>LQNK01000680.1:547118-563297 GCA_001586405.1 Phoebis sennae | reverse complement strand
CGGCTCCCACTCTTTTGATGCTAACGATGTTATGCAGCAGAAATACCCTTAGTCGTCTCTTACGACACCCACGGGTAGGAATGGGGTGGCGACACCTGTATTCTAACCCGTCGCCACACGTATGTACATTTTCAAAAATACGTAGGACATATATGACATTAATATCTGACACGCTCGAGTATGTCCATGGAAGTGATTTTTTTACATTTTTGAAAATTTATAGCGGCTTCCCCCATCGATGAAACGGTATGTATTATATGACATTTTTTTCTTCTAATTATCTAAGCTTCTCAACCCAATAGGTCTCGATAACGCTCGAGTAAATCCCGATTTAGCATCGTGGGCTCCCCTACCATAAGCGAATTTTGTCAATCTTACATATAATCTGACATAACAATCTATCCATAATCTTTGATACATTATTGAAAACAGCCGTTAATGAACACTTATCGTAAGTATTAAGATTTGGGAAAAACGCAAAATCCTAGTGTGAGCCGAGCTTCGGCAAGGGGCAAGTCACCATCCCATGCTAGAAATCAGTGTGGGTGTATTATCACATCGCGCTACACGATATACTGTTTCCTACGTCGAGTATTATCATCATCGTATCCTTATAATATATCTCATCCTCATATTCCTCTCCTTTTTCCCTCGTTATCATAGGAAGGATCCTATGCCCCTTAAAGATAACAATACAACAGCAACTATCTCTCATTGGAATTATTCATGGCTGTGGTAGTCACCGAAAATGAAATTTATTCATAATATTATGTGCCATTACTTGCTATGACAAAAAGTGCCACTCTATTGATATATGATATTCCTTTTTATTATACTGTTTCTTTTATGCTCATCCAAATCCGTACACGATAATAATAACAACAAATTGTTTTATATAAAAATTTATTAAATATAAATATTTTGGAAGATTTCAATGTTATTTGAAGCACAGTATATTCGCGAATATGTACAGTCTGCTGAACATTAATAATAATTAAAACATAATAAATATACAAACTGTACAATACTTTCAAATTACTGAAAATGAATTTTTTTTTTAAATGGACCACAAAAAATCTGACGTTAAAAATACAAGTTCATGTTAGGCAAATTTTATTGTGAAATTGCATTTAAGTATATAAAGCCTTGAATATAATAATTGTTCTATAAAAGAAAATGTAAATATGTATCGTTCTTATACAATAAAAATAAAGATTCGAATTTCAATCCTAGCTAATTGTATGAAAATTTTCCTATTTATATGGAATACGATGGTGTATGTATGTATATGATTACTGCAAGACGGCTGCGTTCGCGATGATAGAAGGCGAGTTGATAGTTTCTCCAAGGCTCTCGAGAAGTTCTTTACGATAATCGTCGAAGTCTCCGTCCACCTGTAAAAATTAAATATATGAAAAACAAATACGAGGTCCTTTTCTTATGTTAATAACTCTTTCTGACCGAGAAAAAGGGAGAGATATAAAAATATCTATAAATCATTGCTACATCATAATAATTATTTTGTATTAACAGACTGTTGAGCAACCCTTTATATTTATCAAAAATTTTCAACGTGTGTACAATAATTTAATACAATTTTTTATTTACTACAATTTTAGTTTCTTGTCTTACACGAAAAATAAGCCATTAATTAAAGCTCGTTTAAACTGATTTTCGATTTGAAATACATAAAAAAATTAAAGGATTTCAATTCAAATTATTAACTGAAGTTTATTATTAACTAACTCTATTGTATTAATAAATGACAATACACTCTAAATACTACTTTAAAATATATAAAAGTCACCTCATTTATAGTCTGGTCCTCGATAACGTAGAGCGCGCACTCAGTCTCCCGGATGAGCCTCTCGTCGTGGGACACGATGACCACGCCCCCCTTGTACTCGTTGATCGCCTCGGCGAGCGCGTCTATGCTCTCTATGTCCAAGTTGTTTGTAGGCTCGTCCTATACATAAGGAACATTGTAAATATATTTGTGGCAGATTTGCGTAAGTGTGCACATTATATCATTGTTATAACTTATAATGTGGATAAATAAAATCAAAGAGGGAAATCCAAGATAAATAATAAGGCCTCTAAAAATAATTTCAGGCCAAAGAAGTCTCGGAAAACTTAAAGCGAATGTTTTCGTTATACGCTCTTTTATTGGAAATCTTGTAAGAATATTAAGTCCTCTATATTTTTTCACAACATATAAAATTACTCACCAAAATAATAACATCAGGGGCCATAAGTGTCAGTTCTGCTAAGGCCACTCTTGCTTTTTGTCCTCCACTAAGATCCTTCATCTTAATTGTATGGGCGTGACTCGCGAGTCCGAATGTACCCAGAGCTTTGCGCGCCTTCTCATATTGGAGACCGAATAACCTTTGCAAGTATTCTACGGGCGATTCTTCAGCGGTCAGATGTTCGCCGGAATGCTGGTCGAAACGACCGATCCTCTATTGGAAAAAGAAAAAACAATGGTTAACATTTAGTAAAAATAAAACAATTAATGTACATCGAAAACTTGAGTATTTTTAGGGTCAACTCTATAGGTTTTTGAACTATAGACTTGTATATCCTTCAATATTATAGGCTCTTAGGCACCGTCGCTTACAGTGAACTGACTGTATCAGGACCGCATGTGCGCTAGAGATAACATTATACTCTTCTCTTTCACTCACATACACTGAAGACTTTAGCATAAAACACAGAAAAATACTTTAGAATAACAAATGTAGGAAGACATTGTATTGTCGGCAACATTTTGTGATTTAATGTTTTAACAAGTTCTGTATGTCATCTTTCTCTGCAAATGTCAATTGTTAGTTGTCAGCTGTCATCAAAGTCCTATAAAAGAGTAAGCGCGTTCAGTATCTGGGCGCATTGGTACCGATTGCGTCTGGTGCTCGAACGTCTTATTGACGTCACGACCCAACTACCCTCACTTTGCTAATAGTCTTTATGACTAGATGTGATTTGTTGTTAACTGACTAGTTCTGTAATTGGCCAGTTGTATAGAATCACAGTACATTTCTATTACATTAGACATAATTTTTAATAGCCCCTCTATTAGTTTTTAACAGTATGATTTATTTTAACTTTTTTTCAATAGTAAATACATATTGTTTATTATTTGTTATATTAATCACATATCGATGTTACTCATGAAGCTCACCAGTCTATGATTCCTCAACAATTCCCCACGGATGGGGCTCAGTTCTCCCACCAGCAGCTTCAAGAAGGTAGACTTGCCGACTCCGTTGGGCCCGACGATCGCGATACGCGAGTTCAAATCGATACCGAAGTCCACGTCGATGAATAGAGGCTTCTGGCCGGGGAAGTTGAAGTTCACGTCTGCGAAATAGATTAGGCTGTTTAATATCGTTTTTACAATACATTCAATAATTCCTAATTAAATGTCATTAAAATGATATTGCTTGCTTAAATTTCTAAAAATCCGGCACATTTATAGGCAGACGATAGAGGATGATAACGGTTTTCGAAAATATCCTGTTGGAAATATATCCCTGAGACTAAAGTATGTGTGCTTTACGCTAAGATGGAAAACATTATTCCATAATCTGTATAATTACTGTGTAATTTAATTGCCGCCGTATGACATCAATTTTGAAGACATATTTACGTCAAGATCAAATCCTTCCTCTTTATAATATTGGTGTTGAAATATTAATATTAATTAAATAAATAAATATTCAGGGACACAACACAACGCCATCTATTCCCAAATAAAGCAAAGCTTGTACTGTGGAATTTGGGTAACTGATAGACCTACTTACACAACATACTTTTTTTGTAACTACATACGTACTATACTATAACACACCCAGACAGAAGAAAGTTACAATGTCCACCACATCATAATTTTTTACTCGTGAGTATCGAACCCACACCCTCCGATGCTTTTGACCATTGCCATCCATTTCGCCAATGGGGTCGTCAAGAGTCAGTCTAAAGGAGCCGATTTCACTTACTATGCAAACCAAGAATGGGAGGCTGTAATGGCGGAGGATCAGGGAAGTTGAACTTGACGATGTACTCCTTAGGCCTCTGCAGCAATGTGACGGGCGCCGCGTTCTCCTCGCTCTCCTCGCGCTGCGACTTGCTGCGGTTCTTCTCTTGCTTGCGGGTCAACGCTTCCTTCTGTTTCTTTTCCTATAAAAATTGTAATATAAAATATATATCATAAAAATAAAATCAATAGAGAGGTCTTATTACTTAAAGAGTCTCAGGCTACATAAACATACCATGAAGAAAAATCTATACTAATATTATTAAGCAGAAGAGTTTGTTTTTGTGAACGCGCTAATCTCAGGAACTACTGGTCTACTAATTAGAAAAAGTTTTTTTTGTGTTAGATAGCCCATTTATCGAGGCTATAGGCTATATATGATCCTGATATTCCTACGGGAGCGAAGCTCTGGGGCGCAGCTATTTGGAATATAAATGACAAATATATCGCATGATCATATCGAAGTTTCCAGTAAATTTGAACATTTTATGGATAACTACTACTAATTTTTACGCTAAAAATCTTGTTTTAATCATTTTTATTTATAGAGTTTCTCTTGTACGTTAACTTTTATTCTTACTTTTAACAAAATTATTATGGGTACTATAACGCTAACTAGTAATACATACTGCCGCCTTCTTGGACGTTCCATGCGCCTTCAAATCCTTCAATCTTTTCTCTTGTTTCTCGTACTCCTTGATCATCTCCTTCCGCTTTTGTGCGTACATCTTCTTGAACATGGAGTAATTGCCCTTATAATAATACAGTTTCTGTTGGTCCAGGTGGATGATTTCATTACAAACGTTGTCTAAGAAAGACTGGTCGTGAGATACTACTAGGAGTGTTTTCTTCCATCCTTGTAGATAGCTGAAATTTAATATGTTTTAATAAATAAGATGCAATAGTATGTACCTTGTAATGTAAATATTTAGACAAGTAATTAAAGTAAAAGTACTGAAAATATTTTCTCTGGTAGGTAGCTGGTAAAGCTTTGTGACAGTACTACAAAGATGATGTTTCTAATTCTAGCGATCAATTTATCTATTTGTATGTAGCATAATAATGCTATTTTAAGTTTTTTTTTAATTACAAAAATAATTCAATACTTACTTGTCCAACCAAATGACTGCGTTAAGATCTAAATGGTTTGTAGGTTCGTCGAGCAGTAGCAGGGTAGGTTCAATATATAGAGCCCTGAAAAGATACAATTCATGTAGAACATTTATATTTTACATAAATACATACATGTGTATTGTACATTTAATCGTTAAATAAAACATTTCACACCATGCATTTGACACACACAAACATACTCTACTTATAATTTAAATTTATTATGGTCGAATTTCGACCAAAGGGCTAATCATAAATATCAGTAAATATTAAATACATACAAATAAAACAACCTACCTAGCTAACGAAACTCTCATACGCCATCCACCAGAGAAATTTTTAGTAGCTCTGTCCTGCATTTCCTTACTGAAACCTAAACCAGCCAAGATTCTCCTCGCACGAGGTTCCGCAGAATCAGCACCTATTGCTTTTAATTCCGCATACACCTAAAATATAAGATAAATGTAGTATACTTGTAATGAAAATATAAATAAACTTGTCATATTTAATTTATTTGAATATTACCTCGTTCAATCGGTCCTGCTTTGATAGATCGCCTTTCTCCGTTTGCGCCTCCAACTCTTTGCACTCTTCCAGTAGTTCTAATTAAATATAATACGATATAATCAATCTATACAGAGATATTCATATATGTTATATATACAAAGAAAATTGTTTTCATAATTTATCATTGAAGCAGTCTTTCGAATGTATGCACATTGATTAACCGCAGTTGTAACATTGTATATAAAAACGAGTTGGCAAAAGCCATTTAGCATCACTTAAAGGTGGCTAAAATTATGTGTATGATATAACATATAACATATGTACATGCTTATAACTAGGAATGCACCGAATAAACCTTTAAAGTTTACCGAACCGGATATTTGACCAAACTACCGAATACCGAATACCAAATACCAAATAAATATTCGGTGCGTCTCTACTTAAAACCATATAATAAAACATACCTTTCCTCTTCACGTCCGAATCGAGCAACGTGTCCACCGCACTCATATCACTAGCAGTGACTTCCTGTTCACAGAGCAATATATCAATATGCGGGGGCAAAGGAAACGCTCTTTGCGCTAAATGCCTCAAGAGTGTCGTCTTGCCGTGCCCGTTAGGTCCCACGAGACCGTAACGGCGGCCATTTGCAATTAGTAAGTTTGCGTTCACGAACAAATCCTTCCCTTTTGCACTTATCGAGAAGTTCTCCACTTTGATGTCTACCGCGTTCTCTAAGGCCGCCATCTGACCTGTAGATGTAAACTTTTATTAACACACATTTAAATAGGATATTTCAACTGAGAAAGAAAATGAGGGACAGCAATGAACATTTACCAGCTTAATTATGTAAAAAGCCTTTTTTAATAACTAATGATCTGAATGTTAAATTAGTTGTCTCATTAATTAATATAATTTATGGATATATACAGAAGGACAATAAAAAACACAACATATTTATTTACTTATCAATCTCATGAAATATTATTTTAAACTGTTAACTTAAGATGCTTATATTGCCTAAGTTTGAAACAACTACAATTAGTGTAATAATAATAGTTTCTGCATTACCGCCTACTTAAAAATAACATGGATTTTTGATAAATGTAGATAGTACTCTCATACCTATATATTTTATATGTTTTTTTTTCGTTGTTGTTTTTTTTTATACATATTCCTCCACCCGCGTTTGAATATTTCACGTGTATTTATTTTTTCGGGATACCGAACCGAACCGAAATATTAGATAACCTAAATTTATATTTAATGAATATTTGAAAATAGTTACAAAATTTTGTAGGTACTAAAATACACGTGATATAGCAGAAAGGGTGATGAGATGTAGTCTTAAACCTCTCCACGTCACCAAGTGGAGGGGAGGTAAAAAAGCCAAAAACCACCACGTGATTAATGGACGGTCCTTCGCCAAAAATGAATTCATATATACGTGGTGTCCCGTAATGAGTAAAGCATCTCTTGGGGGATGATAGCTGAGCTAATAATCTATCAAAAAATATTAACGTTATTATTGGTCAATATTAATAAGAATTCATAATCTGTAATGTGATGTATTGTGTATAACACTTTTGAAAAAACTACACAATCCTCAATATCTCAAAAACATTGATATTTTCGTATGACCTATATTGGGTTTTTTTGATAGATTATTAGCTCAGCTATCATCCCCCAAGAGATGCTTCACTCATTACGGGACACCCTGTATAGTAGTAAAGCACTAACCAGCAGATTTCTGCGCCTGGCTCACAGTGAAGTTGGCGTCCAGATCGCTGTGGCCCTGACCGCCCTTCTTTGTCAACATCTCCATTTGCTTCTCATACTCTTGCTGCTTCTTCAACTTCTTCTTCTCTTTGTGACTCATCTTCTTTTCCGGTTCTGCTTTAATGTCTGCTTCTTTTTCTTGCTCCATCTAAAACGTGACATAATGATAAGAAATATAAATATTTTATTGGTATTATTTATAGGATTAGTTTTGCATTTTTTGTCAAAACCATTGTTTACACATTGCATCATAAATATGAAAAAAAAACATAGTATTCTCTCTCCCACACACTTTCAATTTCTTCAACTATTATTTATTTATATTCAATAGTTTTATGTATCATATTATACATGTATTCCTTTTTAAATGAAGAACTTATTTACCATATCCATTATTGTGCAGGGCTAACTAGGCTACTTCAGAAATAGTAAAATGGTCATGTAAAATGAATTTCTATTATTTTTCTTTATTCTTTATTTATTAAAGGTCTTATCACAATGCCATATTGTCACCCAAATGAGCAAACAAGATAATTCATAATATAAATCATGCACAATTCAAATTTAGAATTTATCTTTTAGAAAGAAAGAAAATTCGTTTATTGCCAACAAAATAAATAATTAACATAAGCAACATACAAAGAAAAAAAAAGTTGGTGGCAAATGACACATTTATATGGAGACTCGTAAAATGGCCACTAATAATGAATTAATTTTATGGTAAATAGCAGAATCATCAGTCTGGATCTCCTATGAATTCACAAAATGATTCACCATTAGGTAAATTGTGTAATGCAGCCTAATGCATAATTATTTATATTTGTCAAGTTGCAGAATCAGCCTGTGTGTGTTCCTGCTAACCGAATTTCGGCCACGGCGACACATCTCTACAGAGATCCTTTGCTCTCACCCAATGGGACGGCAGACCGACACGACCGGAGAGAGTTCAGGCGCAGGACCGACCGCTTTACGTGCTCTCCGAGGCATGGGGGTGCTCCAGCACCGCCAACTTCCAGACTCAGGGCTGTTACTGAGATTTCTTTGTCAGAAAAATCCCAATATCATTTTTTTTTTACCCCACCCGGGATTCGAACCCGAGACCCCTCGATCTGTAGTCAAAGATGCAACCACTAGACCAACGAGGCAGTCTCAGCAGAATCAGCCTGTTTTTATATTGTCAAGTTGCAGAATCACAAACCTGCTCAACCTTCTCTTCCTCTTCTGGTTCAGCCTCCTTTATTTCAAATTTTTTCAACTCTTCCTCTATGTTGTCTATGTTATTCTTCTTTCTATTCTTTACTGTAATAAAACGCAATATAAATTTAATTGATTGCTCTTAAGATGTAGAAGTACATTAGTTGTCTATGACAACTCACAACATAATATATTTCAATACCTTCAATTAACAAATTAGATGATTATACCTACATTTCTGATAATAAAATAATACAGAAAGTTGATTTTACTAAAATTTATAAGGTAGATTCTCTCACTGAAATAAATATTGTTTTGTGGAGTCCTTTCATCTTATTTATATATTTCTCCTAGTTCTAAACTAGCCCTGAAATCCTATAAACTCCTTAATAATAATTACAAAAAAAATACTTACACTTGCTTTTGACAATTGGTTTTAAAACATCCTCTTCTTCTGAATCCATTTTCAATTCTTTATCACTTCCCTCCTCAGGCCAATCATCTTTTTTATTTTTACCTATACACAAAGACAATTTGAAAACAATGACCTGTAAAATCTAAAAATGGCTGAAATATCAGTCATTTAACAGATTCTTTTTTCATTTTTATTTTTATATTTCTTTAAAAAGTTTTACAAATAACTGTTTAATTGTACTTAAAAAAAATGTGCAAATAATATTTGTTACAATATACACAATGGATGATTGGTATTCATTTTAATTTTTTATTTAACAAAATAATTGTGTAATCTAATTTCCAGTCATATTATTATATGCAGTTGAATTTCATTAAAATTCATTTACCTTTCGCATTTTTAGATTTAGGTGGTGGTGCAACATTACTGGAAACATTGCTAATCACTGACTTTGAATCTTCATTGTCTGATTCATCTGAGGCCACAATAGCAGCTTTCTTTTTGTTCTTTGCTGAAAACCAATTCACAAATCACCATTAATACACAAATTCACAAATAACATCATCTTGTCTCAAATTCAACACAGCTTGTAAAATAAAATAAATGATAAACATTTTTTTATATATATATATACTACCAAAAGCGGTCTCTTCCAGGCACCCCATGTACGTAAGTCTTATAATTTAAATTTCTACTGATGCATTTAATATAGGGTTTTCATTTATTCAACACTAATTTCTTGTTTAGTATAACTTCCAGACCACATTTGCTATGAAAAGAATATTTTTTTACCTTTCGCATTTTTAGATTTAGGTTGTGGTGCTGCATTACTTGATACATCACTCACAATGGATTTTGCATCATCATCATCCTCCTCTTCAGATTCATGGGCAGCAGCCTTCTTCTTGTTCTTAGCTAATTGAATTTAAAAAAAAATAATAAAAAAAAAATTGGAGGTCATTAAAATTTTTGTGTTTTTCATTAATTTCAAATAATTCTATCTATATGTATCTACCTACAAAGACAGCATATTTCTAGAGCCTATAAATAGTTTGAAAACTTATATGTAAATGCTGACATAATATTAAAATAATACACTCAATAAGTTAAAATTCTACAATGAGATGTAGGAAATCAAGAGTTCAAATAATTTAAAAAAATATTACAGAATTTCAATGCACACCACACTGCTTGGGTCTGGTACAACCAACCGCATAGTTATAGGATCAATATGCTGATATTGTATGGTATTCTGACCATTCTGAATTAATGTAGTATGCGTAAGGCCAGCCTTCATAGAAAATTATAATAAAAAAGGTACCTTTCTTTTTTGAGACTGGTTTAACTTCCTCCTCTTCAGAAACATGTTTCAACTCTATATCACTGCCATCATCAGACCAATCAACACCTTTTTTGTTTTTACCTTAAATAATATGTATAGTATAAAATATTATTTTTTTTATGAAAAATGTCTTAAGGGAATAAGCAATGTTAAATTATTGAAAACACATTATTATATACTAAGAAAGTAAGAATAGTAAGCTCTTTCTTTTGCTAGCAGCAAAATAAAAAGTTTACACAATATTTAACACTTAATAACTCAAATTCAACCAATTATAACAACCAATTTGACAGTTTATTTAAATTTGATTTTGTTCAGAATGTCTTACCTTTTTTCTTTTTATTTGATTTAGGGGCTGACTTTGATGCTGTGCTTGTAGAGTAACTAACAATAGACTTGTTATCATCCTGTTCATCATCAGAGTGGTCCAATGCTTTCTTTTTGTTTTTACCTATAAAATATAAAGAAATGTAATATAATGTAATTCGAAAAATCATTATAATTTTTAAACTTTCATACTATGTTGTATAAATTATATTTATATTTATACTTTAAAGTATAGGTCTCTGTCTTTAGGCCTTTCTCTTTTTCACACCTCAACCACTGCACTGATTTTAATGAAATTACTACAAAGATAGTTTGAAGCCCAAAAAGGGTAAAGGATACTTTTTATCCTGGAAATCCTACAGAACTGTACGAAACTGTGGAGCACCACTAGTATATAATATTATTATTAACGCGAAAGTGACTGTGTCTTTTCGCCTATAGTACTGAAAGTTTTTGGATAAACATTTGTACAAATCCTGAGCCTGAGAGAGGGCATAGGATACATTTTATCAGGGAAATTCTACGAGAAAGGTAAATATACGCGGATGGAACCAAGGGGCACAACTACTACAGCTATACAAATTATTAACAGCAATTATTTGTGTTGCAATATGTTTCAATTTGTCTACCTTTCTTTTGAGATTTTTTTTGAGCCGGCGTTATTTCTTCTTCTTCGTCTGACACGTGTACCTTTTTGACAACATCCCCCCCATCTCCATCACTAAAATCACCGATTTCTTTGCCTTTCTTCTTGCTCTTTCCTTTACTCTTTGAGGTTATGTCATCGTTGCCAACAGGTTTCTTCTCTTCGAATTCTTCGTTCAAATCTAAATTTTTCTTATTACCTTTCTTTTTTGACATGTTGTTACTACTTATTTAATATCTAAACTAAAGTAAGTTACGTGCTCAATAGTCAATACTCAAATTCTATAGTATTACAATTTGAAAACTAAACTAAGATTGTCACACGTCAGTTTGACATTGATTAGATATCTAATGTCGCCTCTTCATATCATCAGATGTATCTGCGGACGTCATCTGCGGATGCATCCGCCGATGTGAAGACGGGGTAATCTGCCTATCCGTAGTAGGTATTTTACGTCCGCCGACCGCCGATGCATCCGCCATCAATCCGGCTGTTGTCGGTTTTTTAGCACAGATCAAAGGATTTCATTACCCAGAAAGATGCGTCTGTCCACACATATAATTTAAATAGCCAATTTATTCGTTAATACAATTTTACATTTTAAGAATCGTTTTTATTGTTTAAGCCATTGATATAGAATCAACTATAAGTATCAATGGTTTTAACATTTTACATTTGAATCTTTAATAATTCTTTCTTGATAAAAATGCCAAACATGAGTACTGAGGAAACATTTAAATTTATAATCATTTTTTTTCAATTAAATAACATCTTTTCCCCTTTTTTAACTACTCTATTGAAATGTACACTCAAAAAGTACTACGTATTTATGTAATTTGCTAGAGCGGCTACGGACTACGGTCTCAATGTCCATTATTAATTCCATTCCATTTTCACAAGGTGTCCATTTTTAAATTTTCGCATGACCGACGTCTTTCAAGAACGAGAAACGACTGATGCTTTGACAGATATGTGGACACTTCGAACGAATCCATCCGCCGATACGTCTGGCGATATCGGCCAATGCATCTCTTGATATGTAGAGGCGACATAAGACAGTTGGTGAAAGAATGAAGTAGGAACAACTTTGAAACAAACAAAAGTTGTAAGACTGATCTACACCGGATACTTCTAGAATATGTTTTTATACCCGCATGGGGATATTACGTAGTTTCTCAGTAGATACAATTATAATCAATATAATTATACATCTATATTCTCAGTTTAATATATAGGTAATAGAATAACCTGTACAATGTACATGTATTGATTAGCTAGCAGCACATAGGCAACAATATTGACAATCCAAAGATTGACAATAATCATAATTACATACAAAAATATTGCATTGCACGCCGCACATACACAATATTATTGACGATACAGTACTTTATTATCAATATATTGCGTGTGCGCGGCTAGCCATTGGTTTCTTTCGTGCTCCAAAATTTTCAAAGGAGGTCATATTACTTTTAAGATTTAGACAAAATAGGTTTCTTCTTTAATACTGGCCAAATGTTTTCTATGTTCCGATGTCAAGAAAAAAAAATATGGAAATGAAAATAGAATTTCTCTACGCAAAAAATTGTTAGTCATGATGGCCATACAATTTTTAAAGTATCTTATTTTTGTTCTTTTCTTCTTTAATTCTTTATCCAAATGCGCAACCGAGCATTCAAAAAAAAGTATCGAATATAATGGTCGTGACGATGAAGGAAACGATGAAGGAATGGACATAGCCTCAGAGCAGGACTCCAATAATGTCACTATGTGTTCGAGAAGACAAAACAGTCTCATGCACGAAATTCAACCAGCCAAACCTAAGCAATTTCCATTTATAGCAGCGTTAATGTCACAAAGAAATGAATATATTTGTGCAGGATCCATTGTCTCTAATGGAATAATACTTACAGCTGGCCAGTGTACACAATCTGTAAGTTATGCGCTTGTTAACACAACGACTGATAAAAAGGACGATACTGTGGTGCAGTTACATGTTATTAAAAGTGAGAATTTTCCAACATACACAGGCAGCGATTCAGCAAAAAATGTTGGTATACTTTTTACAGAAAAGCATAATAATACCTTAGCTTCTAAAATTCGTTTAAGTAACCTCACTAATGGAAAAAACATAAATGAAATGGAAGCTCTAGGATTTGGGCTCAATGCCGATGCAGGTCAAACAAGAATTCTTCAATTTATTGGTTTAGAACAGCGAGCTACTAGCGGGGATTTAATCCAAGGATTTCTCGACTGCATTGATACTAAAGTACCTACGTGTTTTAAAGATATAGGTGGACCTGTTATATTTGATACTGAACTTATTGGTATTGTAACTAAAGGTCAAGACGAATGTACCAAAGAGATGACATCGACGTATGCTATTAATAAACATCTCGTAGATGTTCTTCCCACGTATACATTTAAAGCATGGCTGGATGAACAAATTACAAAAAATCAAGAACAGGTTAAAGAACCCTTAGAGGTATATCCCACTAAACCTATTCTTCGAGAAACCGTTCACGTGATGACTAGTGACGGAAACACAATAAAGTCGTTTTTAACTGTTGTTTTTGCTAATATCCAAATGTTAAAAATTCTCATAAATTTTATTATGTAGACATTCTTTAAAATTTTCCGTTAAATTTAAATAAAACAAGTGTTATGTTTTCTTTGCTTTGGTTATTATTTCGTATTATTATACTTAAATATTATTTTAATATCTTACCGGGAAACTTTGTAGTGTGTGTCTTTGATGAAAAGAAATACAGAGAATGATCATAAAGATAACACATTGAAATATAAATATAGGGATTGCTGAATTCATTACATCAGATTTTTAGAAATCTGATTTATGTATGTGTAATTTCTTCTTGTTTTCTTTAAATTTCCAGCTTTATTGTAAACGTGTTTATATATTTTTAAATTACAGGTATTATATTTTCCTTATACAAAAATATACCTACAAGAGTTCAATTAAATTATTTTAATTATTTCTTGAGATATTAAACAATAATAAATACAATATAATGAAAGAGATATTTCCGTAATAAAAATATTTAATTTAAAGTTCAAAACTAAAACGTAAATAAATAAATAAATAATAAACGTTGCGATAACACAACTACCAAAACTTGGTTCTGATTGGTTGTTTATAACCGTTCGTTGTTGAAAACGATTAGTATACTATAACGTTCCGTCATTTAGAGGGACCGGGCCTAGGCCCAGTCTTCACGCCACAGTCACAAAAAAAATGAATTGACAATAATGACATAAGGCAAAATTCTAACTTGTCACTTGGCTGTCAACTTAGAACGTAGTGAAACAGTCAACAGCAACAGTGTTATAATAATTATATTTATAAACTCTTTGGCATAATTTACGTTTTTTAATTGTGCATTCGCTACGTCAAAATAACTGAATTGGAATTAACAATCACCTTATCCATTGATATAATGGTTATATTACATAACAAAAGATATTGAATAGCTTTCATGTCCAATACTTTCAATGTGGGGGTACGTACCTGCCTAACTAAGCTTTATTCATATTAATTTCTTTATTCATGTATTACTCATTAAAAAGTAAGGACTTTTTTTAGTTAATATTGTCTTATTTTAGGAAAGGGGGGCAAGAATCGAAATAACACCTAGTGCAAGAAAACCAATTCACAACACTCAATTTCCTGGGTTCAATACGATGAGTTATCGTAGTCCAAAATTAAATAAATCAAAAGAGAGACCTATATCAACTCACGATACAGAGGGTAAAGATGAAGTGGACAATATTTTAAGGTATTTTAAGAGTTGCGTTATTTCCATATCGTAAATAAAAAAAAAACTTTATTATGCCTGTTGAAGTAGGTTTGACTTTACGATATAATATGGTTTTATAAGTTAAAAATAAAAATGCTTTGATGTATTATTATTATTGCTTGTGTATTGTTAACTGTTAGCTGATAATTTTAATTTTCAAATCACTTATTCCCTAGCCTTTCTTCAGGCCGGCAAGGCACCTGCGATATTTCATGTTATAGATGTTCATGGGCTGTGGTCAGTCACTTTACATCGGGTGAACCACATGCTCCGCTTGCCAGCTATAACAAAAAAAAAGAAATTCAATAACGCAATAAATATATTTGATTATTTAAATTCAATGGATGTAAATATATTTATATACACTAAATATTCTTTATAGCAAACCTCTCCGACCCACAAGCCCTATCCCAATAAGAAAACTCCCCAGTGGAAGTTCTATTGATGAAGAATTATTTGATAATCGTGATGAGGATTCAGATGGGTATGTATATGAAACATTTATTATTAAATCTGATTTTTTCTTTGCTTTTCAATTCAGATGGTTTCTTATATTAAGTGGATACATTAATAATTAATTTTAATAGCTTTTAAAAGATTATGCCTAATCTTCACTTTAAATTATGCTTAGTTTATGCTTAGTTTAATACATCAATTGATAATTTAGGAATTGGATGAAAGCCTAAGACCTATGCGATAATAAGTGCAGTTCCTCTATATTACTCAAAGCAAATACAAACAATAATAATTTTTTGATCTGATCATCTATCAGCAATTTTTTTAAGTCGTCTCCACTGAGCATCAAACCTGTTGTAAAGCTTAATATATAAACCATTGACCAAACAGATTGTCAGTTATGACCATATATAAATGATAATCATATCCAAAACTTTACCTTTCAGAGAGTCGGAAGAGTCTATATTATCTGAATCACCATTGAGAATAACATCATATAGCAAAAATAATAGCAATTATGAATATTCCTCTATTAAACATTCAGACAGA
>LQNK01000680.1:522696-537102 GCA_001586405.1 Phoebis sennae | reverse complement strand
AGAAATACTATTTTGATTATGCCATGTAAAAATATACATTTTTAATAAGAAATAATGAGATTTAAAAAACAAAAATGTTAGAATCAAAATAAACCTTGAAATTATACCTTGGTGGTAAATACTAAATATGTTAACATATATTTCTGTGACTATTAAATAGTTCACAAATACCTATAAAAAAAAACAACTAGAATTAAGTATTTGAACAACCCATTTTATTTTGTTTCGTCTTACTGCGCCATGTAGTAAGGAATATTAAAAACTGTTAGTTTGAAAATAAAAAAAATTGATGAATCTTGTGTGTGAAGAATTGCGGTAATTTTAAATATCGTATATCTTTGGTTAAAGCTACAAATTACTAGCATAATTCGATTTGGTATTAGTTTCTTAATTTTTAGTGGTTATTCTGTGAATTAATAATAATAAATTCCCTCGAGATCTTTGAAAACGGGCCGAATGGATAATTTATTGGGAATTTCGGAATCTGGAAAAGCCAAATACTATCGGATTTTATTGTACGCATGCGTGAACCAAACAGCTGATCGTACTCCGCCCTTGCTGTTACCTCAGTGTATCTTCTAAATTAGTGATAAAATTAGGAATAATTTGAATAAATTTTCACAATAAAAACTTAATGTTAAAAACAATGTACGTATTGCCAAGTGTTAGTTTATAAATTTTGCTAAAAAGACACGAAAATGAAAGCAGCTGCGATGTCCGTGTGGATTTTTATAAATTTATTGTGTTTTGGAATGTGTGGTTACTTATACTTAATCTGGTCGCAGTACTGGATGAGTATCGAAAGGCAGAGACTGTTTAGTGAGTCTCAAGCTAATGTTCAACGAAGAAGTTCTCGATTGCATTTTCAAGAAACATATCCTGACAAATTTAGTTTTCATCAAATTTTTAATTCATCGTTTTTTAATGACGCTCTTCGGAAGTCTCGAAGATCTGTTGTAGTTCTCAAAAACAATCACTTCGTTCAATCGTCCAGTAAGGCGAAAGTGACATCGGATCGACCGTCCATTAATATTATACTTAAAAGCCATGGAAGACCAAGATTTCCAAATATACATAAACCTATTTTAGAATTCGACAGCGATAAATATGAATGTGCTGACTTTGGAACATCAGAATGCGATGACCAGACCAGAGAATTCAAAGAGTTGTTATTGAAGGAATTTCATCGAGTACTGATGAGCGATAGCAAAATATTTACGTCAGGACTAGATAGCCAAAATACATATGATGTTAAATATGAGAGAGGAAGTTCTAGGAAGGATACCCGCAAGGAAATACTGTGTGCCCTGCGCAACGTTTCAGTAACCACGGTGACGGCTGATGATGAACCGTTTTTAAGTCTAGGCTATGCTATTCCTAGAAGTCCTTTGCAAGAAAATCGTTTTTTTAATATGTGTGCTGTTGTGACAAGCGCAGGAGCATTACGAAATTCGCGATTTGGAGAATTTATAGGTAATTTTAAATAGATATTTACTTTTAATTTTCGAAACCAACACGAAGCATGCTTACTTTAGAACTAATCAATTTATTGATATACTTTGCTACTTTAGTACTGTATTGCTACTTTAGTAGCAAAGTATGAGATAAAGTTTTGTAAAATGCAGCAAGCTTTTCTTTAGAAGTTAATTGCATTATTACTACAATCTTAATTCTCGACAAGTATTTATAATTCTGTAATATCAAATAGATACCTATTTAAATAACCAAAAAAACATTATAAAGTACATTTTTTATAATAATTAGGGCTCCGATTTCACTCTTGTAAACTTAAAGTAATAGCGTAAAGCTAGATGGCATATAGCTTTCCTAGCTTAATCAGGAAAAATTTTTAAGCAAATAAAACAAACTATTCCGTTTTATAATATACATAATTAATATTTTTAGGGTTCCGTACCTCAAAGGTAAAAACGGGATCCTATTACTAAGCCGCCGTCTGCCTGTGTGTCATCAGGCTCAACCATATCAGATCGTATATCTTATAAACCGTTATAGGATTTTTTCTTATGAGAAGTCCTCTTGAAAGGTTCCCTCATTTATATTGCATCTGGCCGTGTTGGCTAATAAGCAATTTAATTCTTACTTAAATTTCTAATAAAAGTTTTTAAAAAAATGTCCAGCGACTTACCTATTTCTTATTACTGTTATAGGTAGAAAGCTGAAATTTGCACAAATTTTATTTTCGTTGCCGCTATAAAAACAAATACTAAACGTAAAAATAATTTAAATAGTAAGGTAAGGTTTGGTACGGAACTCTTCGTGCGCTAGTCGGACTCGTACTTGGCCGAATTTTTTAACATTGTGAATTTGAATATGGGCGGCGGTGATCACCTTCCATCAGGTGACCCGTGATCGTTTGCAAGCTGGATAAAAAACATCTGTATATAGATGTTTTGTAGGCATGTTTAAAGATTCTTCTAACTTGTCCATCATTAATATCGTATTATATTACATTGTAATCAACGCTAAGTTCAATAGACAAATTATGCGTATTTATGTAAATTGCCGATGAACACACGTGCCATGACGTATTTAATTGTACGTAATACCTATATATAATTAATATCCATTAAGAATACTGGTTATGATTCACAAACGTATCTATTCAGTTGATAGATAATTTATTTCAAGCATATAAAATAATAGTGCCTATGCCCCATGACATTCGGTGAATATGCAACTTTCTAAATGGGGACATACTTGAAATTGGTCCAGCAGTTTTTGTGTCAAAATATTAATAGTAATATTCAGACCCAATATTATTCATGGAGGCCAATCAAGAAGAGGAGAACAAACTTAACCTGACATATTTCATCGCTCAAGTATGGTTCCAAACAACAGGCACTCTCCTTGATAATGCATAATGCATTGTCATAATTTCATATCCGATGGTAGGTCTGATAGTTGACACATGATTTTTGAGATAACGTCTGAAAATTGGATTATTGTATTAAAATACAAACCAGTAAAGAAACTTATTAACTTATATTGTCACTTTAATTAAGACAAAATCTCTATCCAAAACAATATGTAAGGACAAAGTTTTCGACCGATTTATAGGTCAGTAATGTCGCCCATAAACACCCACCAACTCACATTTTTCGTGGAACGCATCCGGCGCAAACCCACTCTTGAATGACTCACCCATTCATTGTTTTAGCCCCATCCTCCTGTCATCGCTCTGTTTTCATTAATAATGCACTTTCTTTTGAAGCGTATTCAGAGATGTTCAACAATTCTGGTTTCTCAATTTTAAGTCTTAACAAACTTTTGAGATGGATAGATATCAAATTTGGGAGTAAATAGTGGTAATAACTTAGTTATTACGATAATATATTAAATATAACTATAATTTTCATAATACAAATACCTATATATGAATTAATGAGCACATAGATTATCATATCGTATCGTTTCCATGTTAATAGGAGGAATACCCAGTTATTAAACAATTGATAGTATTATTCATATCGCCAAACATGAATTACAAATGTTTCAGAAAACCTAATGATTTACAAGTATTTATGTAAATTCTGTGGTCGTAGTAGGTGTGACTATGCGTGGCGATAGGTGATCGACCGTTTATTGTGCAGTTATCGCATCGGATCTCGGCTTTGTGAACGCATTGTCATGCACTACAGGTCACTTTCGAAGAACGGCCCAAATCGTATGCGAATTACAAGAATGCTCATATGACTATAGCTTACTCATGCTGTAATACACAATAACTATTTGTAATAAGGTAACTGCCCCTATAGCCGCTGCAGTATTTATATTTTTGTGGTTTTAAAAAGGAAAACGAGCGGAAGGATGGCCGCGCGCTACATAGTCCTTTCGCTACATCAAAATTTCTTCAAATTCTTCGTCATCTTAAGATCTAAGAGTAAATTTGTTGTATTTTAGGTTGTAATAACATGTTTATTAATCTATTCGAGCAGAAAATTATGTAAAGTTATTTCTATTGCTGTGTGCATATTCCTAATAAGGAGTGAGGTATGTCTTATTATGCACAGATGGGTTGATTTATTCATGATTATCGCGATCTACGCCCTCAGAAATGCACGGCCATCGGATATGCTGTTAAGGGACATCGAAACAAATAATATGGCGCCATCGGCGGCGCCACAGCTTATGTAAAATGGTCGCGTATATGTTGGAAAATCTAAATGCGATAATGTCAGCTAACTCTCAAAAAATTGCACGTTTGTTTTAATAAATTACTAATCCACGTGCTTCTGTTATTCAACTTAAACATTGAATTTTAATATCATGTTTATAATTTTGTATATCTAATAGTAGCTTAGCTCCGTGGTTTCACCCGCGTATATCCCCGTTCCCGTAGAATTTTCAGGATAAAGGCTATTCTTTGATTTTAAACAATCTTTGTACAACAGTTTATCCAAGTCGATGCATTAGTTTCGGAGCCCATTCAATTCAAACAAACAAACCAAAAATCAAATGTTTCCTCTTTGTAAGTAATATTAGTATAGAAAAGCGTAATTGACATTTCTTTATTGAAGGCGTCCAGAAAACTAGCGTTTTTCTAACAGGCACGAATCAGCTAACTAACAATATCCCATCTAATCAAATGTATAAATACATACCTAAAAATGGTTTTCTTGATAATTATATTAAGACGATAAAGATTAAAAAAAAACACGCTCACACTGTGCCAAAATTAAATCTCAATAAATATCTGATAATTGCTAAAAATCATAAAGTAAATTATAAATAGTAGGGTAATTTCGTACAATCGTTAACCTGGCATTAACATATTTCGGTTCACGACCTATAACGACTGTTTACTTTTCGCACCTCCTCTAAAATTAATAAAATTAACCGTGTTCATTTTCCATAAAACTTGATTCCAGTACGTACTAACATACGGTACACAAAAACGTGTCGATGAATCATTGAACAAATAATTTTATTTAAGTTTCATCGTATTAGTCACCGCGACCGCATGGTCTTTGTCCTTTCTCGAAAGCTGTGATAAGTTATAGCCTAGCCACTAAACACGTGCCTGGAGAATTATTACGAATAAAAATCATTGACTAATGTTAAAGGCGTTTATTGGGATATTCCCACAAAGTTTATTGGAAGTTTATCCTTTATAACCATTTTACAACTGTTAACAAACTTGTATTGTATCTCCCCATTCCCAAATGACTTTTCATCCCTACTACTAGTATAGGATTATATTATCTGTGCCCTGACGAATGCTTCTTTTAGAAATGCAATTTTGAAAAGAATTAAAAACATTTCAGAAAACGAACTTACTTATAGATATTGTATGTTAATTATGCAAGTGTATAATCTTCTTAATCTATCTAAAGCTTTTTAGCAATTATCATTTAATCTTATCGAGATTTTACATTTTATATTGTTCAGTAGGTGAAGAATAGGTGACATGAAAATATTTATTTAATTGAATAAATTAGTTAAGTTGTTAGTAATATAAACTCAACCAATATAGTCAGCAATTCAATATCTTACACATTAAATATTAATCACGATGATGTTAATTTTATTATAATTTTAAATATAAATTAATATGCGTTGTAAGTTTTCTGAATGGATCATGAATATGATAAAAACGCGGTGTGCTTTGTTTTACGATCCTTCGAAGAAATAGTGAGATTTCTTTATTATTTGCACTGAGCTCATGCTAATTGCTAATTGGAAATAGGGTTTACGCTTATGGCCCACGTCACCTATATTATTTTAACATATTTTTTATAATCATCTTTCGAAAACATATGTAGTATTGGACGTATTTAAAAACGTATTTGTGTAGCAATTAAATGCAATTCATTTTGTTTTATCCCAATTTTCTTTTTCATTTATAGAGTTTTCTTCTTCTTTGCTGCTCTTGTACCATCAGAATTATTGTATAGGAATTATTAAATAGGACCCTGTTGGTAAAATTAAATGTTAAACAAATAATAAAACCTCAATTTTTAAACCGCAATTATGTCGTAATACGATTTTGCTATTAAAATCTTTCCACAGATGTAAAGGTAAGATAGTTTTATTTAATTGAGTGGTTCATCAGGTTAATTAAAGATTTAAAAATGAAGAACCCCTTTTCTTGTTCTGCGGTTTATACTACCGCATAGGCCCTTATGTGTACCGCCTCGTAACGAATTAAGTATGACATTTCTTGAGAGAAGTATGATATTCATTGTAGAGAAGTGGTTGACCGGAGTGGTTTTTATTTAAGAACAAAAATTTATTTTGTAATTAAACTTACGCTCGGAAAAAAATACTGAAGTTCAAAGCTAATTATGATGTATAGCAAATGTCACAAATGGTGACGATTTCTGCAAACAATAGAATTGCTTCAGACAATTAAACCTATTAATAATGTATCACAAACATTATTTATCGGTTTCATCGTTAGCTTTGATTTGCGGCAAATTAACTATCGCTTTCCACGTGATTATTAATAACTAGCTTCAGCTCCGCAATTTCGCTCGCGTTAAATTCTGAGCCAATAAAATCTAATCTAAGTTCAATAAAATCTATTCTGTAGCTGCGTCGTGATTGATACACAAATATCCAAAAGGAAATTATTATAAAGCATTAGAAACATAAGAACTTAAATTGGGTAACTTATTTATATAGGTAACTGAAAAAGTTACCTAGTTTCGATTTATATGTAGAAAAGTAAACTTAAATAATGTTTACTTTCCTAAAATTTTAAAATATGCGTAAATTATAATAATAAGTATATTTCAATTGATGTTTTTGTGGGAAATTAACATTATCACAATATTTAACTCGTTAATGAAAGAAAAACTTTGATAAAACGAAAGAAAACATTACATATAGTGTAAAACGATATTGTAAAATATGTAACAATTAAAAGAGAGCGGTATCAGATAATAATTTGCGGTCAATTACGATTTAATTAAGAACATAGGTCAAGGATGTATCTATAAGAAAAAAGTGAACGTTTCACTCAATAATAGATAATAATGAGATGTAATTATAAGGTCTTTTTGTATTGTTAATCGCGTTGTTTACTTCCATTGTTCCGCTTTCTTGGGTACTGCATGTGTGGATTCTTGAACGTATTCCAACCGTTTGGAACGTTGCAAAGTCAAATTCTTGGGAATCGAACTTTCATTCTATTGTCATTTGTCATAATACACATCAATTAGGTATATTTTATCTGTGATCAAGTGGATTCGCCGTTAAACCCGGCCATAGATAATATAATTTTATACTATTATTATCTTATACTTATATTATTAATAGCTGAATATTTAAAAAAAATTGATATTGTACATTGCTTTAGTAATATATCTAAGAAAATTTTCCATGTGTTATTTTTTCAATTATCTTTTTAAAAATAGTGTATTCATTAGTGAGCATTATTATCGACATTATTTTGGTATTTATAATTAAAAATAGTGTTGATATGCAATAGACACTGATTTCATTTGTTAAAGATTACGAAAAGTAATCAAATTGTTGTAAACTTTCTATAAAATCAATAGTCCTTAATTCAAAATAACACATTTAATAAAAAAAAATCTTTGCTTGTTTTCAGATTCACACGATATGGTGTTGAGATTTAATAATGCTCCAACTGAAAATTACACAGACGATGTCGGTTCGAAAACTACCTTCCGCATTCTAAACTCACAGGTAAATAGTACGACTACATTGTAAAGGCACGTGGTAATTGTAACGATTTTTATAGAAGAATTATTAATTGTTTCCTTAACCTACTTTTCTAAGTCCCTTTACTCTTTGTATGCCTTAATATTGTTCTGCAAAAACAAAACATATTATTGAATTTGAATCTACATAGAAGAACATTAAAAAACACAATTTAAAAATCCAATAAGGGTTTGACATGTCCGTTTTAAGGGAATTCACCTCTAACACTATATCACCGCATTGCATGGCAAAAAATCTGTCAAAATTTATTTATTTATTTATTTATTTTATTAGGCATACACAACAGTTGACAATAACACAGTGTACAATACAGCTCTTAAAAATAAGGTGTTTGAAAAAGGTGTTTCAAAATGTGAATTTAGAATTATACTTATATTATTATCGTATATTTTCAGGTTGTAGCAAAATCAGAGTTTAAATTCCTTGAAGATCCTCTTTACAAAGATGTGTCCATTTTGATTTGGGATCCAGCCAATTTTTCTTCCAGTTTAGTGGACTGGTATAACAATCCAGATTTTCCATTATTTTCTGTTTATAAAAAGTGAGTAAAAGTCCTGTATCATTGAGTTGTATAATATTTTAATTTTAATATGTGGATAATATTGTTGGTTATGCAATTGTAAAACAGATGCTTACAACCATTGTATAATATGTATTGTTTTTATACCAAATAAAGAAAAATAGAAAAATAAAATAAAAATATTCTTGTGCTGAAAGCACGAACATTGATGAAAACAGAATAGATACAATAAAAATACAATTTGTGATTAACATTAAACCTTTTCTCTCTTTAAATAAATTATTACTTAGTTCACTTATTTCTAATTAATTTTCAATAATCATTTTTGAAATATAAAAGTTATTTTTTTTGTCTTTACAGATTATTGAAAGAAAGGCCAAAAGCTGATGTACATTTACTAAATCCACTGGTATTGTGGAAGTTATGGACTGTTCTACAAGACTCCTCGCCGTACAGACTAAGGCGGAATCCTCCTTCTTCAGGATTTATAGGTATGTCTCCCTTTGACTTTGACTTTGCCAAAATTTATAATTCTGTTTCAAAATTTATAAGTCAGTTGTGTGAATATATGTTATATTCACACAACTGACTTGACTATCCTATCTCACTAAAATTATTAAAAATGCGAAAGTTTGTGAGTATGCATGTATGTTACTCTTTCACACAAAAACTACTTGACCGACTATGATTAAACTTGGTATGCATATAGGTAAGGGTTCAGCAAAACATATAAGCTACTTTTATTCCCAGAAGTGTCACAGAGTCAGAAGTTTCGTGGATGAAATCGCGGAGTGCGGCTAGTAAATTGTAAATTGATTAAATAAAACTATTTTACTTTAGGAACTCCTCATTTCTAAAGTCAACATACCTCTCTTTGGTATTGATTTAAATCTATACTAATATTATAAAGCTGAAGAGTTTGTTTGTTTGTTTGAACGCGCTAATCTCAGAAACTACGGTCCGATTTGAAAAATTCTTTTAGTGTTAGATAGCCCATTTATCGAGGAAGGCTATAGGCTATATATCATCCCGATATTCCCACGGGAGCGAAGCCCTGGTGCGCAGCTAGTCCATAATATATGATAAAAACTTTATTTAGTGTCATCCATAATTATGATTTGTATATTACTATGTAAAGGTACTAACCTTTCAGGTATATGGTTCGCACTGCACCGATGCAACCGCGTCCGCGTCTTCGAATACGTACCATCAGTGCGCGCAACACGCCGGTGCCATTACTACCTCTCCAACGAAGACGCTGGCTGCACCTTGGGGGCCTGGCATCCTTTAGCGCAGGAGAAAGCACTGGCTGAACGCGTTCGTGATAACCCCGATGTGGATGTCTTTCAGAGAGGGTACATCGACATTCCTGGGTACGGAAGAGCTGGGTGTGATTCATAGTTTTGAGTCGAATAAGTATGAAATATGAGGGACTTCTGAGTGACTCCGATAATAAGTTTCGTAAGGTGAACGGGAACCTGGAGTTCTGTCTTACTACCCCTTTCTGCTCCCATCCTGTTCTACTTCTCTCCCAATTTCCCATCTTCTCCCTATCCCCTCTCCTTCCTTCAAGCCAGCAAGGCATCAGCAGGCACGGGCTACGGTCAGTCTCTTAACAACAGGTGATCTGCATGTTCTATTTGCTTGCTGTAGCATAAAAGAAATCGTAAATAATGAAAGGCCTAAAAATGTGTAAAAACATACCTTAGTGAGTCATACTCCGTTGCCATTATACCTCTTTCCTTTAGCGCAAGAAAAGGCGTTAGCCGAACGCATTCGTGATAATCGTGATGTAGACGTTTGGCCTGGTTATGGTAGAGCTGGGTGGATAGTAATATTCATAAAGAAGAACTCCTGAAAGTATATAAATTTACGTAACATCAAGGCATTATTACTACCTCTTGAGAGATCGCTGTACCTTAGAAGGCTGACATTCTTTAGCACAAGAAAAAGCACTCACTGAACTGCTTATTATGGAAGAGCTGGGTGTTCCCGAGTTCTACGATAGTCAGATAAAGGTTAAAATGTAAGATATATCTCAGTTTATTGTACCGTACTGGAACCTCTCCAACGATCTTCGTTGATGTTGATGTTTTTTAAAGTGAGCGTATATAATTCTTCCGGGGCATGGAAGAGCTGGAAGTGATGTTTTGTCAAAGTGAATAGGGTAAAATACGATGGGCCTAGAATTGCATCAAATAATATAGCCAATATGCGCACTATGGGTAACTAGACTTGCTAGATACAGACTTATATCGAGTAGTCAGTAAATAGATTTTCGGACATGGTATAAGGTAAAAATGAATTACCACTCCCATTTTTACTTTTCATATTGACTGATAAATTGATAATTTCTACTGTTGTCCATTATATGAAACATAAAAGCAATAAGCACGCGCAATAATTAAGATTATTGATAATTGAGATAGAAATTAAGAAATAGTATTCCTACTTTTTCTTCATTTTTATATTAAGCAAATAAATATCACTACATAGTATAAAACAAAGTCGCTTTTTCTGTCATGTGTCATGTTGTATGTCCCTATGAACGCTCAAATCTTTAAAACTACGCAACGGATTTTGATGCGGTTTTTTTTAATAGATAGAGTAACTCATGAGGAAGGTTTTTATCAGCATTGCACCCGTGCGAAGCCGGGGCGGGTCGCTAGTACATAATAAGAAGAAAGTATGAATAAAAAATATTAATGGGAATAAAAGATAAGATTCTTCAGTATTCGACGTTAAGTTATACAAATGTTATAAAATGATATTTTCTTCGAGAATATTAGGTATATAGAAAGTTTTGTTTTGTTTGTATGTTTCATGTGTAGATATATTATGTTATGATAGTGTGGAAAGTTCCTGTATTTCGTTGTTTCTTATACTGTTGTAAATAAGGGTAATAATTTCGTTGAAACTAAGCTTTCTTCATACGTCTTCCATAAATGTTATCATAAGAGTAGCGTAGAACCATAGCTTTCATACATTTGTTACTGTGTACAATGTAATACAATATCAACAATATGAATTATTCATTAAAATCAAATTTGTTTAGTTAGTGTTGCAATGTATGGATAATTTTATATTGTTAAAGGATAATTTTGACAGGAGATTACGAGATTTCAGCTCATTTTTTAAGGATTTATGAACTTTAAAAGGCGAAACATAAAATTGCTAAGGGTAGTTTTAAGTTCTATTATTTCTGAAAACGCGCAATAAATTCACTTGCCTTGTTATTATTTCTGGAGTGACAATAAAAAATAAGCGAACAGTTTAAATATTTCTTAGATTTATTTGAGTAGTTATGTATTTATATTTAAATAAATTGTTACAACCATCTACTTTGTTTATTTAAAGACCAAGTGCGTGTAAGATGCTATCTGATAGTTAACAATTGTCTTGTCTTGTTTTAATATTCAAAACATGTAGAAAAAGTACTTTTCGATGCGTGGATATTAAACTAAAGAAAAATAATGGTGATATAGCATTACTTGTTTAGTTAAAATAGCTTCAAAGTAAATTGTAAAAGTATCTTTTGTTTTATAGGTAGTTAAGTAATAATTAATGGAATACATAGATGGAACAAAGAGAAAATATAAATAAAAAAATTCTGTTAAGTATTTATTCATCGAATTGATTAAATTTAAATATCGATAAATTTAGAAATTACACTACACAAACTACAGTGTTTATTCAAGTATTTATTTTTTATTTAATAAACGGAAATGTTTTACGGTAGGTAAGTGGCTGCCCTTGAAAATTGAGGTGTTTTTGTCAAAAGCATGATGTTTGGCGGTTTATTTAGCACCATTAAGTACATACTATGTATATGGTATATGAAAATATACAAACAAGTATAACCGAATGTCCGTCACATTCGATGTGGTCAGAGTAAATGAACTTAATTTCGTACTGAAGACGAGTTCTCACAGAACTTAGAGGTACTAAAATGTTTATCAAAACAGGAACAAACATTTGGTAGTTATTTTATGTGATCCAAGTAAGGCCATGTCGGCCATGAAGTGCCCTCGTATCCTGTATTTTTAGCGATTCGTCGTGTGCTGGGCTGAGTGCTGGCAGAATACTGATACATCTTCTAGCCTTTGATTAGTTATTCAACGCGGGCGCACGGAATTAGCGACATCCGAGGTACGCCTTCGAACCCATGTTACGTTTCCTTACAGCCATTATCATAAGAATTTTCAGATTAACCTAATCATTTATATGCGCTTAAATTAGCGGAATAATGCGCATTTAAGGTTTTCCTATAACATTTTTGTTTGGGTTTTATGCAAAGTAGTGTCTAGTAGACAAGTAGTACCATATTGTTTACATGTCGTTCATTTAAATTAGTACAAAGTAACATCGTTTTTTGGATCAATTATAATTTATAGACAGAGTTTAAAATTGAATGGATTTTAGATAAAGTGCAATCTTATTGACAGGAATTATTATTTTATAATTTATTCATTGTAAAACAGTAATTTAAGCTCTATTGCATTTGTTAGGGATGTATGCAATGCAATGTAAGCAAGACAGGGCTAGGAACCAAACAATTTTTATTCAATTAGCCTTGGTCAACTGTGCAAATAATTTAAGGGAATCCTATTACATTTAAATTGTTTGGTTGTTGCAATGTTGCTCACTTAAAATAAGCGCGAAATAACTATGCGAGTCATTTAACGTATTTCTATAAAATTGTATTGTTGTTATGCAATATTGTTTCTAGTTGACAGGGATTAGAACCTAGTAATTTATGTTCCACGTGCCTTAAACTGGCACGGAAAAATAGCGCAGTTTTTTTTCTATACCATTCTGTTTGTTTGAGTTTCATACAAAGTAGAGTCCAGTTAACACAGATTAGTGCTTAGTATTATTAAATCCTGCATGATTTAATAAGTGTAAACATAAATCAAATTATAAAAGTTTTCCCTGAGACATGCTTAAGCTTTCATGTAAAGTTGATAAGTATTTTTAGGATGTATTATAGATAACGTAGTCAAGAAATCAAACATATTATAAGAGTTTTTCCTAAGATATGCTATTTGCTTGAGCTTTCATGTAAACTTGATCAGTATTTTTAGGATGTATAGATAGTAGTCAAAAAATAAGACAAAATAGTATTGTAGTCAAAAAATAAAGTAAATTCTAAGTTTTTCCTAAGATATGCTATTTGCTTGAGCTTTCATGCAAACTTGATAAGTATTTTTAGGATGTATTATAGATAATGTAGTCAATATACCAGGAAACGTTGGAAGGGTGCCTAGTTGATCCTCAGCCTGGCTACGCTCCAATGATTGATGTCTTCTTATCTGCTCGCTGATTATAAAGGTCTCATTATGTATTGTTTATGTTGAGTTTGTATTTCTATTAGTTTCAACGTTTGTTTTGCTTTTCTATTTATTTATTATCCCTATAAAAGTATAGGTATCACAATAATCCGAACGATTAATGTGTACTTTTCGACGGTACTTATGTTAAACTTTCTGATTATATCTAATGACTTTAAAAAAATAACTTAAAAAAATGTAACCATGTATTAATATTAATAATTTGGGCAGGGTGCGATTAAAAAAATGATTATCCATTAATATTGAGAAATATACTTAAATTGCTGAAAAAGCTGGTACCTATTTAATTTATTTCAGTTCTTTATCTTTTTTATTGGCACAAAGATAATAATAATTAATTACGCCATGTATGTGATAAAACCATACGAAACTGCAATATTGATCTAAAGACACTGGCTACAAATAAAAAATAATTGTAAGAATAAATATCTCATAGACAATTATTCAGTAGGATCATTCTTATGGAACAAGTTTTATTTTTAAATTCATGACTCAATGCAATCAAGAATGCAATTTTTAAGATGACTCAGTAACATAAAAGTTATTAGATAATTCTTGGTATAAAGTCTACAATTTTATATTTTACAGAAAATACATTGATAAAATGTTTAATGAAAAAATCCATTTAACTTAGTTTCCGTTGCGTTTCATTTCATTGACTTTTTCCCTTTCGCGTATTTACCCATTCTTAATATAACTTGTAGATAACATTACACAGAATATATGACTAAAATAAATGAATATTTTTAATATGCTGGTTATTCGTTGAAATAAAGGCATTTGTTCTCTTTCTACTAAATTCGATTAAAACACCATCGTGGGTTT
>LQNK01000680.1:434410-521548 GCA_001586405.1 Phoebis sennae | reverse complement strand
CTATGCAAGTCATTTAAAAGGTTTCTATAAAATTGTATTGTTTTTATGCAATATTGTTTCTAGTTGACAGGGATTAGAACCTAGTAATTTATGTTCCACGTGCTTTAAATTGGCACGGAAAAATAGCGCAGTTTTTTTTCTATAACATTCTGTTTGTTTGAGTTTCATACAAAGTAGAGTCCAGTTAACACAGATTAGTGCTTAGTTTTATAAAATCCTGCTTGATTTAATAATAGTGTAAACATAAGGCAAATTATAACATGCTATTTGCTTGAGCTTTCATGCAAGCTTGATAAGTATTTTAGGATGTATTATAGATAACGTAGTCAAGAAATAAGACATATTATAAGAGTTTTCCCTAAAACATGCTATTTGCTTGAGCTTTCATGTAAAGTTGTTAAATATTTTTAGGATGTATTATAGGTAATGTAGTCAAGAAATAAGGCATATTATAAGAGGTTTTTCTAAGACATGCTATTTGCTTAAGCTTTCGTGAGTATTTTTAGGATGTATTATAGATAATGTAGGCAGTGTACCAGGAAACGTTGGATGGGTGCCTAGTTGATCCTCAGCCTGGCCACGCTCCAATGATTGATGTCTTCTTATCTGCTCGCTGATTATAAAGGTCTCATTATGTATTGTTTATGTTGAGTTTGTATCTCTATTAGTTTCAACGTTTGTTTTGCTTTTTTATTTATTTATTATCCTTAAGATATTAAGCAGAGGGTATCACAAAAACGATAAATGCGTGTTTTTCCACAGTACTTATGTTAAACCTTCCGATTTCTATTCATGACTTTATAAAAAAAAATAAAAATATAACCCGGTAAGATTAAAAAAAATCTATTTTAGTTTATTTCAGTTCAATAAGCTTTTTATTGACTTTATTTTCCTTAAATAATCCTTAAAAAATGCGCCATGTATCTGTATCTGGTATGTGATAAAATCTTAAGTGATGAAACTGCAATATTGATCTAAAGACACTGGCTTTAAATAAAATTAACTAGAAGAATATAAATCTCATAGACAATTATTCAGTAGGATCATTCATAAGGAACAAGTTTTATTTTTAAATTCATGACTCAATGCAATCAAGAATGCAATTTTTGAGATGACTCAGTAACATAAAAGTTACTAGATAATTCTTGGTATAAAGTCTACAATTTTATATTTTACAGAAAATACATTGATAAAATGTTTAATGAAAAATCCATTTAACTTAGTTTCCGTTGCGTTTCATTTCATTGACTTTTTCCCATTCTCGTATTTACCCATTCTTAATATAACTTGTAGATAACATTACGCAGAATATATGACTAAAATAAATGTATATTTTTAATATGCTGGTAATTCGTTGTAATAAAGGCATTTGTTCTCTTTCTACTAAATTCGATTAAAACACCATCGTGGGTTTATTCATATAAAAAGCGGAGGAAATACTGAAATACACAGAATCTATTTAATTTTATACTTTACTTCTAATTATTTCCAATAAAATATGGATACTAATTATAGATAATCAATAATCTAATATAATTGAAAGGAAAGATTCGTTTGTATTGTCTTATTTTGTACAGGGACTCTTTGAAACCCCAGGAATGACATAGAATAGTTTTTATCCCGAAAAACCTACTGGAACAGGATATATACGCAAGTGAAACCGTAGAGCTTACCTAGATAATAATATAATCACGCTAAATATTTTATACCTATCCGCGTTTGACTTAACCCATGTAAACTAGGTAAGATCAGTAGGGTTCTTTAGGAATATTGAAAATCATTTAAAAGAGCAAAGCAGACGCGTCAATCGATATTCGATGTCTGCATATCACTATGAGAATTAAATACAATCAGTTGCTAGAATGTAAGGTTTTGACTGCTATTCGAACGAATTTTCTTTCTTACTCCAGTCAGTATAAAAGTTGGCTCTGCTCTGCTTTCGTATACACAATACATTTTACATCCACCAAGGGCAACAACAACTGAAGGGTGGGGGAGGAAGTTGATTTTTAGGCTAACTTGAGAGCACATTCCTTTATTTAGTACCTTTTTTAGTTTTCAATACTTTCTACCTACTACGAGAATCATTTATCATAAGTTTCTAAGCCCTTATAACACTCGCTATCTGTAAAAATCAATGCAATGTATAAAATATCTAAATGGAACAAATTTAGTGCAGTTAAATAGTTCCGCAAATCTATTGCCAAGCACGCTGACTCCTTGAACGATGCCCTCAAATTAAACCAGATGGATTACTGAGAAAACTCTATGGTATTGACTCATTATTTAAGTGGCACATAAAATACGTCAATACAATGGGCACGTTTCTTTCAGCTTTAATCCTATCACCAAGAATGAGGAAATTAAGGCGAATATTAGATATGTAAGTTCATAGAACATTTTGAGAACACGGTTTTAGGGCACTTGTGGTACTATGATTCACGTGCGTAAATGTATGAAACATCATTTGTGGTGGAATAGCTAGGAAGGATTTTAATAGTTTAATATTTTGGGAAGCCACTGTTACGGGAAAACACTATTATATGTATGTATTTAGGAGCTGACTAACGCGCAAAATTGTTACGCTAACACAAAACATAATTGTTTGAAAAAGGACATATCGCTATCGATCTTCGTTTACTTTTTATGAAAATATTTTTTCTGTATATGTATAATAATGTTTTTAATACAAACTAAACACGTCAAACACTTATTGGAGAACTTTAAAAAAATAACTAAATATGAACCAATCATTACGAAGAAAATAAGACCAAAATGGTCGTACAAAAGTATGAGATCATCGAATTTATAAGGACATTTATATTTATCTAATCCTTTATTAGATTGCAAGGAAAGGAAGGAAGTTATTGTAGACGTGCCAATTTCTTCTAACGGCGACGTATGAATCACCGTATGGCCCACAGAATGGTCATTATTCATCTGCTTTATGTAACACAACTGTTACAAAATTTACAGTTACAGTCACAAACGTAAGTACGATTTCCTTTGTTTCGCTTTATTGAAATACTGAAAAGTAACGAAGCACTATTGTGGCGTTTCGAGGTCGCATTTTGTTTTTGATTTGGGTTTGTTGTTTACAGGTAATGCAATGCATACATTAAACATTTGATACGGTACACATTTTTAATGATTTTATTTGATTGTTTCAAGCCTTACTAAATAAAGTTCGACTACGCCGGGTATGCAAGGTGTGCTTAATCTCAGACAATTCCTCCACTCTCATAGTCCAATATCATAAGAAAACAGACGCAAAATCGACAGATATATGTCCTCAAAGGTCAAAAAAACATATGCGGATATAGTTTTATACAAATTAAAAGAGTTAATTTCAAAATTGGAACTTTAAACTTTCCATTGGGAAATTACGTCCCATTTAGGAAGTTCCTTGTATTTATATTTCACAGTAACAAAGTCGAGTGTACATCTAGTCATGTTATATTATGTGGTTTTGTGTGTAATGGTAAAGATTGATTATTCAAACACTTCCTTATAAATTGTCACAATCGGAAAATACTAATACGGTACGCTTCCGTGAAACTAATTTACGTAATACTGCGTATTTCTTTACTATGTCGATTAATCTATATTAAAGATACGCTGACATTTGATCAATTTGACGTAGTTAAGATAATAATCTTACTAAGAAAGAGGTTAGTAAGACTACTTTGCTTTATTTACTACCTCCATATGTTGGTATAGTTTACCGAAAGAATATCAAGTATATCGTTTAACTCTCATTTATGTCGTATATCGTAAAAATTTGACCATTACAATTACAATGTGATCCCGATAACAATGAAGATAAAAAATCAATACTTGATACTTATTGTTAATAATAAAATGTATGTAGTTTTTAATTTTAAAAACAGCTAGTATATTATTGTTAATACCAATTACAATTGTTTTTTGTTTAGCTATTTTATAGTTTTATAATGATCACGGTAGGTATATTATTTAAAAAAAATTAACCAGACATAGATTTATTCCACTCTTAGATTTTTTCTGAAAACCTTTAAATTCCAACATAATTACTTACATTTATTTGTTTTCGACATACTACCTAATAAATTAAAATTCATATAAAGTAAGCTTTAAATTCACGCCATGCACAAACAATTATATCTAAAAATGTGTCCGATAAAATATGGCAGCAGTCAAGAGTTGAAAAGCCTCAGGTCGTGCAGGAATTCCTAATTTTTTTTGTAAACGACCGTCGACCTACGCTTGCGACTATTGTTTGGGTCATTTTGACTTATTTTTGTAAACACGGTAGTCAGGCAGGGTTCCTAAATGTACAATTTTTAATTTAGCTGTTGAATAAAAGTAAAATACAGAAACTATATTGTAAATATTGAACACCTAAAGACGAATACATAAAGTATACGTTGACTAAAAATATGTCTTCGAATAATAAAAAATAAATAAATAAAATTATACCTAGTATAATTTTTCTAAGGAACTATTTATTTTCTTTCTTAGGCCTAAACACTTTTTATTTATTGTTGGCAACCCTAGTCAATAACCATAACGAACTTCTTCTGAACATATTGCTTGAGCGAAGTAATTTCGATTGTGATGCAGATCTTGTAAACGAGTTAACATCGTTCAGTAGAATAATAATGGGAGCTTTGAGAAAAATTATATATATAAAAAATAAAATAATAATAAAATAAAAAGTTTTTTATTTTCTCACACTCAATAAGACATAAATAATAATATTTTGACTCCTTACCTAAAATTAAGTGTGAGACTGGTCCCTAAAATAGGCTGCAACTAAGTACCTGTACTATAGGTCACCAGGCCTCCACTCATTATAACAAGAGACTGAAAAGAATTTTTATGTAATGAATATTTATGAGAAAAATAAATGAATTAAAAGTAAGCAGTAAACAAAAAAAAATAAAGAATAAACGTTATGCAAGCAAGCAAGCAAATTGATATATTTATTTTACCAGTTGGCTAGAAAATTTACAAAATATCGTAACAATGATTTTTTTATCCATTAAAAAGTACACTTACAAAAAAATGTTTTCATTACTAAAGACATGATATTATATCAAAGACTCTATCTATAATTACTGTTTTATTTTAATTGTTTTAGCCATTTTTCGGAACTAATGATTGTAAAGAAATATACTGAGATATTGCGTTCAATAAATACAATTTACTTTTTAATTATTTCTCTTATAGTTTTTGTTTAGACAATGGACAATTCAGCATTAAATCAATATGCTTTGTTCTAATCAGAGAGTTAATTTTTTACTCTTAAAATTTGTGATTAAGAACAGATAAAAAATCGTAAATAAATGCATTGATTGAATTACTCATTATACATACAGATGTATAATCTTGTAACGGTTCGGGTGCGTAGGCGTCGATCACTAACATGACCTCGTTAATCTTAACCTAGATCCCGACTGCCACTTATTTCAGCTTTACTGATTCAATCTTAATTGGGAATTATTTATTTGGTGCATATTATAATACTTACTTTTAAATAATTGTACAGGTAAGTAACCTGTACAATTATTTAAAAATAAGTATTTATATATTTATAACAACACAAAATAAAATTTACAGAAATAGAGACATCTTTTAAAAATTTAAATTATTTAAAATGGCTTTTTTCATTATAAACAATATTTTTATCCTACTTATATTATAGATGTGAAAGTTTGCATGTTTGCCATAAATAAAGCAGCGAGTGTTGAATAGATTTTTATGAAATTTATTGTATACAGATAGGCTAATAGATGATATAGAGGTAATAGGATATTAAACCAAAGAACTGAATTTAGCAGAAGTGAGGCTGTGTTTTTTATGTGATTGCAGGCAAGCGGAACATACGGAGATTTCCTCATGTTGAGTGACAGACGCTTATGAAAATCTACAACATCAAAGTGTCGTAGGTGTTTTGCCGGCTTGTAGTAAGGCGAAGGGATAAGGAGAGGATTAATTATGAGAATAAAGTGAGAAGTCGAACAGGATGGCAGAGGTTAAGATGGGAATACAGGCTTCCAGAACCCGCTCTACCATCTTCTGCTGGAGAGTGGTAATTTCACCGATGCGAGCTGGGCCCAATCGTGCAATGCTTGGCTTCCACACTTTATTGCTGATGATGTTATGGTTATATTATCCACGGATATAAGTTAATGGGTCGGCAACACACGTATTCTAACTCACACACAGGGATAAAAAAATGTGTGTTCTCTAAATCAGTGAGAATTTTCTGACTTTTTCTTGAGACATACGTTAACCTTAATTAGCAACAATTCACGTAAAAATCACTTTCAAATGCAATTATCATCCTATCTTTAATAAGGCGTAAACTTGTATGACAAATTGAATGGACTATGCACAACGATAAATACAATTACTTCGAACTTCGCAGTCATTCACCCCAAACCGCAGACCTGTCAAAAGGAAATGCAGCATTGAACTTTAAGGCCAACACTGACAACCAGAGATACTAATATTTACATACTAATAATTAGTAGATATTATTTTTAAAATGGCTGACGCAGGACACCTCTGCCTGAAAAAAATATCAAAATTTCTAAAATCTTTCCTGATGAAGCTAAGTTAATTCTTAATTTTCATTATAACGATATTTTTTTATTATTAAGAGTTTTAGCTTTGAATGAAAAAAATGGTACCTAAAATATATTAATACAGAAAAGTATCGAAATTAATTTTTTAGGTTAAATCGATGCTCAAAAAACGATCGACACACAACACATTAATTTGTACAAAATTAAATCTTTAAAGTAATGTTATTATTAAATTAGATAAAAAACATACCAATTATCATTAATACGAGAATTACAAAGCGTCGTTATAGTCTATTAATGGTTTGTGTGTGGAGTCATCCCACTAATAAGACATGCAACTTCAGTTTCAACAATTAAGGAAGTGTGCAATTAACACCTCTCATTATGTGTATGAAGCCATTTAATTAAAAAGAATTGTAAACGTTTTAAAATATTTTACTATTGTTTATTTAGCATTTTTTTACCTTTAAGGTTCTAATTGTATGGAAATATTCTATTTACTTTGCGTTATATTTAAAAAAGAGCAGATAGAATGCAATGCATTAATAGTTAATGTATCATATATTAGCTGATCCGCGCGGCTTCGCTTCCGTAGCATAATGTTATATTATAAAGGCTGTTTACTCGTGGATAATGTAGTGTCGAACGGTGAAAGAATTTTTAAAATCCTTCCAGTAGTTTTGAACCTATTCATTATAACCAAACAAACTATCAAACAAAGTTTTCCTCTTTATAATATTAGTGTAGATGTATGTATATAGATTGTAGAATAATTAAATAATCCTATCCTAAAATTTGAGTTTGGATGTTTGTGTGTCGATGACGTCGTAACTACTGAATGGATTGTGATGAATTTTCCTATAATTTCCTATCTGTATAGCTGGATTAGGTGATAGGATATCATTAATTTAACGCAAGCGGTCAGACACCAGTTACCTAATATAAAAGAAACTTCAAAAATATTATTATCAAACCAATATTTAATAATGAAACGAAGGTTTTAGATACCATTGGCGATTACAACAAAACATGATATTGGACTATTTTCTTCAAGGAACTAATTTTTAGTATACCAAGACCAAACCTATGTAAGATAACCTTGTAGAAACAAAATGACTTGCTTAGCATAGAAAGCTACGAGGAATCGTTTTTTAAGTCAGGGTCTTATGTTCCTAATGTAAAACTATATATCAAGCATTTGATTCGTGATAAGCCAACGAACATGCAAGAAAAATGTACTTGATAATAAACAGTATCCGTAAAATTCGAAATAAATTTTATGTCAATTCATATTAACATAATGTAGTTTTTAAAGCAAATTATAATGTCTTATAAATAGGTAAGGTTTTAAATTTAATAAAAACATCTAATCGAAATGTTAAGCTGATATTAAATAGATATCAGTCTTCATTATTCCGTGCTGTATGACGAGTATAAATTTTCACCTTTTGTTTAAAATCTATATTTAATACATCATATAAAATGTTATCTTATATCCGTTGCCATCACCATTTCCTTCTATTGCACAATCATTATTCACATAAATTTCACCGAATGACAAAGAGCTTCAAATTATAGCAATAGCCATGTCGGCATATGGCACAACAAAAGCGACCTTGACCTTGGTGAGTTCACCACCACCACCAGGTTCAGGGAAGCCACCCTGGTTAGTCAGCGTAGACAATAGCTTCGTCATGGCATCGGAAAGGATTTGAAGGTCATTCACGCTACATATGTAAAACAATTCAATCCTTGCGCTTTGTTGGCGATAGCAATAAATAATAGACACGGTGAGGAAATGCTGTTTTATGCTTTGCCTATGAATTAGGTATTTCTGTTGTATTTAAAAACATCAAAGATCTCAATGGTTACTTATGGTCACTGGAAAAATAAACTTACAATAAAAGTGATATGAAACATTAATGTTATAATAGGCAAAGAAAAATGAGTCAAAGAAGAGCCCATTTATGTGACATAGCTTTTCTTTTTTAGTTTTTCCCTTTCCTATCCCTTTGAGATTTTTAAGGCACTATCATAAAAAGTCGGGATGCCAATATGTTTGTGATTTATTTGTCTATGCATAGCAACCTAGTTTCTCTTTCTCGTTCTTATTCGCAAATACATCACAAATCAAGAGTACATAGATAAACAATCTTATCATTGTTAAGACTCTCTTAGAAAAATGATATTATTTTAGAAAAGTTCTGTGTAAAAGACTACGAAGTGAACTAAAGCAATGTTGATTATAAAAGCCTAACATTACGTACCAACTACTGATATACCACCATCTCTTGAACTCGAGTTCGTGTTGGAAGTTTGCCTAAAATTTCAAGTAGATAACTTTTAAGAAAACTTCTCAATAGCATTATTTTTAAGCCCAGTATTGAACCTGGGACCTCTCCTTTTTGTCGAACATACCACAAAACCAATTATAACACTTCAAACATTCCTAAAGAAAATAATTTATCAATTTATGCAAAGCGCACTAATGGCAAAAATGCAGTTTTTGTTGCATGCAATTTGCATTCATATTAACAATCAGTGTCAAGATGTATCGATCCGAGTATTGTGTATTAATTACCAGCCGCGATAATTGAACGCTCTTATAGAGGTAGTTACTATCATATGTATACGAAGTGTAAAACTTTTTCATCAATTTATAATAAAAGTTTTTAGGGATCCGTATGTAAAAGATAAAATGGGGAACATATTACTAAGCCTCTGCTGTTTGTCTGTCATAAACCGTGATAGCTAGAAAGCTAAATTTGCACAAATTATGTATATATGTGCGTTGCCGCAATAATAACAAATATAGGGGGTCTCTATATACCGAACCCTTCGTCCACGTGTCCGGCTCGGACCTGGCTGGTTTTTCATATTTTATTATTATATTTATTGCTATGTGGAGGTTTATAAAATTCTAGTATAGTTGTTTTCGTAATGAAGTTAAACTAAACAATAAGTGCTAGTATATATGCTTTATATATACTTCATAATTTTATATCTACGATAATCCATGACCATGAATATTCATCATTTTAATTTGTTTCGTTGATGATTTTTTTTCTTACACTTTTATCACCTTTTCTTTAAAAAACTCTACATCATTTTATTTCTTTTTAATTTAGAAATCGCAATATTAGACGAATGATAAATAAAACAGGATTCTGGCCATTTAAGTTAAAATAAGTAAAATCGACATCAATTTTGATGAAAAAATAATCATCAAAATTTAAGCCGAAATAGCATTTAACACTTGCTTATGCTAAGAAACGCAATTAACTCCAGAAGCACATCAACTTTTGAGCGCTATAAATTTTAAATTTCCGGACGAAAACTTTCTTTCCCAATTATACGTGCAAGCTTTGCTGTACATTAAGTTCAGTTGGGCAAAGGGGCGGGCGGAGGCCTAGCTGCATGGACAAGCATAGCCTTTTATAAGAAGCGGCACTCGCGCCGCGCACACACGCTCCGAGTCGCGGGAAGCGATAGGTTGTGCCACCAACGGCACTAGATCGCTCGAACTTCGGCATTTTCTTTGAAATTTCGTGTAATTGCAAAGAAAAAGTGACCGCACGTTGTGACTCTAAGTGCTTGTGAACTTTACATTTTCACATATCGAACGTGTTCACTTAGTGGAAATTTCAAATGTCTGAAAAAGTAAGGATTACATGAGCCTGGAAAAACTTAAGGCAAGTATAAAATATAATATAGATATATTATTTAAATTTTATTTTTAACAATTTAAGCTTATTGTTATTTTTTTTCGAAGAATTTATTTAAAGTTATAAGTGCCATTGTTCTGTTAGCTATTTTTTAATGTGTTAAAATGGGTACTGGCAAGAATAAACTAACTAGCAACCTTTGTTTATCGCTTGATATAAAAACATAAGAAGGTATTTATGCGACAATTGATGCCATTAATTGAAGATAATTCAATTGATTTTCTGAGAAACTAGATAATTTTCAGTGGAAATCTTTTTATTGGAGTATTAATTCTATACCTATTAGAGGATAATCTTATTCACTTTAAACTTTACGTTGAAATTCTTTAGATTTGTCTCATAGATAAAGTGGGATTTGTTTCTATTAGTATGTTGTACATGTATTTTATAATGGTATCAGTGGTCAGTCCCCTTACAAACACGAGTGGAATAGATAATTCGCGATGTATCATCGTCACTAGGTGAATTATAAACTAGAAACTATTTCCTACTAGTCATCATAAACCATTTAAAAATCATTTCTTATATTGTTTCATTCACGAATAGCTGAAGTATCTCTAGCAATGTTATCAGATAATTTTAGCGGATAAGGCATTATATGTTATCTTTCTGATAACAACTGATCTTACCTGTTATACCTACGTACAATCGTCGGCGGAAAATGTATTCGACAATTTACTTCGATCAAACGGATATTAATTATTTTTTGTCAGATGTAAATTTAACAATTTCCTGTTGTGATGACTTGATATTTGAAGAATTCGTCATTTTTCATTATTAAGTTGTTGACAATTTATTCACATAAAAAATATTCAATAAATATTGTGATCATATGGGATCTCCTTCAGTATGAATCACGCTTATTATGTCAATGACGTAAACATAATAAAACGAAGAACTTATAAAACTATGAAACCACATAATGTACCCACAATACTTCTAATTAATTGCTAAATCATATTATAATACGCTATGTTTTTAAGAGATGTGTCATTACAATGAAATTAAATTAACGTCAATTGAATGACAATTATTGGTCTACAATATTAAAATTATTGTCTCGGACTAAATTAATGGTATGTTTACATTATTCGGTCTTTATTTAAGCTACTAAATTATTGAAAGATAAATAAATATTCACAGACATTTAACACAACGCTACCTATTCTCAAACTAAGCGAAGCTTGTAACTTGGCAACAAGATAACTGATAGACATAGGTGAAATATTTTTTTGTAAATACAGTCATACGATAGATTAATTAACACCCAGACAGTGGAAACTTACAATGTTCATTTTCATCACATAATCATTTTCTACTCGTGGGGATCGAACCCACACCCCCGGCGCATTAGCCGTTGCCATATCCACAGTCCCAATACCGATAACTTGTGTACCTTTCAAGCGAACTCAAATGAACTTTCAATAACTATTATCATTTAGATTGATTTATTATTAAAATAATATCGTACATAAAATTCAAATAATTGGAAGAATAAGAAACACATTTCCCTAACATGACTCTACATCATGATTTTTCTTAACATCCATATGCAATTAGTATTGCGACAAGCCATCGGAAGAAGGAAGGCTTTCAGGGTCGTCATGCCACACACGTTTGTGCACTAACATTTAGCATATGATCCAATAACAATTAAATCATTGTGATATAAATAAAAAACTAAACTGTTTGCACTGTTTGTGTGCATTATTCAAAGAATTTTTCCTTGCTCAATTGAATGATTTTACATTTTTTTAAAACATACAAACATAAAGAAAGTGAAACTACACTTTCTTTATTTAAAAAAATGGCATATTATCTGAAAAATTTGTAATCTTTTAACTTTTACCTAAAAAAAAATAAAAAATAAACTTGAGTGCTGTTCACTCAATAATTCCACATTTTGAATTATTTAAGGCATTGCTCGGTTAAATTATTCGAAATATATATGTTTATCAACATACCAACAAGTATTGGTATGTATTTGTGACATAATACAGCACTGCATATAAGTGCAACTGACTCATAATATATAAAATTAGTTTCTAGCAGTTGAGATCATATTTAGCGATAAATCTACGTAATTATTAAATTCAAATTGAAATTATTGGTTTTCCTCTATAAGTACGTACAATTTACAATGAAATTATGATTTGTTAGATCAGCTTTTTGTGATTATCGAATAATTCAAATGAGATTTTACGCACGAATGCTTATTCAATCAATGTGGCCTCTGTCAATCATTTGTGCCCTAATAGAACATGCTAAGGAAGGGATATAAATTGCAATATTACATAGACACTTTCATTGAAAACATTGACATTTCCTGACCTTTTATTTGCGAAATTAATTTTCGCATATTTTTCCCTCGTATGAATTATTTGTTCTTTGATAATTTCCTTCAAAACCATTTCAAAATTATCAAATAAATAATTTGAGATATTTAAATTACTTCCACCACAATATTAAGTAACCTAATTAATAAAAAATGGAAGTATAGTTAAGTATTGAAATAATTTTGTCCTTAAGAATAAACTTCTAATTCGCTAATTCTCTTCGGTCGGATTGATTATGCTAATCGAATAAATTTCACAAAATAATTAGATTTAAATAGATTTTCGGTGCCATGATTATTAATGCAATCGTAGTAAACGCTATATAAAAACATTTCGGTTAATAAAGTTAGGTAAGATTTGAACCCAATGTCGGAGAAACCTCCATCGTTTCGCTCCAACGAGCGGAAAATTGGTAGCGACACCTTTTTCAACTAAAATCCCACTGAACTTGTAGAATCGACATATGGGTTTTAAACATGCCCAAGAAGGTTATAATAAAACCTGTCAAGAAAGAAATAGGTGATATATTATGATGAACATTTTTTATGAGTTTTAAATTGGTCTAGCGGCTATTAAGGCTATGGCAAAGCTCTAAGGCGAAACTCTAATATGTGACTAGTTGACAATTTTCACACGGAAGAATGTTAAATGATAATATGAACTAAAAATTAGTAAAGATTTAATAATACTGTATTTAATAATAATGTTTAGAGACATATCTAATATATAAGTAAGTAAGCAAATCTTGGACTGGAACAGAATCGAGGTCTTCCTGTAGCGTTCTTCTTGACAATGAGATTACAATTTACAACCTATTGAAGAACTGTTTTCATTCTTACTATCTATTGTGTACAGAACACTAAACGATTAGTGCGTAACAATTTATCTTTTATATTGATAAGTGCGCGATAAGTAAATCTGGGTCAACTTACTAACATTCTTTTACTAGAATCTTATAGCAACATGGCAATAGCACGAGGCTCACTCAGTTTGAACTCTTGTTTCCTACTTTATTTTAGGGATATTATTTCTGTATTAATATTTTTAAGAAAAAAATAAATAATTCCTAATTATTTCATATTTTCAATTATTTTACATTACGTCAATGTCAAGGGGTCACTTCTATATATTATTTGCATATTTATAACACATACTATGACTCACTAATGATACGATTGACGTACCACAAAGATCATGATGTTTACCTTAATATTAATATCACAAAAACAGTCGCTCTTTATTTCTAGAATTCACCAACGTTTAAACTTTTTGCTTTTGTTTCAGATATAAAACGAGGCATTCAACATATCGGAAGATTAAAATATTAACTCGAAATAGATACGAAAAATATTTGTAACCGTACAGGTTAAGATATATTTTTGATAGAATAATGATTAGTAGTCATTTATAGAAGAAAATAATAATATTAAACCTTAAGTTAGGAACAAATGAGTATATTAAGTAGCACAAGAGAAACTATTTTATCAAAAAACATGGCGTCAATTAGTTTGAGGAGTAGTTTAAGGATATTATGGACGACGGTGGCGACTCTGGTCTTCTTGACAAGAAGCAGTGCAGCACCAGCGTTCGCAGGAACAGATAAAGCAATGGTGAGTTTTAATCCTATTTCATAATAGTTTGAACCTTATTATGAATCAAGTTCACTTCTCTTAGAGATTAATTTACTTAATTTGCATATCGTGTGCATGGATACTAACGCTTAATATGTATGATAAATTTGTAATAAACACATACATAACATACATACAGATATCATAAAATAATGCCGGTTTCGATTATTTTTTTCATTCCGGTTGAAAACATACGCAAATACCCATTATATGATCATGGGCTATCCCTATTAAAGGATACTTATTTAAAATTTATAAACCTTATTTTAATATGGTTCGTATTTATTAAAACGTATGACTAATACCTGTGTTCCGTAAAATACCGATACAACTCATTAATCTTGTAAATCGGAAATGATCTCGCGTTCGGTTGATAAGTGACTCATAGCTTCATCATTGCCATGAATTAAAAAACAAATTTGTAGTAAACTCACTCACGGTTGTAGAATTCATTCATAATAACCCACCCGGATACAGAAGTACTCATTTCAAGTTGATTCAATCTTTACTTCCTTACGTTTTATTTTGCACTCATTATATGAGTCACCAATAAACATATATGCTCTTATTGATACCTACCGTTTTATTGGTACATCAACTTAACGACATTGTGTCATGTGTTTAGTATTCCTTAATGACTGTTTATGAATGAATCAGTGAAGAATACATATAGTAAATACTTTAAGTCAGTCTGTCTGTAGGGATAGGGTTACCAGTTAAAACCTTTGGTATATGACAGCAAGATGAGACATGCCTTTGGATTGATACAACAATAATTGCTTAGTTATGGAAGATTTGTTACACAAATTATAAAGAAGCTAAGTTTTGTTAGAAGAAAACGTAGTGGAAATTGTCACGACGTTTCGCGTCGTTTCTTTGCATTGCAAGCGAAAAATAACTGTACCGTGAGTTTTTCTTCAAAAAGCCCATTTAAAAGAGTGATACTATAACATTCTTTAGAACTATAAAACGCAAGGAAAGATTACATAAAAATGATACGAGCGGTCACCGTACTGTGACTCAGGAGTTCAGCCGGAGGAAAGAGTAATAAAACTATATGTATATGTTATGTTTCTTAGAAATACGCACCGTGACTCATGAAACCAGTCTCGAGCTCGCTTGCCGCCAAGTTCTAGGTCAGAGTGCACCGGCCAAACATCTTGCATTCACTGATTCATAATATTTGAAACAACACAGTTAAAAACAATAGTGATACCCGCGTTTTCGTCCGTTTAGAAATGGTCCGTTATTTACAGATAATTGGGTCGGAAGAAAGAACTTATGTGAATTTTTTAAAAACATTAAATTAAACTAATGTATTTTGAAATAACTCTCTTATCAATATGCTTAATTTTGATTACATTATATGTAGAGTTTCTATCAAAGTCGAAAATATTGTAATGTTATGTTTTGTCAATAACTTTCACTTACCTACATTCGAAGCTATACTGATTGACACACTTTGTTAAGCTTCAGAATAATAACATTATTTGTATTTAATTTTAATACATCAATATATAAATTTTTACCAAGAAATATACATAAAAGTTAATTAATGATGAAGGGTAACGTTAATAACCTTTAGTATTTCATAGGAAATTTTGGTTAACGATTATTATTGCTCACAATTTTGTAAATCTGATAAAAGTCACACCGGTGTCAAGGTTCCCTCGCCCTACTTATATTGTTAAATTGATTTTAATCTGTATTTTCATAGAAAATTGCGACAGACCTCAAATTGACAATGTTATAAAATAAAATAATCATAAATTTATTATCATTTAACAGCAAAGCTATGATTTGTGAATCTCAGTTATTTTGTTGGTTATAAACCACAAACGCAGATGTAAACCTATAGATTATATTATTATTCTTATTGACAACAATAATTGCTACTGGAAATATACCATTCAAAACCACTAATTTCAACCATGATAAGGAAAAATATAGTGTTACAGATTAGTAATATGAATATCTTGACTATAACAAACAAAACCACAAGTAATATATTTGCATTACGAAAGAACTCGTGGATAAAAATCAGACCAACATAAAGCCTGAATAAAAAGTATTGAAATGCAAAATCGTTACTAGGATACGCGGCCCACAGGTGCCGTGAGGCTCACATCGGCATAAGTCACGAGAGCTTTCCCTCAACCAGACTTCAATTGGTTTCACCAAAGGGATAGGCTTCAAAATTTATAGGTCATTGTACTACAGTCACGTGACTCCAGTGTCATCTACCTCCACTCACAACTACCGTGGTATTTCCTGTCATATTCAATAGGTACTGTTATGAATAGCGCACCCTTATATAGGGAGTGATTCCACTAAATACCTGCAGAGAACAATGCCCCAGAGAGTGCGAAGAACCTGTGCCATTCTTTGTTTTTATCAAAGCACATGAGTTCGATTAATGCGATATAAAAATTCGACGCACATGCCTCCGAGCGGACATCTCTCGTAAAATTTCCTACGCGGTTTAGAACAATGAACTTTAAAAGCAGTGGCTATAATAGCATATATAGCCTTTGTTTATGTGAGGAATTCATAAATCTGCGACCATTGTCTTCTATTTTGTTATCTCTATGGTGGATAAGAATACGCCGTTCGCATACCAAAGTGTGGACGTACCGTTCGCCGCCCCTTTGATATGCTTTTAGGGAAACTTTATCGTATCTTACAATCACACTAAACCTTGTCATGGCAGAAGATAAACGGGTCTAAAAACAACATTTTAAATTATCCAAACAAGTCCGCAACTCTAGTCACGATTTGCGCTCCTGGGAAGTGAATTATTTACGCGAATTTCGAAGAACATTTAGATCATACCATGAGTACGGTTAATGTGGGAGCAATCCTTTTGTTTCCACGAATATTGAAAACAAATATTATTTTACATTAGCAATACCTAGTAGTTAAATTAAATACCTAGACGACAATATGGTGAAGGAAATTGTTTTCGCGCGTAGCGCTTGTCGAGCCTTCGTATTCTTATACCTAAAAGCAAAATTTTGACGAAGCAGACAGCAAACAGACGGGTCCATGAGTAATGATGCGATTGTTGTGAAGTGGTAGCTCGGTGGTGATTCTCGTCACGCGCGCAGGAAGCATTGCCGGCCTTCAACACGCTCCACGGCCGCTGTCCTGATCGTTTCTCATTGTTCGCATGTTCCGACACATAGCTGCTATATGCATATTTCTATAAACATGTACATATAAGATAGTACAAACTGTTGCATTTTGTAACTAATTATTTTCTTCATGTACGTTGAGTAAATTTTTGGCTCCGAATCATTTATATGTTTTTGAATATTCCAGTGCATAACATTTTAAATTTACTTTAAAATCGCCAAGAAAGAAACAATGCATAGGCACCCATATTAAGATTCAACACCATACTCAAACATCGATCGGCGTTCATAAGCAAAGCATATTCACTGCTAAAATTAACATAAAAATCCAATTTCCACGTGTAAACAGCAAATGATTGGCGGCAATCTACCAGAATTGATTATATCTTAGCTATTCGTACACGTGATAAACGTGATACGCGGACAAAGGGAAACTGGGAAAAATGTGTAGAATGATGCTTTACACGCAATAATACGCTCTGTTTTAACGTTTTGTCAATCACTTATAATTATAGGCAATTATATTGTCACTCATTGTGGAGTACGCTATAAATCCTTTTCATAGCTCTGCTAATCAACTGTCTTTTTATCTAAAAAAATATTGCATAACATTAAAAAATATATTTTGAATATTAAGGAAGTAAAATTATAAAGCGAAGTGAGAAGTCGTTCATATTTTCTTTTTAATCACGAGGCTGTTTTTCAGCCACTCTGTCCTCCATCTCAATATATACCAAATTATACGCAAAGCCTAAATAATATGATAGCTTTGAATAACTTTAAATAAGCAGGCCCTAGTTTTTATTTGTTACTAATTGATATGAAAATCCTCCTTATCGTTTTCACCATCATATATTTTTTTAACAACCAGGGAGGCCCTGTTACTCTACCACGATCTCTATCATGGGTGCCAGTAATCATAGGATGAATGCTCCTATAATTCCATGAAAAAAAATAGCCTCCTTTGCTAACTTATTCTAGATTCATATTAATCCAAAGACTTGACCTCAGAAACTTCCGACATCACTTAAACATTCAATTTATTTTTATTGCGTGTGAGGCTTTATTTATCTGTCAAGTTATCGTTAGATTCTTGTTTACCTCATATTGCATCTACATTCCTAAAACCACTCACGTACTTGCAATACATTATGATAATTATTAACCTTTGTTATTTATTAAAAATAATAGAAAACATACTTAAAAGTCTTTAATATGCATTTTATGTATTACACAAGAAAAATTATTCAAATTAATTCTTGCAACATCAATTAAATATTATATAGTAAATAATGTTTTCAATCATCATTGTAATAGTTAATCATAACAGATAATCTTTGTAATCCGCAATTTGCAATATGTTTCCCATAATTACGTAATTTGCCGGCTGCAATTAATTTTATCATAAACATTTCTTATTGAAATAGTACACGTTGAATTTTAAATTTCAAAGTATTTTGCGCAGTTTCATAAGAATATAATAATCATAAATTAAGTGAATGATTATTTTAGATGTGTGGACCAATTATGTTATGGATTATGGAGGCCACGAGTGTGTTTTGCGTATCAAAATAAATGATTAGACCCATAGAACACGTGTAGGATCCCCTGCACGAGTCGTATAGTAATATTTTCACGTTATTATGTGTAATTTATGTCTATTCCATAGTACGTTGCACTAGAAGCATTATTAACAGTCTATGAATACAAAGGATATAAAAACGAAACATAGCTTATTGTATGAAGTGTAATTATGTATTTATTGTTATTATTTAGCATTGTTGTTGATAGATTTGTTAGAATTTTTTAAATATTGTATATTAGTGTTTCTGAAAACTCATTGATGCGACTTTGTAAAAATTTAATTTACTAACAACTTTTAATAAGGATAGTAGTGCAATATATTTTATTTGGGGGACAGTTGCAGTCTGAGTGTTAAAATAATTATGGTGCATAATTTTGTAACTAAAACAGATGTTGATGTTGCGTAGGAGTTGCTAAAATAATTTTAGATTGTGTGATTAGAAGTTGATGATCTCTTTAATGAGTCTACTAGTTCAAAAATTTTACGTTTTTATATTTAAATAAAAAAATTAATAATACATAAATTTGAGTGTAGATGTAATGATACATCCATAAAAAATAAAATAAAAACCAGCAACACAAAAACAAACTCTATAAAGAACGGAAAGTTATTATTACGTAACGAAAATAATAACATATAATTGGGAAGAGGTTAGTACATGCACGTGTAAGCTAGACAAATCTATAAAGCTATCAAGTGCCTGAACATGCTTCCTAGAACAAAAGACGACTCATCATATTAAAATTTGTATCAACACCCAATAAGGGCTCTCACTCACCTTGATTTTATCAGACTGATAATAGAAGAATGTCAACATTGTTCTATATTAAATCATCAATACGTCACGTGCTGGATATTCTAATATTTTACTTTAGTCCTTTCTTTTTTAATTTAAGATTTTTTTTACTTCAATCTTCTGAGTGAAACTAAAAATCATATCATTTAATTTCACTTCTACATAAATTAATAAAATTAAAATAGTATTTTTTTACAATTTCATATTTGAATACTTACTTCAAATTAGTCATGACGTACGTTAAATTCTAAAATTTTCCATATTTATCATTTATTTTTTGCAAATAAGTATTTCTATTAAAATATAAATAACACATTAGTTCATGAGTATCTATCATTACAGACCCGCATACAGCATGAAATACACATTATTACAAAAATTCCTCTAACAGGGTGTGGCAACACTCATTATTTATTTCTAAGTGTAAGAATAAAATCAATTATAATTTCAAATAGAAGTGCTATTCCAATAGTTTCAAGTAATTGCAATCTATATAAATAATATGAAGCTGAAGAGATTGTCTGAACGCGTTAATCTCATCAACTACTAGTACGATTTGGATACAAACCTTTTTGTGTTACATAGACCATTACTCGTCGAAAGCAATGGGCTATATTGTAATATATAATGATTTATACTAGAGTAGTGAAGCCGCGCGTAGGAACATGTTCTGTATAACAACGATTATAATTACAAATAGAAGAGCCATTCGAATAGTTTCAACTAGTAATAAATAATAATTATTTTCATGCCCTTGGCAATACAATGAGTGTCGTGTGTATAACTAGGTAGAAAGGTATGATTAAGGTAGGTGATTAAGCAACTTACGCATAGAGTAAACAAAAGGACAGGCCGGAAATCATTTTTCCGGTTGGCTTTTCAAGTTCTTTTAAAATCATCACCTCCATTTATTTAAGCCGTGAAGTCCTACTTGATACCCTTTTTTTCTTTAATATCGCAGGCAAAGGAATTTTTCCTTCTTTTCCACATTTAAAAAAGGCTAAGATGATTCAATCAATTAATTATAAATGTATAATATTATTTTATTTTATACTGGCCACTGATAAACGCAATAAAGAACTATTTAATTAAAAATGAATTGACAGTCAATTTTGGAATCTATTTAAAAAATATTATAATTAATATTTCGATTAGTTAGTGCTGATCAAAAGTTAATAAGGAAACAAAATCGTTTTCAAAGATAAATAAATAAGTTTGCAAATAATTAGTGGTCACGTGATATTGGCACGTTCGCGGCATTTCAAAGTTTATATGTGAGTTTATTTTAATTGCTTGTACCAGCTGTGGGTGTTCATCAGTTAATTAACATGTGTTTATGTTTATATTTGAGACAATGTTGTTTAGAGTTTTTAATTGCCACATTCTATTCCTCGTTTACCTAAAAGTATTTTAAAGAAAACAATGAATTTCATAAATAATAAGTTGATTGGTTCTATAATGAATAGATAATATATATCAGTTATCGTCAACAAAATAGTACGCGGCAATTTTTAAACATGGAATTTTGGGTACAGCTCGACACATTTTGCGCGCGAAAGTGACCTTAACAGTGACAATCGATGCGCGTTTCCGAATCTCATAAACATACATGTTACCGGCCACAGACTCCAACCGTTACAGAGGCACACTGACCCCGATACGCTTGTACAAATTTATTAACTCGACAAATACTTTTACATTATCCTCACACGATAATAGGATTTACTGTTATAGTTATTTTGAATACCGCCTACGTGACATGAAATCGACATTATACAAGAATCAATTCGCACCTCATTGTCGACTTAACGGTTGAAGAATGAAAAGTATTATTTTAATAATGTCAACATATGATTAATCGATTATAAGGGACTTCAATCTTAAGGTTAACGTACTTTTTAAAAGCCTTTATGAGTCAGTATTTTTCAAATGTGTCACCTTAAAAGCAAGTAATACAAAAGCTCACGTCCGTTATCATGCATATAAATTTGCTACACACATATTATTGCCCCACAAGAATAGTGTAGGTAGTTGAAAATAAAGACTTGAAGAGACGATAATAACATCGTCGACTTCGAAAGCTTTTGCCATTACGTTGATATAATAACTCATTTAAGAAAATATTGCATTAATTAATTATTTTAGTTTTAATTTTTATATTAAAAAAAGTTTGTTAAAAATACCAAATAAAATTTGGTTCGACGAAATGACGTATGTACGTAAAGTACAATTGTTTCGTTGCTATTTGGTGCAATCAATGTTATTGTTCTCCATACCGTTTCTTTCAATTCACTTTTGACGTAACCGAATACCGTAAGCTCTAAGGTGAAGAATCGAAAAATGAATTCAGCAATGCAATCGTACGTTGCATCAAATTGACAATACTCCAACTAAATTATGAAGTCAACGGTCGTCACACAGGGCAAGTACCTGGGCGAAGGCGAAATCGAGCCATACCAAAACAATCACTAACTGTTTACTGAGAATTAAGTCGAGATAACTTTGTTTTTGACGTGCAGTCTTGTCGTTATTTGATGTGCAAATACGACTGCTTAATATAACAGAGCAAATACAATTATATAGAAATTAGCACACTTGTGTTGTCTGGCAAAATGTGTACGAAAGTAAAATATGTTTTGATCGGGTAGGCCACCCATGACTAAAGTCTTTTTGTATTTGTTCTTTGTTTTGAAAGACAGTAACGACTTGAATTGATAGGTTGAGGTTAGGTACGATACAGGAACCATTACAGTAGGTTTTTCTCTCGTACAAACACGCATAATTTACCTGTACATTTTTTCCTGAAATCACCAACGTTGTCTCGAGGCTCATTTGCCGCCTCCGCACGTAGTATGCAACGATTGTTGTTAAGGAAAAACAATAAATGCGGGGGTATTGACTGCAGACATTGTTAATAGTATTCCCTCAGCTAAGATGAACAAAGACGTGCACGGTGCCAGTCAGAGATGCGTGGCGTGTATTGCGATGCGCCGCACGCGCCGACGACCAAGGTTGCAATCCAACGCATGCTTGTGGTCGGACATAAGAACTGGGAACAGGCGTGTCGTTCACTTTATACACTCCGTATCAAGTGTAATAAAGGATGTACGTGAAGCATCTGAGTGTAAATACGTAAAAACCCACGATAACTTGAAAAATTCATATTATTTTTACTAGTTGCTTATGCTATCCATAACCTGCATATTATACGATAATTTACTTAAACTTCAAGACATCTTCAATTAAGATGTCATTGCGTCAAATGTTTACATAAAATAAAATATAATCAGATAACACTGATTCTTATTTGTAGAACATAGAATCTTTTCACTGGTGTTCTTTTTATTACTTTGCTAAGATAAAACTATTGGATCGAATAGCTTTTTACTAACGGCCGTTTTCAATATTCTATCTATCCCGAGTTTTGCTTACTAAGGTCAGACAAATCTCTCCATTAGCACTTACTTTGATTTCAATATCCTACCGACCGTTGCTATGTATTTTGTCTATCTAATGTCATATAATCTGATATAACAATCTATCCATAACCTTTGATACATTATTGTAAACGGTGTAATATGGACTATTACTGTTGATATGTGTAATCTTAAATGATTGTTTTGAGCAATTTTCTTCTGTTTACTTTCTTATCAAATAAGTAGATAATAAACAATGAGGGATAACCTTGCGTACGCGCACGATTTAAAAGATAAAAACTCCGAAAGTACCTCATGATGTCACGGTGTAGATAAAATAAAATATTTGTAACGCTTATAAAATTAAAAAAAAATATGTACCTTCAAAGTCGAGGAAGCATTACTCATAGGATGCTATGTTCTCTGCCACAAGCAACACTTATTCATCATGGTAATTTGTTTGTTGGCATGTTACCGTCATAAAAGGAAATAATAAATTACAACGGTGGAAACATGTAAATATGAATTTTAAATTACAGTTTTCTCTGGTCGTAATATGTCTATTTTATCGCAGTTTAACTGAATTTTTGACATTGATGTGTTTATAACGATTTAAAGAATATGAAAGGATTTAGGATAGGTATCGTACGTATCAGACACATCTTTCTTGTCGGATCGTTTATTTTTATTTTATTGTATTTGGGTGGCTTTCGGCAGTGTGAATGACAAAGTAAATGTAACTTAGAAGTAAATTCGCTAATTGAAAGCTATCACATTTAATCAATTAAATCTAGAACAATCCAATATCCATTATAATCCATAAGTTAATGGAATTTTTATTTGTATATTCCTTATTATTACAGTACTCTTATATTTGGAGGTTTCTAATTGATCAGGTTGCAGGCTCTGACTAAGTAACTGTTGGCGCGATAATTAGGGTTTCTTTGGACAAAATGTCACTCAAGTACATCTACTAATCCGCATCGTACGGAACACAATTTCTATACAAAAAAAGAATACGATGTGTAGGTTTAGCTTTAGATTGTTATTTAACAAATCATAATTAAATGTATAATGCTTTTTAAACGCATGTTAATTTTCATCATTCTTTTACCTTCCTTTAACTACACTAATTTTCTATTTCATAAGCATGCTCATGTCATTAACAAAGGTCCATATCCTCTATGGATACGGCAGTCTGATTACGACTCGCACTTCCAGATGTACTTAGCGCAGTATGGATACCTCAGCCCCTCAGTCAGGAACCCCTCAAGTGGCCACATCATGGACGAGAGCTCGTGGAGACGGGCCATCGCGGAGTTCCAAAGCTTTGCTGGACTTAATACTACAGGTAAATATTTCCAGTAAGAATGAGTATCTTTTAATGCGTTGTTTTATAAAAGTCTAGTTGTGCCGTACGGTTTAACCCGCGTAGAAGTACAATGCTACAATATAAATATAGAAATGGTAGTGTTCATTGCGTATGAAAGAATATTTTTCAAGTACAGATCAAGCTATACAATTAACAGGCTCTAATTGCCACATGTAGGTACTTTACTAATTTATTTCTTACGACGATAACTAACACGATACTAACGTCAATCAGTATAAGATCAGTAAATCATTGTCTCAAATGTTTGATGAGGGCTCTGAATTTGATTTAAAATGTGTCGTAGACAAAAATCATCATCGCTAATCACACCCAAACAAATCCATTGCTGATCGAAAACATCGAATGAATACAAATAAATATCCTGATCCATTCAATTAATTCAAGCGATTTAAATTTAAACAGCTGTATGGTAACTAAAGCATCTGTATGCGTGACCATACGTTGTCGTTCGTCGAATTGCTGCTTTGACGTAATTAGTGTAATAGTAACCCATAACCGTCCAAACTGACCTTGCTCGACGCTGGACTGAATCATACGCTTATTTCATGTTCAAATCGTTATTATTTATCGATGAGCTTATCCCATGGGTGTACCATACCAACAACATTAGATAAGTTGGAGGCCGTTGTTTTCAAACTCAATATTCTCCGAAACTAGTTCGAGAACGATTATTGACAAGTCCAAACTAATATATGTATCATTCTTTAGGGAAACTTTGTACAAATTTAACGTAAAACAATTTAAGATTAGTTTGATATCCGTTCTGAAAATTAAATTGTTATACTTCAAATGATAATGATTGTAATATTTTATAGCTCTTAGGAAATCTACATATTCAACTCATTTTGAGCAAAGAATTGCATTTGTACATCACGAGTCATGACATGAGTGCAATTGACATTGGCAGTGCAATTACCGTCAATGAAATCATGGTTGGCAGGAGACCACTGAAATACCATACCATTACGTGCTTTGAACTTTAATCCGTACGTGTCTTGGTATAAAAGTAGCTGCCTGACTAAAGTTCAATAAGAAGACAAGTACATATCTTATAATAGAAAACCGTTTCGCTTGTTGTAAAATCAAAATAAAAATCTTATCTTATAAAATCTGACCTCTCTCCGGTCGGAATAAAGTTGAGGTTTGCTAACATGACCGAAATCAGTTATATTTTGCTATTATTAAGTTTGTAAGAGCTCCTGGGTTCGAAGCCTGGTAGACATAAAAAATAGAAGGTTGCAGTTTGCACCTAAAGAAATTTCGAGAAACTGATGTATTTCGAGAAATTGCAACCGCCATATGGACCAATACGCGGAATTATCTACTATAAAAAACTATTCCATGTAGACTTATAATTATGAATTTAAATTGATATTTATGAATAATGCTATTGAGAAGGAGCTATACTGCCATTCAACCTTTTAACCTCATAGTACTTAGTAACACTATAGTTATTGTGTTTTCCTCGAGTGTTTGAAATAATATTTAAATGGAGGTTTTTTAACCATACAAGTAAACGATTTTGTTATGCTAGGATGATTTTAAATATTTTTTGGAGATTTTTAGTTGATAAAACAATAATTAATAGAAAAATGTATTCGGGTGTATTCTGCACACCAACTTTTTGAAGAAAAGGAAAATAAGCAATACAAATATAGTTATCAAATTTAGTTAAATTATCAGAGCCTTTGATCTATGAAATTCTTCGATACAAAGAGTGTTCCTACAAAATAATATTAAGACATTTTAATCTTAAACCTTCAAACAACTATATGTACCGTTAACTACTTTATATCTACTAGCGTCACTCATTTGAACCGAAGTTTTCCGATAATAGTTTTTGTCTACGCTAGTGTAATTACTTCCTGCTCCTCGTAATCACCAACTGATCAACCTTTGGGTAAAACCTTTTTATACATTTTCACATTCATTATATTTGTAATGCCTCTCGGTTTTTCTTGCATCTGGATTAGTGATCTACTATGTTTCGCATACTAGTTTAGATAATGTGGGATTTGAATGGTAAAATAATTTAAGTTAGTCCAGTATTTCAGAGCCTAATCAAATTTTATGTATTTTAATTTGATTTTCATAAAGGACTTTTTAATGATATATTTTCTGTTCATAGGTGAATTGGATGAAGAAACGATTAATATTATGTCGTTACCAAGGTGTGGTGTCCGGGATAAAGTTGGTTTCGGAGAAAGCAGAGCCAAAAGATACGCGCTTCAGGGTAAGTTATAAATAATTCTCTCGAAGTAATTTTAATAAATGAGCGATACTAAGCTAAAGTTTTTGTAAACAATGCCTTGAAAAAAGAAAAAATAAATAAATTGAAACTGTAAATACCTTCTTGGTGCTTAAAAACGATAAGGACTAATTTTCTCTATTTATTAACGAAGATGTTTGTTTACTTAACAAAAAGCACTTCTAGAGCTAAATAATACTAGAATCCTACCTAAAATTGCTATTAAACTAGAACGGTACAAAAATTTTCAGGTTCAAGATGGCGCGTAAAGAACCTTACCTACAAGATCTCAAAGTACCCATCGAGGCTGAACCGCGCGGAAGTAGACACAGAGCTCGCCAAAGCTTTCTCCGTGTGGTCTGACTACACCGACCTCACCTTCACGCAGAAGAGATCCGGACAGGTGCATATTGAAATTAGGTAAGAACCAACTTTATGACGCGATAGAAGTGAAGAAGTTTTTTTTTTATATTATAGCAGGCAAGCGGGGCATGCGGTTCACTTGATGTTAAGTGACTGACCGCAGCCCATGAACATCTTTAACATCAGAGTGTCGAGATGCCTTGCCGGCTTGAAGGAAGGGGAGAGGATTAATCATCAGAGGGGAACAGGACAGGATGGGAGAGAAATGGGATGGAAATACAGGCCTCCGGATACCCGCTCACTGTACTGAAGATGTTATGCAGCAGTATTACCCTCTGTCGCTTCTTACGACACCCACGGGTAGAAATGGGGTGGCGACACATGTATTCTAACCCGTCGCCACAGGGGGTTAATATCTACCTCCACGTTAATATCTAACTCTTTGTTTTACCGATGTTTTTTGACCAGAAATGGTGTGTAAATAAAAATAAAAAAACCGCGTTGTGTCTGGTTTAACTATGAATACTTTTGCTTTACTATGATTTATGAAAGGAAGTATTTTAATTCGAAGTTATTCTGGCACTGATTGCGTAGGAAATTCTCCCACACTTGTGCCAAATATTTTTGGAGCTACTAGTTTCTACAATTGTGTTAGTAACAACAGGTCATGAACTTGTAAATAAACTTATAAATTCAATGACTTGTATAAAATTTGATTGAGGTTTTAACTCTCACTGATAATATAGTGAAGAAATACTTTTGCAAATATGCATAGGATTGATATTTATAGATTTAATAAAAATTCTTGGAGATTACCATTAGCGTACATAATATTGCTATCCTTATACCATCATAATACTTAGTTGAACTTTTACTCTTAGTTGAAAAAATGTTAGGCAATAAACTAATAGAAAAATTATTACATTTCAAATTAAATCAACGTGATAATACCGCAGAGTTGTAAAACATGCAATACAAGCTATATTATCCGGTACATAATCGAAATATTTGAGCACGGTTTGGACACAATGGTGGCCAGTGTTGTGGAACTGAGCACAATTTGCTGGCATTGAACACTACAGCCTATTTGTATGACAGCTCACGTATTAAAATCTGCATTACGAGACATATTGACGTGCAACAGTTTTGAATGTGTTTTCGTAATGAATTTGCACTGAAATTCATTGATTTTTAACTATAGCTATTATTACAATATTGGAATGAAAAGTTTGGATTACTTAACCAAGTAATGATATTTTATTTATAGTTAGACTATATTTGTGTTTTTTATCCAACTAGATTACTTACAGGCTCATTTTTAGCGCAGTTCATGCAAATAAATCTTATTATATAATCTAAAATTGTATTTTCTATTTTAATAAGTATATCTTCTACACCATTTAGTTCAGAATATTTTGATTGAAACTATTTTAAATTCATATTTGAGCAATTATCCCTTCCTTAATTATTTTTGGCTACAAATTTATATCATTTACATGCAATATATAGCTAGAATTTAAATTTTTTTCAAAATTTCATCCAAATCGGCTTAATGGTTTATGCTTTACGAAGAGACAAACACACAGATAGACAGTGTTACTTTCGCATTAATAAAATTAATTAAGTTTCTTCCTCATGAATTGTTCAGGTTTGAAAAGGGAGAGCACGGAGATGGTGATCCTTTCGACGGTCCTGGAGGCACTTTGGCTCACGCTTACTTCCCTGTAAGTATTCAGTATTATAGGGGAAACCCTTTCATTTACAATTTACATGCAATAAAATTGGTGCACTTATTATAATAACAATAAGGCCTCTGTATATATTATATTTCCATGGCAGCAAAACGCAAACACAAAACGATGCGTGAAGACGGCTTTCCCAATTGTACACAAAAATTATTTACGGATGTAACGCATTACAATAGAAAGTTCACATTTTTAAACACAATGGTATCTTAATTTATTTTATACAAAAGTTATAATTTCCCTATTATCCTTTGTATTGATAAATATTTCCTCATTGTTGCCGAAATTTATTTATATTCACAGTTTATCGGTGTTATTATTTAAACATTTTACATACATTTGGTATTCAGTAAATTACTTTTAGAAAATACATTTTGTGATTTTGATTAATAACATTGACGAGCTTTTGTTAATGTAGAATCGATAAAGCAAACTGGGTTTTTTGTTTGAACGCTATCGGTTGTTTTGTCGCTAACCAAATGATTAAAAAAATAATAAAATAATCTTTTTTAAATAGGTGTATGGTGGAGATGCTCACTTCGACGACGCTGAGGTGTGGTCTATCAATTCAAGACGTGGTACCAATCTTTTCCAAGTAAGTTAATTTTTTCCTTATTTAATTCACTCATATATTTTCCTTATTAAAGTTTTGAATTCTATTGAATTAATTTTTAATTAATCTTATATTTTGGAAACTTCAATAATAAGTCCAAGTTTATTGTTTATCCTTCCTTTAATTCGTTCATCCTCTCATACAATCCCATCCTTAACCATTTATACTTGTGGACTTATATTTACATTATTGTGTTCTATTTTCTTTCCTCCAACTAATACTAATACAGGCACTAGAGCATATTAGTTTTATTTGAATAATTTATAAAAACACCTCAGCAATACACCTAAAATTTTGATAATAACAAAAAAATAAAATAAAATAATATTTATTTGCAAAAAACACGGTTCATAAGGATGGCATTTGAGAATCGTTCATCATATTTCGCTTAAAATTAAGCATGCAAATATGCAATGTTTTCAGGTAGCAGCTCACGAATTCGGTCACTCATTAGGACTATCTCACAGTGACGTGAGGTCCGCTCTCATGGCGCCCTTCTACAGAGGATACGATCCCGCCTTCCAACTTGACCAGGATGATATTCAGGGTATTCAGGTAATGTTCAAGGATTTTGTTAATATGTATTAATAATATTATCTAGATATATACAGTATTAAAACTCTTTATTTGCACACTCGATCAAAAAATAATACCATAAGTAACATTTTCAAAAGAAACAGCATCTACAGAGTGATAAAAACAATTCCTACTCAAAAAGTATATGATATACAAATAGGAAGGTTCCAAAACTTTGCCATTTAATTAAATAATAAAGTACCACGAAAGGAAATATTAAAAATGAAGCAAAAATAATACATAAATAATAAATGGTAACATTGAAAACGGCAACTTTTTTTTCTTCTTGCAGGCGCTATACGGTCACAAAACACAACTAGATATTGGCGGTAGCTTGGCCCCAAACCCCACCATTCCCCGCGTGACCACTCAACAACCTTCCTCAGAAGACCCCGCCTTGTGTGGTGATCCTACTATCGATACCATCTTCAACTCTGCTGATGGAGCCACTTTTGTTTTCAAAGGTTATTGTGTTTCCCTTTTTGTTACTACAACTCACTCATTTTTTTCGCTTTTTCGAGAAAATATTCTTGAGAATACCCAGTAAATAGCTTGACTTTAAACATAAACACCACTGAAAAATTAAGACCTTTAAATACTGTAAATGATATCGTATAAAATAAATACTGGCTAAAAACTAAAAGGACTAAGTATAAGTATAAGTTTTTACTTATTTAACTTTGGGTTCGTGACATATATATTCTCCACAGCGTACCGAGGCACCTTATATAAACACATCATTATTATGTATTTCAGGCGAACATTACTGGAAACTGACTGAGAACGGAGTCGCGTCAGGTTACCCTCGCCTCATCGCCAGATCCTGGCCAGGTCTACCTGGAAACCTCGACGCGGCCTTCACTTACAAAAATGGCAAAACTTACTTCTTCAAGGGCTCTAAATACTGGAGGTATAATGGTCAGAAGATGGACGGAGACTACCCTAAGGAAATTAGTGAAGGTAAGTGTAGAAATAGCTGTTGGAATATATTGTCCATAATATTGCGGTTTAATTAGTTATTTATAATATTTTACCATTTATGCATGCGCTTATTCAAATAAGCTATTTAATCTATTCGGAAAAACTTAGTCAAGAAAACTTAGAAACAGAATTTTTGATTATAGTTGATAAGAATTCCTTTAAATCACTTCTTATACTGTGGGTAAAGTTAACAAGAATTTATTTTTTTCCAAGGGAAGTGCATCTGTATCTAACAAATTGAAACGTGAAGTGAATACTTCGATATAAACCCCTGATTCCTTTATACACAGGCTTTACCGGCATCCCTGACAACATCGATGCCGCTCTCGTCTGGTCAGGAAACGGCAAGATCTACTTCTACAAAGGCTCCAAGTTCTGGCGGTTTGACCCGGCTCAGCGCCCGCCTGTCAAGGCCACGTACCCCAAACCCCTGTCCAACTGGGAGGGCATCCCCGATAACATTGATGCAGCTCTGCAGTACACTAATGGATATACGTACTTCTTCAAGGGTGGAACGTATTGGCGGTTTAATGACAGAACTTTCAGTGTAAGTATTTTTGTGGTCAATATTACTAGATGTTCGATGACCTAGCAGTTCAACCCATCTCTCATGTCCATGTAAAATCTCTGTTAAAAAGGGAGGGGATTCCTGACAATATTGTTTAGATTTCCGGACTGCATTATAAATTTTTGGAAACCATTATTGTAAATCAACTTTTGTCATATTTATTTATGATAAAGCAGGCAAGCGGAGCATGCGGTTCACCTGATATTAAGTGACTGACCGCAGCCTATGAGCCTACAACAACACATGTCGCAGTTTTTTTGCCACATTGTAGGATGGAGAAGATAATGATGAGAAATTGGGAGAGGAGTAGAGCAGTGGGATCGAATTACACTCCAAACCCCCGCCCCTTGTCCCAATCGTGCAATGCTTGGTTTCCACATAGTTGAAAATTTTATGCGGCAGAAATACCCTCTGTCTGTATTTTTTCGCCAAGCACAGAATTAGTCTAACCATGGACTACCGGAGTTCCATCATAACTTAACCTCTAGCTACCTATCGCTCCCAACTTCCTATCATTAATCCTCTCCTTATCCTTTCCCCTTCCTCCAAGCCGGCAAGGCATCTGCGACACTCCTATGTTGCAAATGTTCATGGGCTGCGATCAGTCACTTACCATCAGGTGAACCGCATGCCTCGCTTGCCTTTTTTTTACGAGGGGAAATGCCTTCGCATACCCGGCCGTCTGGGGAAACGACCGGGTTATGTCGGACTTGCACCGACTAAAACCCCTCGATGTTCACACACCTTGTAGGGGGCTCACGGGCACGCCGTAACATTCTTCCGCGAACCCCCCGGTGCCGGCCGCTCTTCGCGGCCCCTCCGCGAGATCAGGATGGAAGGAGCTATGCCCCGCTTGCCTGCTTTAACATAAAAAATGATCCCCACAGGTGGACACAGACAACCCCGCGTTCCCCCGCTCCAGCGCGCACTGGTGGCTGGGCTGCTCGTCGGCGCCGCGCGGCACGGTCGGAGGTAACGCGCGCCTCACGCACGCCGCGCCCTCGCCCTCCTCGCCCGACGAGGACGACGTGGGCGATATTCTGTTCGATGCGGGTATGTTCCGGCGCCCAGGGTACGGTTGGCTGTAGGGCTTTTGTACGATACGGGGAGGGCTTATCGGTCTATTTTGATTTTGAGACTTTAATTCAAGCTGAGAAATGTTAATAACTAGTGTCAGTTGATCGGGGATTATATTTAACTTATGCGTATAGTTAAAAATAATAACTTTTTCAATATGGATTACAAATGTGGTTCGGTTGTTATTTTTGGTTAATAGACTTGGAAAAAATCGGGGATGTAATTTTATTAAAAAAAAATCGAATTTGAGACAATATAATATTTTATTATAATGAGATTAACAATGAATGGTTATTACTTTCTAAAGCTTTTTAGGAATAACTATTTTTTTTCCTAAAACAGAACCAGCCACGTAATACCAAGAACTATTATAGTTAGGACCGTCTTACCAACTCCACTGAATGTTATAAATGAGTCTGCTTTGTATTGTGTTATGTTCTGTTCAATATTTGTTTCTTGTCTTAAAACTGTATTAGATTAGTTTTTTTCCTCTGTTTTAGTAGACTATGTTCCTTTTTCTGTTTTTAATTGTCTTTAGATTTGCCTGTTTTAATGTGTTTTATGATTTGTTTTGTGTTTTTGTCATAACCATTTTCAGATTCTAACCAGCGATGCGTTTCGTAACTTACAAAAATCTATTTATATTAATCAAAAACTAATTACTAATATTCTTTTACGAATGCTACTAACAGCAAAAATAATATCGCTAACAAATAAAAATAATAATGCTGTGGCGGTAAAAATTATATTTTGTTTGGCTTTTGCTTAAGCAGTGGTTGATGGTTGATGGTCCGGTCACAACACCACGGCTTCTGGGCGCCTACGAACGTACCTGAGATACGTTGAAAATTATTAATTTCATTCATTAAGAAATCATTTAATTTTTAACGTATAATACTAAAATTAAGGATAAAATTAAAAGTTTATTTGCACCAATTTAAAGATCACAAGAACACTAGTAAAGCAATTAATGTATCTCAAACAAGTGAATAACTCTAAATCAAATATGACATAAAATTCTTAATAAACCTTGTTTGGATACAACTTTTGTATAGTGAACACGCAGTGCAATTTCAAACACAAGTAATTAATTGAAATGCACTTTTCGTTTCCAATGTCATTCACAGACTTCCAGATAAAATAACGTGTTGGTTCCTGGATTCTACACGTTACAATTTGTGTTGTGTTTGTCTTTTAGGTGTAAAATCAACCGCTCCCAGATCATTCTTCTGGTTCAGGAAATAGCCGATGGACGTTCCTGAATATTGTATATATAACATAAACAAAGACTCAATTAGTTATAGAGGATATGAATACCAGTGAGATTATAAGACAAAGCGGTGATTTTAATACCGGCATCATGTCACGCGCTGTGTGTATGTCAATTTTATCACATTTGCATGGTAGTGATTAGTAGGCTCGGGGCTGCTACTGCTTCCTAGCGATTTAGGCATGTGCTTTTCCGTTTTCGCTTATCAAGCTTTTCATAACATCGAGTCATTGTTGGCCAATTTACTCCGGTTGCAGTTTATCATCAAGTACGATAGATGTAGTTAGATGGGACTCAACGTAGTACAGTTAACAATAGATCATTATAATTTTAGTAGCTAAGTAAAGTGCACAGAGTAAAAAATGTTTGGGATATCATTCGATCATATTAAGACGTAGTTTTCTTGGAAAGAGTTGGGTAATATGATTCCATTTTCTAGATTCGTCGGAGGGTAAATTTCGAGTATTCGTCATAAGAATGTAAAGTAAGATAATTTCAAAATCATTCCCTTCACTTTTGAAATGATGCACGTGTGTATCATGTTTTTATTGGGAAAGTAAATTAATACGTCGTTTTCATTGCACTGAATTGAGTTTGAATGAATTTGTGTGAAATGTGACTAACAATATCGAATATACGACTGCATGCGTAATTCGAAATAGATAGTCGTAAATAATTACGACTTAGATTAAAAAAATATAAAAGATACAGTAACTACTAAACACACTGATGTACATATGAAATTTAACTATGCATGTTTAAAAGAGTAGTTTAGTAGTGTAAATAGTAAACTGAAGTAGTTAGCCGGTAACGGTGAAACTAAAGACCCTTGCTAAAGGCAAGTTATGTTTCAGTTGTCAACGTTCAGTCTGACGGAGCTAGAGTGTAGTATACTTGGGCTCCGTTTATAGGAGGATAGGATCCTCCGTCGCGCCATCATTCACTAGCATCGTAGGTTTCTTTTCATTTCTTTTGCTTTTCGATTATTTTGCGGGTTTACGCCTCATTTCTCACCACTCATTTGTTATGTCTGCACGTGTGCACGGAACTTGTTTTTGCGTGTTCAAGATCATTTCGAAGTGGAACAATGACAACTTTCAAACAATCGACATTCACAATTTTTTTAATTCTCTATTACGAAAAAATGTCGAAAAATATCGTCAGGCAATATTTATCTGACTTTCGACAGACGACTTTTTTGTTTGGTATCTATCCATACTTCGAAATAACCTCGAACGCGCGGGAATCAGCCTCACGATGTTCGTGTTGAGGTGTTCACATCTAACTGTGTCTGCGTTAACAGATGGCGGCGGCGACGCGGGTGGGAACAATGGGGCGGGTAGCGCGTCCGCGTCGGCTGTGTTGCTGACGGTGCTCAGTTCAGCGCTGGCGTTGTCGCTTGGGCGCACCTAGCGCGAAGGAACACTGCGTCTCTCTGTGATCGTGTGTGCGTGAAAGTGTTCGATATATTGTGTATAGCGAACGTACTGTTGACGAGTGCGAACTTTTTATACTGTTGCGAGAACAATAATTTAATTCGAAGTCATAGTTTTTATACTTAATATAAATAGATGATGTAAGCTCGAGTGTGATATTGAAGTAAGAGAAGTATTTGTATTAAACCATTTAAACTAATTTATGCATTTTACTTCATACCAGCTGTTTTAACGGCATCGCTCCCGTAGTATAATATAGCTTATTAGCCTTCCTCGACAGATTTTTCAAATCAGACCAGTAATTCCTGTGATAAGCTCGATCAAACAAACTAACTCTACATTAGTAGTACAGATTTCGTTGATAGTGGGGTAAATTAAATAAAAATAAGAGACCTGATTGTATTTTATTTTTGTTTATTTAACAGTTTTCTGTTCCTCCAATAATTCCACTTAAGTTAGTAATTACAAGTTTATCGACAATATTTTTCGTTTTTATTTCATTTTCATAAACGCACTTTTTTAATAAACATCTCCACAATCTCCATAACACGGTCGTGCGACCTACTGTCTCGATCGTTCTAACTCTTAGGAAAATGCAAATAATATTAAATTTCAAAATCTGTCTACATTATACGAACGTGATTAACTTACTTCGAGTGTCAAACGTTGCTAATGCGGGAGAGGGCGCGCCGGCCGGTGGAGCGGCGCGGCTCTCCGGTCGCCCGGTCGTAGCGCCGGCCGCTTTATACTTACACCTACGTCTATACTCTACACTCTACGCCATATATTCTTGTTCGAAAGTAATGGAATTACGCTTAAAAATATATCATTGTGCTAGATTCTATACTCAATCCGAAAGGTGAAATGACATTTTATTGCTGTGTAAAGTTTAAAATTAAATTAAAATTTCACTGTTTCCATGATTGAATCAATTTCTAAATAAGCGCGGATTTACCATAGAGAGAACGATAGGCATGTCCATAGCCTTATAAGTTTTGTGATGTTAAACATTCTTAATTTTGGGAAGGGTTTTTTGTAAAATTCATTATCAAGGGGTCTGAAATCTAATATTTTAGAGAGCAAGTAGGCATGACTATAGTCTTTAGAAGTATTTTTTTAAACTTCAATCAATATTATTCAATCAAAATAAAGAACATTCAATTTTTGAGTTTTCCAATCATGAAAACAACTTGAATGTAAATTTTTTCAACCAAGAACATATGGCATTTACAACGTCAGTATAAGTATAAAGTCGATCGACACTTACTTACGAGGCGAAAAAGACTTAGTACACGACCACTACTCGAGAAACACCTACGACACATCCTAGATCATATTAATATATGGGAGGCTGCGATGGCAGTTGTAACGAAACGCCCCGCTTCGGGACTACCGTCACTTCATTAATATTACACTTTACACTATTCTAAACTCTCTCACTATGATTTTAGATACATTACCGCCCCCATATGCATATACGAACATATAACTTACAAAAATCGGTGACGTATGCGTGCGCTCTGATAAAAATATATTTATATGATCTAGAACTTATTAATATTAAAATTAGCATTAAGTCCAAATTATCGTACTAAAAGACGAACATAACCTCTACCAAATGTCTATATCAAAGTAACAAATAATATTTTTATTGTAGTTTGATTGTATTTGAAAACAAATATAACATTCGAGTCGCTAGTGGATTTTACAGCCATTAAGGCACTCAACAAGGAAGAGGCTAAGAGAATAATCAAACACAAGTTATGTTATATATTTCGTCTATTTTTGTATAAACTATCCATGACTACAGACGGCACCTTTTCATTGAATTGGGCAATAAAATATATTTAATTAAAACATTAACTGACATTCTCTTAGTCGCTTCATTGTTTCAGAAATACATAAATGTAATTGTCACTCATCAACATAATTTTATAAAATATATGTAATTTGAAAGAAGAAATAGCACTTTCGGGGCTTCAGTACCTATTAATGAATCGATTACAAGCTATTTCGGATATAATTCAATAATAATACTATATATGGTACACTTTTATCATAAGACATATTTTAGTGGCACAATGTTGCTAACGCCTCCTATACATTTCATTAATTAAGTCTATGCCATTCCTTTCAAAGTGATTGTGGATTCAAATAATTGACTATTGAAATTGAATGATAATATAAACGAAAATCAAAGTAAAGAACGACTATCAAAATTTATATTTAATCTGTAAACTAATCTTAATAATAAATAATAAGGTAAATATGTTCGGCATATTTTTATGTTTTCTATCGGTTTCGGTTTCATTTGAAATACATATACATATGTTAAAATTGTATCTACGTCATCTTCTGATTTTATTAATTTTATTTCTCAAAACAAATATAAATTTTGTAATTTACGTACAATCGTTTAAGATGCTTAGCGTGCTAATTATTTTATAAATTAATATAAAATTTGATAGTCTGTTAATAACCGTGAAGGAATACCATAATCTTTTTTCATTTGTTTCAATCAATACAAAAAAAAACATGATTCATAGAACAAATCCTGTTGCGGTACTATCCCCGCTTGGCTTTTACAATCCATTTCTATTTACACCGCAATATAAATACCTGTTCAGCTGAAATACATTTATATTATTGCTAGACAATAATTAACTCGTGAATCGTCTTCGTTGTCGTGCAATACGGTTTTAAAGGTACCATTACGATACTTATCACCAACTTATATTATAATACTCTCATAAGCGCTTTATTTTAGTCTGTATTTTGTGTTCGCAATAACATAATTCTTATTTTTCTTATAATTCCGACGTATAAAATGTGTAACATCAATTTTAAAGTATGGAGAAGGCTATCATTTGGTGTTGTTTCCCTTACATTATAGACGAGGAAGAAAAATATATTACCCTATTATTAACAATGTGCATTTTATGTAATTACTTATAACCCCGAAAGTAAAATTTGTGCGTGTCCGGTCAACTCATACAGTAATGTCAGGTTATTAATATCCGCCGGCAATTTTTATATTTCTAAATCCACGGCAGTATATAAAATTTTCCATTAAAAAGGTTATGAAAACAAATTAAATGAAAATAAATTCTGTATTTTCTTTCACTTGGAATGATTAAAAATTAAGCAAATATTAATGTAAATAAATATAAGAACCAAAATTTACATAAAAATTTCAACCAAAATTTGGTAGAACCTATCTGTGGATTTGCGTGGTTTATGCTCAACCCTTACTTTAAAAGGGAACGACGATGCCATTCAAAAATGTAAAGTTACCGAAGGATATTAATAAATAAGACTGCATACAAAATTACTTTTGTTGAACTCTCAAGTAATTACCACAATAAAATTCTAAAAATTCGGCCAATTTTTCATATAACCAGGAAACACTCGATACATATTGATTGAACTTGAGTACGCACCAAAGTGACTACATTCATATTCCTATGCTATTTAGTTCCAGTTATAGTTACAGCTAAGTACATAGTATTCATACATTGTTAGCAACTTCTTTCATAATATTTGTGCGTTAAACATTTACACGTTATTTATGTACATCAAAACATACATAATTAAAAAACATAAAATACACCAAATAAACATCAAAATACATTCATTATATTATCCTACGAAAGACACTATTCACTGAATTTTGTTCATGAAGGGACCTCGTCTATGTGATTTCTACATGGATAACAGTTAAACACTACCAATTATTGCTAAAGTGTTCCTACAAAAATTAAAACGTTGCTAAAATTGTCTTCTGTGTCTGTTTTATCTCCGCATGCTTTTAAACCAGTTGCTTGTTTAATGTTATTTACTTTTTAAAAATCAAAATTCGTTCGGAAATGAATAATAAATAAAAACGATCGAATAATCACAAACAACATTCGAACCGAACTCCTCGCTTTTGGTCTTTAATACTCTACTCTAATGTTAAAATAGTGGACAAGAAGAGAAGATTATTAAGAGTGAGAGTAGAAATATCCAAAAAGAAGGAATGTACGGTCAATGTGTAAGTTTTAACGAGTGCTCGAAATTGATCCAACTAATTATGTACTAGTAATTCATTTTCTAATTCTAAATTTTGATAATTTACACATAGATATCGTGAGAAACGCCCAAGCTATATGGGTCTTTCCTATTGTTCCTATTATAACTCACTTTCATAGACATTACATTAACGTATGGCATTCAATTCACTTGGGGTTTTAAAATTGTTGGGGAAATTAAAATGTAGTTCATAACGAATATAACTGTTTATTATTTTCAATTTAATGAATGAATGAGGTTAACAAATAAGATCTAAAATGTTCTTTAGAATTCCTGTATCGTGTATTATGCCACTGGTTTAAAGTAAGAAAAGTAATTTTCTTTCAATACATTTTTCAATGCATTTATCATTCCATACTTTTGCTTATCCTAGGGTTGCCACTGTGCTGTTAAAACTATTTTCATCGTCGAAGATCTAATTTGAAATTCAGTTTATTGATTTTCCCTCAAATTTGGCAACCCTAATTTTTACCACGTTATTTCTTAACTAAACAAAAAATGAAACATGAGCGGCCGCCACAACAATTATCATCCAATTATTACTTTAATTAAATAATTATTCGTAACATACTTACGGCTTATTCTATCTTGTGAACTATGTCTATTATTAGTTACAATTAACATTCGATAATTTTTCTACGGCTTGACATTATATGAACAGTATCATACGGGGAATTGCTCCATCTGTCGACAGAACTGGCAGTTAACTCCTTTTAATCTAACCTTGCAATCGCTTTCACTTCGAAACGAGTGAAGGCACTAGGCATCACGATTGAATAAACTCGATTGGAGGTCTGTAACTCAAAAACTTAATAAGAGTAACCAAAACGATACATACCTATTTTTGTATTCAGATGTCTAAACGTTCTATGAAAATCATATTCGTTGTATAGACATTCTTGCAAAATATAGCAGTTTTTAATAAAAGCAGGTTGACTATAAATAAATATTATATTAGCTTTCTTTGACATTACGTGATTTAAATTAGTTACTGAAAGTGTTAAAATAAAGTTATGCAACAACAAATCAAATATATTTAAAGGTTATGTACCGAACAATTTTGAATTGCAAGTAGGTATAGATAAATCAAAGTGAAGAAAATGAAATCCTAATAAGCTTTAATAGACAATTAGCACCCTCGGTGGTCTTCATTCAAAGACAGGGAGTGGAAACAACAAACCGTTTTATTCACACGCATTAAAAACGTAAAAAATAACTTACTTAATATTATTATCATTATCATTCGAATACAACAACTACATCCTCGTCCGAGGACAATATTCTCAACAAATGTCCATTCGATAAAGTCTTTACAATCATTAATTTTACTTTGATTTTGATCACATAATCTTTAACGACGCAACTATCATATTATTTTCAAATAAGAAAACTAACAAACACTGTAACCTATATAATTATTCAAAATGGCCGCACCCGTTATCATGGTGACAGTCACTGCAATATACAAGACATAATATAAATGTACATTATATATATTATTAAACAAATATCATATAAAAATCATGCTCACCCACGTGTACAATCTTGAATAGCTTACTTTCATAAGACGGATATATTATTACATATAATTTAATTTTCTTTACTTCTTACAAAACAACAACTACATTATTTATTCCTAATTTATATTCTTTCACAATGTTAAATACATATATAGACCAGTGTTAGGCATTCTTCGACCGATCGCGATGGACAGAGAAACAATGACCTTTTATTGACTGTTCTCAACATGTGATTGCTACGTAATAATCAAATAAATAAAGCTTTGTATTTCTTTAATTGAAAGCGAATCTTATTACTGAATCAAAATATTGCACTTTTGTCAAATATTGTTCTAAAGTAGAGATTGATACCTAACCCACGAAAGAGGACTACTGGATCTCATTGTTTCGAATTCATTAAACCTAATATTATATACCCTTGCTTCTATACGCGACAAGCTATATCGTTACAAAAATAATTTTCTAAAACTCATTCATGTAACACTATTGTCAATTTGTTTTAAAATAATCTTAATAGGTATATTTAATCTCGTGTAATCCTATCTGTGCTTTAATAATTTAATATATGTAATTTAAAAATGATAATATAGTGTTGAACGTTTTGTTTTAAAGCCGCTCAAATACCAACAATCGTATCTTTCACTAATGCAAAATAAATGCTCATAAGTAACAACTTTCCGACTCCCGACTCAATTATTTTATAATTACGAATAAGTGTGCACTGCTTACGAGTATAACTGCTTTCGCTCCTCGCTTACAACCCGGTAGGTTCAAACGACTAAATTTGTACAATAAGACCACCTCATATATTTTCGGGAAATTAAAACACAATTATGTCGTTAAACTCGCAAAAATCTATTTATAACTTTAACAAAATACTATTTATTAAATCCTGTATATACTTTGCAATATTCGCTACAAAATAATTCAACATTAAAAATGTAATAAAACAAAATAATTAAAAAACCCGTCTCGATATACATATACTGGCCGGAACATCGTCAACGGCAAAGTTTTCGTCAGACATCTTAGTAACGATATAGAACTATTGGTGTTTTTCGTTAAGTATTGAACAATCGGACACAAATATTAACTTAGAGTCTATAGAGTCCGGGGGCTCGCGGTGCCGCTCGCGGCGAACCGGCGTCGCGCGTCTCCGGGTGCGAAGCTATCGTCATCGCACGAAATTTATTATCATAAGTACATCACTAATAAAAGTTTCGAATGTGGTTCGGCGATCGCAGAACACGAGGCTGCGACGCACGTAAACGTAAAACTATAACCTCGATTCACGCACATTCACTAGAGGTAAAAACGATGTCCAGTAAGTCCGTACCATGGAGGCGAGTGTGATGAGAAGGGCCGTGGCGAGGAGGGCCGGCCGCGGGGAGGCCGCGAGGGCCGAGGCGGGTGCCTGGTACGGCACGGAGCAGGTGGCGGTGCGCTCGACGACGGGGCTGCAGCGCTCGGCGGCGGGCCGCTGCGGCTCGCTGAGGCGCGACTCGCAGTGGTAGCACAGGCGGCCCTCGCAGTACCAGTAGCAGCAGTCGTCGGGCCCGTAGTTGGACTTGTTGGCCTGTGCGCCAGTCTCTGGTATACGTGGATCTGAAATAATATTTACTTTTTTATACTATACGCTTTTCACCAGTACAGCCCAATAGAGCTCTCAAAAGGTATTCGGATAAACGGTAATTGGATTTAATTTGATTTGAATATCTGCAGAAACAGCGCTATCCCAAGCTTCTCAAGATGCTGTCAAAATAAATAAAAAATATTTTTCCATTCGGGTTTGAATCGCTTTATAAAATGCAGTTAACTATCAGTTCAAAGCGTGGAATTATTAAAAGTAGCCTCTTTGTAAGGAAGCTTCAGCCCGAAGCTACTTAGTTCAAAGAAATTGTGCAAAAGAATAAAGGGTCAATGTGAAGAAAAATGAAGCAACAATTGGTCAAAGAAATATAAAAAGTGTGCAGTTTACAGTAAGCACCATTTGTCACTAGTATTCTCAATTTGAACTGCGGCCAAGCGGCGGCGGAGAACAAATCGAGCCTAAAACGTCCCTTTTACTGTTATTTGCTAGCACAACACATGCACTCCGCATACATTTGTGCAAAGAAAAGGCACGTAAGCTTTCTTTAAATAACGAATATCATACATTTTCCATTTCATACTACCACCATAAATAATTACTGGAATGTGTTTCGCTTCATTACTAAACGCTAGTGACATCCAAAAGGATAAAATCAAATTTAAATTAGTTATAATAACATCAAACATAAAATCTATAAAATAATTATGCAAAATTTGCACATCGAATAAAGTGTTTAGTCTACGCCAAGAAAAACAAATCAATACCGAGACATAGGAACGTGGGCTCGCCCGCATACTGTGTGGGGTACGCTGGCGCGCGGTCCGCCGGCAGAAAGTAGGGGCAGTGTTGCTCGACGAGTTGGCAGACTGAGAGGCAGGGCTTGAGCCGGACAAGGGGTCGGCCGGGCCCGGCGGCCGCGGCGCGCACCCAGCGCCCGATCACGCCGCCGCGTCGCCGGTCGAGGTGGCCGACGCGCTCGAGGTGGCGCGCGTGCCACCGGGCGGCGTGCTCGGCGGGCGTCCGCCGGGCTCGGCTGCCCTCGTCGTTCTCCTCGGCCCCTTCTTCCACCCACAGCGGCACCATTGTACTGCACGCCCACCGCCGATACGTTTCCTGCAATTTCAGTGTTTTTTAAATCAGTTTCGATATGGTAACGGGTACATCTAATTACAAATTAGTATGAGTTATTATAGCATGAAAGTATACAGAGTAAAATATTTTAGTGGGTTTTCAGTGCCAATTCTTTATTTAACTGTGGCAATGAAATATCGAGAAATATCAATCCTACTAAAAACCTACATCTGCATATTTTTAAAACTCTATGTTATATAGCTGATCTCTATGTGTTAAGTATGAATTTCAGATTAATTCTTATTATTTAATGCAAGCCTTCGGATATACTCAATGTATATTTCTTCTCACTGTATGTTTCTTCTCACTGTATCTTCGTGTATCCTATATATTGAGTGCAATAAAGGATTTTTTCATTCATTCATTCATTCATTCATTCAATATATAAGACGTAAATGTTTAAATATAGTAGTTACATAATGACAATAAATCCGATTCATTAAGAGATACCCCGATAAAGACGGATGATCACAAACGTTTGTCCAGCGCATTCAACCCTTCACGTTTTTGCTGAGCATTTTTCACAGAAAATCATTTATTGTGACACTGATTAATTAGGTTACGAGCCGGACACGCTTCCAACTAAAACTTGGACTTTGGAATCGATGGACAGTTTGCCGTACGTGCTCAAACAATGGCCGATATAATAATGTGGGATTATGAAACTGAGTTAATACGAAAATACAGCTTTTAAATGCTTTAACAATATTGATGGATATTTTTATGGCACTATTTAAATGTGATAGAATAATAAATATAACGATCGTGTTCCACAAACTTTCGCAATATTAATTTAAGCACTTCAAAATGAAGGCGCGAGCAATTTTAAATGGGTTAGAGATTGAACACTTATGAAGAAGTTAACGAAATCAAAATTACAAATAGTTCCTGCATCACGTTCAAAAATGGCGGTATAAAGTTCGCCGGGTTTGCTAACAATCATATAAAATCTGAATTACATCTAGACGATTTTTCTAAATATGTTCTTTTTAGTTTTCCAATAAATTACGAACATCATACTACAATTTTACCGTATCTTAGCCAACTACAAGTATACTAAATGGGAAATCTCTCGTTAATAGATGCGATCTCAGCATCCCCTTTGTTCAAGTAATCATGTTAGTAGGCCATACCTTGAGGAATTATATATTCACTTTGTAATCTGTTAGCATCTACGCACACAGTGACAGGTTAAGTTTCGCTCGGTGTATTAATTACAATATATGAACATTGCAATTAATAATCTCGTCTTTAATAGAATGCATATTTATTAAATGCTTGGCTTATGAAATCTTTTAACTGGCACACTCATTACTTTATAATATATTTTTCATTTAAAATTAATTCAAGAAAATCTTTTAATTTGCATGGCATAAATTACCCAGATAATATCTGGATGAGTTATTGATCCAAAAAATTCTATATTTCTTGATAATAATAAACATATTATTACGTCAAAATGAGATACGTATCGATATCATTATGAAATACTTAATATCTTCAGAAATATTAATCTAGTGACTACAATACTATGATACCATGCATGTATAAATGTATATACCAATACTTTTGCCACAAAGATTACATAAAATGACTTGACTGTATTTAAGTTATGGTTCGCGTTTCAACACTCTTATAAACAATGTGAAAGCCGAATTCTACATATTTCTAAACAACTCTTCGCTATTGAAGATAATCTTTAAACGTTAAAAAATCCTGAATACTGAATAAACACTTTTAAATTAAGCTTTCTTGCACAAACAAGTTGTTCAGGTTATTTATTAGAAAATTAAAACATAAGTAAGCTTCTAGCCTGGCTCGTTATTTTTAAATACAAAGTGACGTCTCACAATTAAAATCTCAGTCTAACCGTGCAGCTCTTTACTTTTGTTCTATTAAGATCTCTAAGAGTCTTGAAAATTTTCTACAGAAAAATATTCAGAGAATATTCATTGTACGAGTAAAACAGGGTTCTATTCTTTTACATAAAAATATTATTAACGCAGGTTGCAGCACCTGAATTAGTATATTAGAAATGAAGTTATTAATGAGATTATATATAACTTTGGTATCTTTTAATAACGACTCATTCAAATGTAAATCGATCAGGGGTGTAATTACGAAAGCATGGGAACCTTCTTGCTTGCATAAAACATCCTATATATCCCGCAAAATTTCTTACTTAAAATATCCTATCCTATAAGTGAATAGGTACATAGAGGGAAGAGAATACAATTTAAATGTGTTACAGGCTATTTGTATGCTGCAAGTATTCTTAAACAGTTAAATAAATCAATTCATTAAAACGCATACACGGTAAAATAGTTTAAATTTCTACGTGATATAAAAACAAAAAAAAAATGTAAAGATTCTCTCGAACATCGTAGTATTTTCAATGTTTAAAGCTCCGAATAAAACAAAATAAAAATCATATTTATGACGTTTTCGTAATTTCACAAAATGCATAAAATAGTATTGACAGAGCTGCTGTAAGCCCTTGAATGAGATAGCTTCGGCATACATACCCGGCCCTCGGATATGAAGATGTTATGAGCGTTGTATGTTTGCCTTTTGTAACCCAAATAAGTTTCAGTTCACATGAGAGGTTTCAACAAGAATTCGAATTTGGAACGATTGAAATAAATCTATGATTATTCTGGGAGCTTGGACCATTTTTGGGCAGGACCTGAAGCAAGCTGAAAACTTGTCTGATGCCTCTCCTATTATACCCTGATACGAAACCGCACACCTGGCAGATAGAAAGTCCCACTAAAAGACCTGTCTTTTTACGAATACTTTTTTTATCTATAAATAAATACCGTATTTAAACTTGAAGTTGCCTTAAATATATTTTATATACTTTTTATGTTTTTGCAAAATATTTTTGAACAAACCTGCTTGAATTTCAAACAATATACTTCTTAACACGAAAGCACAGATATAATACTAGTAACGCAAGTATCGAAGCAATGAAGTCATAACCGCTAATTGTGGCATCGCGGCGCGGGCGTGCGGAGCCGTTCCAATAATGTCATCTTGTAATAGCCAATACGATGTCCTTTTATGAGCATTCCTTATCTTATGGCCCATTGACACGTGCTCGGTAATTATGTGAAATAATTATAAGTACCCTATTTAACATAATTGCTAGAATAAGCTTGCGATGTCTTTATTTGTGGTTGCTTCAGCATTGTAAGGATGCGTAGGAAATATTTTACCTAATTGATGAATTTTACTTTTCATTAGATTTTTTCCATATTTTTAAATGATTAAAGAAAATAAAAGTAGTTTTGATGTCTTTGAAATGACTATGTATATTTTTAATCAAAACATGTCATATAAAAAACGTTTTCGAAAATAGCCACTTGCATTTATATTATCAGTAGGTACATTTATGTATCAAAAAAAAAATTAACGTCATTTTGTATGAATGTTGTACAAATGAAGCTATACCTCAAATAATTATATCACCACCAAAAGCCTTTAATAGACATGTTCTTATTTATTGGCCTTAACAAATCGAAGACGGTGACTTGCCTTTCTCGCCAGGATAAATCAAATTATGAGTCTCGCTCATTAAATAGCAGTAGGTTCCAACAAATCAGAACAAATGGACTTGCGGGGAGGAACGTCCCTGTGGGCGCCTCCCTCCCTTAGTTTATATGTATAATCAATCATAGGCGTATTAGATAACCATACAACCATAGATAATAAAATAATAATATCCTGTCCGATTTCGGCGGTGGTAGCCAATTTTAACAGAGATTAGCCTGGTGTGCAGAAGCCGCGCACTTGTGCCCCCAAATGTGTTTTCTACTTTATTACTCTCATCATTCGATGTGATAGCATGGCGGCTTTACCTGCTCTGTTATGCACGAAGTATGTCAAAATCGCCAATTTTCTGACTCAGGTTTACTACTAATACTCTGTAAAAAAATCAATAACTTTTTAAGTCTCAGAAAACTCTCTCGGAAACCCGATACACTTCCATCAGTAGCCTATTAGTATTAGACCAATGAGACAGACTGCTACGACAGATAACCATAGATAATGATTATAATATCTCCTTTCTATTTTTGTCCTTTGTGTGTAACATTTCAGGCATTTAGAAAGTTTTTAATATTAGATATTCAATGTGGATTGTATTTATAATATGCTTTTGTCTAGATTGTAAATTAACTGCTATATTATGTGACTTTAAGATAACACGTATACATTATGAGTCTGTGCCGGTAAACAAAAAATATTTTATTTAATTATTATAACTATAATCAGCCATAGATAACCATAAACAACCATAGATATAGAGGTAACAAACCATACCTGGTTACAATATAATTGAAAACGTATTAACTGGACCGCATGTAACTTAATCGACCGTTTTGTGTTGGCTTGCAGGTAATCAGATATGCAAGGGTTTACACAGCAAGTGTATTGTAATCTATTACACTATTTGGCACTTGGAATACATTTGGTGTAACTTCCTCTGGGACCGCTTTAAATGCAATACCCATTTACTTTTGCCCCAAAATTTAAATTAGTTTCATTAAATAAAAGCTCATTGTATGTTAGAAAATGGGTATAAATACCTAAATTCTTGTAAAAACTATCGACTCATGAGTAAATCGAGGAGTATTTATTGTGTTTTCATTTCTTTTTATTAGCTACGATACCTACATAAAATACTTTACGTTACTAACATTACACATTTTTATAATTGTCATTAATTATTATGGAAAAATATCATATTATACATTAATAAGCCCTCTATTTATACGATTTTCGGATGTCTATTCATACTACCATCTATTAAAACAATAATTTCAAAAACGTCAGGTAAATGCGACAAAATGGAATAAAACCCACTCATTATCGTTTAACAACTAGGAAGCAGACGCGCGCAAAATAATAAAATGTCAATAATATCGAGTAAAACGTGTGGGTTATGGTCCTGACCCACTGAGCGGGTTAATAACCATCCTGTACGTAGAGAATCGAGCTGACTCATCCTACTTCCTACTATCCTATTTATATTATAGACTAGCTGTGCCCCGCGGTTTCACCCGCGTATAGCATGTGTATGATCCTGGTCCTAAGCTAACTCCCTAATTCCGAATTTCCGAAATTTCTGCAAAATTGGTCGAGCAGATCTCGAGTTATAAGTGTTGTATCAAACCCTTTTGTTTTATATATATAGATGTGAAAGTTTGGGTGTTTGTATGTCAATTCTTCGATGAGATTTCGTTTACAGATAGGCTATTATCTGTATTAGATAGAATACCTATTTTTGATTCATAGACACTGAATTGAACACGAGCGAAGTGGTCAAAAATGAATAGGGGCTGTGGCTATTGTTGGTTTTAATCATTTATAAACCAATATAGTTTCAATTCAATTATGCATTTCGATCTATTTGTTTGTTTTAGACCATACTAAGTAAAGTCCATTAAGATGTTATTTTTATGTCAAGAAGCATAAATTGATTCACCGACACGCAGGCAACTAAGCAAAATAAAATGTCAACAGTATCGGGTGAACGTGTGGGTTATCGTCGTGACCCACTGAACGGATTAATAACTATCCAGTATGTAGAGTGAAATCGAGCTCATATTGACTATTGTTGCTCTTAGTCATCCATAAACCAATACTGTTACAGCTCGATTGAACGTGCATTTCGAAATCTTTTTAGACCTTTAAACATGAAGTACTCTCAATTCTATTGAAATTGTATTTCAAAATTAGTACTCTTATAAACATTAAATTCTGTGGAAATAGTACATTTTCTCTAGTTTTTCCGTGTTCAGAGTTTTCCTTCCTTCAATTTTATCCTGTGATTCATAGTTTTTCATTTTCTTGTTCATATTACTTTTCCATTCTTAAAGGTTATAAGACTCCTTTGTCTATGAGTTGTATACGTCTACTACTCTGTAAAAACCAAAGCTGAGGACTCATATCATAAGTAAAGGTTGTATAATTTTTAAATATGGATTAAATAACACATATAGTGTTTCCATTTTTCACTAAAATTCCTATTTTAATTTAATTTTGTTACCCACAAAAAATAATAGCCAATCGCGATCAAATTTGGGTTAATTCAGTGAATAATCGACCATCAAAAACTAGTCCACATTAAAGTCCATAAATTGCGTCGAGCATGGTCTCCGGGGAATAAAGAGCAAAATTAACAAAATAAACAGGCGCTAGGAGCTGGCGTAATCCACTTATCTGTTATCCCGGTGCTGATCACGCGGTTCCCGAGCTGCGGAACCGAGATTTGAATTACTATTTATAAGATATTTATTGCATACTATCGAGGCATTACAAGAATACATTTAAAAATGAAACAGTGTTTATAAATTAACAAAATAAACGGCCGCAACGAGCTGTCGTAATCCCCTTATCTGTTCCTGGTGTTGATCACACGGAGCCTAAGTTGTAGAACCGAGATTTTAAATTATTCGATATTCCTTGTATGCTACTGAGGCAGAAGGAAAAAAAACTATAAATATTAGAGTTTGTTTCTAAAAAGATTACAATAAAAAGGCGCTAGAAGCGGGCGTAATCCCCTTATCTGCTGTCCCAGTGCTGATCACGTGATTCTGCAGCCGTGGAACCGAGATTTCAAGTTATTAGTCATTCCAAAATTATTCCATACTATTAACGCAATATATTCATTTACTAAACAATTAATAATATATTGAAAGCTTCAGATAGATAGCTATTTATAAAACCTGCTCCAAAGTGGATATCACATTTAGCGAAATAGGTTAATCACCAGTTCCGAGGGCCAAATTTCAGATAGCTACTAATAGAATGACTTAGAGCAGATTTAAAATTAACATACTGGTGGTAAATGAATTATCATCATAGATGTAGGAATTTGTTGCCAACTAGAGAATTATAATTGAAGATTTATGAATCAGTGCAAACTCCAACCTCCTCCGGCTAGGACTGGACTCACATTCGAAATGTTTTTCTGAATCCATAATTTGGATTTGTATTATTCATTCAGAAAGACCAAGATATCATACAATATCGACATACTCCATACACTTTTCAGATTAGGAATTTCTTAGATTAATCAGTAACAATGGTACTGACACGTTCTTAATTGGGGATCTGAATATTTAAGATTGTTCAAGGGTGTCACACACTAGATGTGTTTGCGTTTTCATTTTTTTATTATGACTAATATGTGCCAGAAATCACGAGACTACTGAACAATCTGAATAATTAGGATATGTGCGTGGCGAGATGCCGAAACTTAAGATTATAAACATAATCTATCCTAACTTATCTATCCTTTATCCTTTCTATGTTGGCAATCCCGTTATTACAATAGTGTGGAATCCACTAGGCGGCTTATTTGTAAGTTAACTCAAATCTCTCTCAGCTCTTTAAAATATTCCGGAAAATAAAATAAAGTGGATGAAATTTATTTCAAAAAGAAAATTATTTTAATACATAAGATCCTAAATACATAAAGCACGGAAAGTATCTTTAAACGATTTTACATAATATTTACTCAGTATTACTACAATTCATCTGAAAGCAATGCGTGTAACTCTAACGTCCTATCTCCGGGCTCCGGAAACATATAAAATTGCATTCACAGCTAACAAAGACAGCAAAAGTGAGAGCATTCTATCGGCTGAGCAAATTGTTACAAATAGCGACGTGAGGCTTCGACAGCGGGCCCGCACAATGGCGGAGCGCTATTCAGGCGCCCTGCTTTCGCAGCCCGCGCAAATTTCCGCGCAATTGTTATATTTTCTTCAGAAAGCATTAAGTTGATAAACTAAATCTCACGATAAAAACTAAACGAGGCACTAATGCTATTAGTAAAAAGTTTTTTCTCAATAATTACGTAGTGTTATGACAATACTGTCTAAGAGCAATACGATTGATTTGCGTGCTGCACTAACATCCTATCTCCGCAAAAAAAATGCACTCACTCAAAAGTAAAAAAAAAAACACAAAATGGATACTCGAACTCACTTTCATACTCAATACTTATGCACATACAACGCACACAGGCGCATGTGTCAAACGAATGTTCTTCCCGTGTGGCGGAAGGTTAGAATACGTGTGTCGTCACCCCATTTCTACCCGTGGGTATCGTAAGAGGCGACAGAGGCTACTTCTGCTCCATAGCATCTTCAGCAATCTAAGAGTGTGAGCCGCACATTTCACGATTGGGCCAAGCTCACACCGGTGTAAGTACCACTCCCCAGCAGAATCTCAACGTGAAGCACTATTGCACTGTGTTTCGTACGGTGAGTGGGGGCAGGGAGGCCTCTATTCCTATCCTCTTCCTCTCCCATCTTATTTCATACCTCTCCCAATTTCCTATAATTAAACCCTCCCCTTCCTTCAAGCCGGCAAAGCAACTGCGACACTGTGATGTTGTTGATGTTCATAGACTGCGGTCAGTCACATAACATCATGTGGACCGTATGTTCCACTTGCCTGCTGTAGCATAACAAAAGGATGAAATTTGCGTTCAGACTTTTCCGATCTAACCTGTGATACCGTGTCGGTAATCGGTGTCTACGTGTGGGTTTCTCGAGTGCGTTTTGTATGGATTTTGACTTCTCTATTTATTTTGTGGTAAAAGTGAGAGCATTCTATCGGCTGAGCAAATTGTTACAAATAGCGACGTGAAGCTTCGACAGCGGGCCCGCACAATGGCGGAGCGCTATTCAGGCGCCCTGCTTTCGTAGCCGGCGCAAATTTCCTCGCAATTCTGTTTTATTTTTTCTTCAGAAAGCATTGAAATAAGTTACTTGGCCTCGTTTAAATGATTCAAATTTTCACGTAATTTTCCTTTAAATGTAATCATTTTAATATGTTCGTTGCAGTCAAGCGATTAGACGTTGTTTGTATACAATTTTTTCTCAGTTATAAAATATAATACCGACACATCGTTGTAGCTATATTTTGAGTAATTCTCTGCTCATTATTTATTTAAATGCTAACTTCAACTGTGGCATATTTTTATGTTTAATTTAGCTTATGTAATGTTCTAAAATCAGAAATGATTTTTAAATAAAGAGTCGCCAGTAACAAGGTCACAAGGTAGGACAAAAAATCACCTAACCCGTGTTACAAAAAACGATGTCAGTAAGTATATCAAATATATTGCGATGCGAAACGCTAGCGACATCTCATAATAACAAACTTCGCCAACCTCACTTATCCACTCCACAACGGGTTTTATACGAAACCCGGCGAGATTGAAGAGAATTTTCATAAAAAACGTCCATACAAAATGTTGCCTTTTGTTCTACACGTAAAATAATTACAGCGAGCGCGTATGTTTGAAAATAGCTGGGTCGAATGCGCAGCACATATAGTTCAATAATTATATGTAATATCCAGTATCCAGTTGCTCTGAAACATTACAGTAAAATCTGGCAATGTATTTTAATTTTCTAGGAATCTGTGCAATTACTGTAAACATACCGCATGCTCCGCTTGCCTGCTATAGCTTACAAAAAAACTAAATACCTACATAATTTTGTTGTTGTAAACTATGCTAAACATCGAAAAACATTGTTAATAAAATAGAGTTATCAAAAAATGCATAAAATTATAATTAATATTTTAAGTTATAAGGTTAAAAAACACAGCTAAGCAACATGAAAGATTAAAACTTGAATTAATATTCGATATTAATTATTTTCGGTTTAAAGATTTTTTTTTCTTTTTTTTATGTCTTACATGCGACATAATATAGCACAGATCTTACGATTCTCTTTCACCACCTACATCTCCAAGCACCAATTTTAAAAACCCCATCAGTTTAGAAGTGTTGATCACCTTTATTAAGTAAAAATCGCAAAATTTTCGATTATACCTTCTAAATTTTACAAATAACAAATTGCAAATAAAGTTATCTCAACAGCAAGAGCAATTAATTGTAAGTTTGGCAGCAAGCAAGCCACCTGATTGAAACATGGATGTACTCAGATTAATAGCGCCGAGACTTGCTCCCTAAGGAACAGCTGCTGCCCACTTCATCAGGTGCCGTAATGCAGATGTTCATTCATTCTTTTATTTTGTTGCTGTACATTTTCTTTTGTTTTATACGAATATATTTTTTGCTTGGGTCAAGATTTTTTAATTTTACTTACATAAATTATGATTAATATTTTGACAAAACATCAATATATTTCTGAATCTACTGCAGATTCTAGCTGCATGAAGGGCCATTGGTCACCTATTGTCCTTATAAGCTTTTTGAAAGAACTTACACGCTTCACTTTTAGATGGACGGAAGACTGAACTTCTATCATCTCCATATCATGTTTATTATCATATATTACTAATGTTATTAATTGTTAATGAAAGACAAGCAAGTTAATTAATAGAATCAAATCTTTCCGCATAAAAATAAATGCCGGAGAAAGTGAACAAAATTAAGGTTGTAAAATACGCAATATCTTTTCACGAAATAATATATTTGTAAAATTATTAAAAAACAACTAAAGCAAATAAAAAGCATCAAATATTAAGTTAAGTAATTGTTTCATTTTGAAATAAGAGTTGGGAATTATTAATAAATAATCCCACACATATCATTACAAAAAATACGAAAGTGAACTTAAAAACCCAGAAAATGTTCAGCTATTACACGAGAAAAACAAAACTAAACTGTTGAAAGTGGAGTGAAGGAACTAAAAAGAACAAAGGGAAGTCTGCAAAGACAGCGATATAACCGTGGAAGCGTGAGAAAAACGACTCGAAACATTAAAAGCTTAAAATTGCACGTGACTCATATAATCTTAGAAATGTACCCATAACATTGTGATAGTCCTCAGTAGTAATAAGTTATTTGCCGACGATTTACATGCAAAAGTAGTTGGCTCTTAAATCCGCCTCGTTTTGTAGCATCCGACGGTAATTTTAGTTTCGTAATTTTGTTTTTCTTTTAAGACTTACTTAACCACGGTAATTTTTAAATTGGCTCTGCTATATGAATAAGCAAAACATTATTGGGGAAATTCAAATTTAAACAGAGAAAATAAACTGAAACTACGGACTTAATAGCTGTTATGCCTGTAGTTGTTTATTAATAATAATAAATTTGTAGTGCAAACCAAACTGTACGTAAGAATGGATGCTATTATAAATAACTCAATAATAAGTACCTCCATATGAGATATCATTAGAAATAAGGATACCAAATACAATACATAATCTTTATATTTTAAAGTTCTCTGTAATAACTTTGTCAATTCGAAAAGTATTGTCAATGCATCCATATAACTTTATTAATATTATTTTCAAAAAGGAGATATTAAATTATACTCAAGTGACCTATTAATTATATAAGGTAATTAAAAATCGCTTAAAAATTAACTACTTTTGTGCGTTTAATTCACAAAATTAAATGAAGAATTATCACTTTTAATGGTCTTAATAGTTTGTGCGAGATATTTAATAAAATGTTGGCTTCGTAAATGGGGCATGTATTTCAGGTTTTATATTTTTCACGGATTTACAATAAAGATCGGATGCATAATTAATACTACAGCATAATACTGCAAGTTATAAATATTCATCCAAAGCTGCGCTATTTTAATAATAAATTTATTACTCTCACTGCCTGAACTATTGAGATTACAACTTTTCGCATTAATATAAAAATTTTAATACAAAATTATATACTTCACGTCTTTGTCCGTGTAAGACCGGAAAAGTATTCCTCCGTGGAAGTTATTCACGAAAGATGGTGCTTATCGCACAGTATTTAATTCAGTTTCATAGTTTTTACCCTGCTCCATATATAATTAGTAAAATTGACTGTACAAGGCAAAAAAAAATTGCAGCGAAAGAATGTTCAATTAATTTTTTGTACTCACCGCGTACAACCCAAAAACGTAAATATTCTTTAGTGAAAGCACAGGCTCTGCATAATGTAACGAACTTAAGCTTAAATAGCTGAGCTCGTTCAGTAAGTGTCGACGTAATTGTTGATTCACCTTAGCATCAAATATGCAGGCGGCTTGGGCCTTCCGAGCTATCTCCGTAACAATACTAACTATAGACGAAGTGTTGGGACGTCCGTAAGTGGCGGAATGGACATGACAGCTACTATTTCAGTTTGTTAAAAGTAGATTGATTTAAACTTTCTCGGAAAGTTATAGTTCAGAGCTATAAATGAATCTGAAGTCAATTTTCGTGTAAATTTTTAATTTCTGTGTCAACTTTGAACTTACGCTCGGCATTAAATAAAGAATGCTATTTTAAATAAGATTTAAAGAATGCATCAATATCTCCAGTAAGCATGAAAAGTACATATGCAAAAACACAAATGTATTGAAACACATGAATAGAATGTTTTATATAATTCTGATTTCAAATTACTTTTTTGGGGTTATTTTCGTAAGTTTAAGGCATAGCACTCAACAAACAAATTTTACCTCTCTACTTATGTTAGGCAGGTACTTTTAATAACAACTCTCAACAAAAAAGTAGAAGGCTTTATAACTACGCGTTTACATGTTTTATACCAGTTTTTACAAACGGTTATAATCGTAATTTCTGCAATAATTGTCGCCTCAAATGGCTTGAGTACTAAATTTTAAAATAGTGAAGACATTAAACCTGGTTTTTATATTTTAACAGCAATATAAGAGTTCCACTAACTACCCGCATTCATTTCAATTTGATAACCCCAGCTTACTTTAAACAGAAGGTAACTGACAAAGGCATTAAATATATCAATATGAAGTTAAAAATTCTAGAATCGACGCAATGACAGATTACTACAGATTAATCCTTGACCCGTAACTGTGCATTATATTAAAGCCCCAATGGTAAGCATTCCGAGGTCATACCTTTATTTTATTCAATCTCGTATAGGAGCGGAAAGCAAATTGTGATGGAAAAAGTAAACTCTACGTACATTTACTAATTTTACGTTAACAGTAAGAGTTTAATATGAAACGAATGGAACTGTACTGGAAATGAAAGGATTGCATGTACAATGTTTTTTAATTCTAATTAAATTTTAGAAATGTATGTTGTGTATAATTTACATGTTCATTGCTACGAAACTTAATTCTTAGTATTGCCCTTCATCCATTAAATGTAACTGTTATTACAGACAAGCTTTTACGCTAATTTTTTAAATATTTTTCTAGAAACATTCGGTCTTATAGGCAATAATATGTTATAAGATCAGTATTATGTACGGCAACTAGAAACAAGAACAACTTAAAATTTATTATATACAATAATTATGATTCATAGACTGTGACTTCATGGTGGAATGCTTTTAAAGTATTGAATTAAAAAATAGTGGAAATAGTGTAAAAAAGTCATTAATTCAATATGTATACAATAATTACAAAGTATAGATAAGTCTTCTACGACAGATTTCAAGTAACTAAACCTCTTAACCCTTTCCACGTCTACGCGTTATCATTATTTTCAAACCACAAACAACGCAATGATAAAATTTAGATAAAATAATTTCCACGCGTTCTTAGGGTTGCAGCAAATAAGGGTGGATCGATACAGGCCCGTGCAGTCCACGTGACGGGCACGTGTCCCACGTGACCCTTATTGTAATCCACAAGTCATCTGTTTATTTACAATTCATTAGAAATTTCATGTATATTGTATCTGTGGTACAAATTTCATTGTATGAACCAGCTATCATTTCATGGCGACACTTTTTTAGTCTACAACGGTGTGTATTATACGTAAAATACGAGATTTTAGTTGACGTACCTTCCCTTCACACACTATGTGTTGAAGAACAAAAAGAACTTTCATTAGCTCTAGTATATAACAAATTAAAAACTTTAGTAATGAACGTCATTCAAAAAGAAAAATGTGGTTATCACGAAACTTGGGTATTTGAAAACGGCACCTGAAAATCGGCGCTGTCTCATAATTTTGGTCTTGGGACAGAATAAGCTTAGGCGTCTCCTTTTGTTTCTCCTATTATCTATTATGTGTTTCTCAATTTGTAATGTTATAAAATTGGAAAAAGACGCAATCAATTTTATTAAAAAAAGATATTATTATCTTTTTTATTTTCATATGAATGCATGTCTCAATAGATAACATAAAAACAGCCAAAAAGAATGCGTACAATTCTCGGTTCAAACTTTCACATACAATTTCACGTTCACTTTTCCAGGAGCATCGCACAATGAAGGTTAATAACCTCCGACACTATAACAAGGGTGTAAGTTTGGGGATCTCGTCAGCATCGGAATTCGTACGGTTAACGAAACTTCAACGAAACGGATTTCTGGGACGAGATTTTGAAACAGATTGTACTATTCTAGTGATACTATTCTAGAGGGCGTTTGGAAAATGTAACCATGTTATCACGTGATCTATCAGCAATTTTGGATCAGATGAAACGCGACATTAACTAATTTACTTTTTTTCTCAGAACTTATAAAATAAAGTTTCTAATATGATTTTTAAATTATTCTTTAGCGACAGTCCTCTATATTGAGACCATAACGAAAACTGATAATGTGTACTTTTTGGCACCACGCCCTCACAATTCCTCATTATATTATTTTCTTGAGGAAGCCGAATAAGGAATTTTAAATGTATAAAAAATAATAAGTAAATAATACCAAAACAGCATAAAGACCTCAAAACATTTCTCCCCAGTTCTTGTCATAATTGGTGTAAAAACTGAATCTAATTTTAAATTCAAATTTTTGTGGGACGGATTTATACGTATAAAAACTTGCATAATCTGAATAGATGGCAAGCCTCCAGCCCAGGGCCACCTGCAGCCGCAGTCCGCACCCACTGCAGCGGCAAATTGTTAACTGCTTATAATGTACCAAATTACTATGTACTTACGTACATAGTACTTACGTACTGCCAAGGATTTACATTTTTATCAATTACCTTTGAAGCTTTTCTAAACGTAAATTTTTTTAAAGCTCTGTACTCTGTGTCCTTTTCAGTGCAGCATTTCATTAAGACATTATTTTTGTATTGCTACAACTGTTTATTTGTATAATTTAGAATTTATTCAATAATGCATTTTAGTGCAGCCGTCTACTCATATTTATATCGATGTTTATGTTTTTTTTTAATCTAATTATCTGAAAGGAATGTAGAGATAATGCTATTCATTACCTACACTGCATTGTTCTTAGTTTTAATTGTTCCTTTGTACAAAAAAGTACAAATAGAACTAACGAGAGGAGAAGTAACGGGTATAAGTGATAAAAGCTAAATTTCGTTTGCGTATTTAGAACTTCGATAAGGGCCTCGGCCGTGCGGATAGGACATGGATTCAATAAATATAGCATGAAAACTTTACTGATTTTGTATGACAAAACTAATACTGTGTATAATATGTTCCCATTTTAGTAACCTCACAAGAAGCCGGATATTTGAATAAAACTCTGTCATCTTTTAGCTGAGATGATTTATCATGCCCCTTTTAATATAAAGCTAAACGTTTCCATTTTATATTTTAATTTCTACCTAGGTAAAAAAGCAAATCAGAGAGTAATGCTTTTAGAGCTTAATTTTGATTTACTTATTTAATATACTAACAGAACTCTAAACGCAGCCATATTTCAAAAAAGTGTTGCATTTCCACATCAATTTGAAAAATGTCTCATTATTTTTCCACAATTAGCCGTCGTCAGAAAAAAATTTGCAGCAAGATCCCGCTATTGTCTTGCCCTAGAACGGTATAATTCGCACTCAGCTTCTCAACCGTATCTCGAATGTAGAGAACAAATTTTTCCAATAAACCTTCGTCAGATTTGTTGAAGCAAAATTACTTTTACGGGGAGTATTTAAGGTTGACAGTCGTTCGGCGGCGGTAGGCAACTGTGTGGGGAGTAGGTCAACGTCCCTCCCCCCGCGCGGGCTTCAGTTTCAGACTACGAAAGGAAACCGGCGCGCCGTACCGACCGTATGTCATGACAAAATCAAATATTTATTGAAAATCTCTGCACGCCATGCCTGTCATTATTTTAAATAAGTAGAAAAAGGGATCGATGCTCAACCTTTGAATTGATAAGTATCTTCGCTTTTTAAGCCATCAATACGTGAAGTACATTTTTTTCCATTTCAAAAAATCCATTCAAAACATCTACGTTCCTACGATGAATTAAATCTTGTACAGATATGAAAAAGTATTTTAAATAAACAAGCATTAAAGCAAAATAACTTATTGCACAATAAAAAACAACTTAACTAGAACATACTCAGTTGAAATGATTGTTCACAAATTCGGAGTACATTTTAATTACATCGGAAGAAAAAAGTTCTCGCATTAAAGAAAAATAGAAAAAAGTTTGAAAGCCGACCTACTTAAAAGTTGGTTGAAAAATCATGTTTCGCCTTGGCCAGCCTAGACAAGACTTGTTATAATATGCAGTGGGTGTTAGTCATGAGTGCTATACAGATAATTAGCATGGATAGGGGGGAAGGGNNNAGGGGGGGGGTGACAGGCGCGGTTTATCGGCGCGATCGCCCACTCCAAACCTTTTTGGGTCAAGCGGTCCGGCGAAGGCCTTACAGCGATCATTCTTAGAATTTTATAAGGAGCATAATTTTCAATACACAAATTTATTTTATAACGTCTCGCTCTATATGACTTGTATCTTTAGCTATGAAAATCGATTTATTCAAAGCGTACTTCGTAGCGCAGTCCTATGTCAAGTTTTCCTTTCAAATTACACTGATTGAAAAACTAAAAAATGTGCTTTGATAAAATAAATTCACCATTAAAATAGAATTACCTAATTTGGGATTTCTTCGATCCATTTAATATATAAAAGGCAATACGCACTTCACTTTGGTACATATACCCGTGTAAGATGTCCCCAGGACACTATGATTTCTTAACATGATACCCATGAAATGTGCAAAAGGTACACCTTTTGTACATATTCAATGCGTTTATATATCAGCGCTCTTAATAAAACAAAATCTTTGTAAATCCCTTTTGTTTAAAAATTCTCACAAGTTAGGGCATAGATTATAAAGGTTACAAAGATACAATAATTAAACGTTAATAAATTACCTGAGACTGAAAGGTGGACTTTCTGAATAAATTAATATTGAACTTAGAGCTTATATGTGTGATTATATCATTAGTTGATTAGGGAATTACATGTAAGAGAAGCGTTGTAAATCAAGAGCACAATTATCAGATGCTGTAATGTTATGAATGAATTCGTTTGACACGGCCGCGGCACATCGTAGTGGCACTCAAGCCCTTGAACGGTGTATCAAAAAGGTGAGTAATATGGATTTCGAGTTTTGGAGTTGTTTGCCGAGTAATCCCGACTCGTCGGAGCACATTGTGAGCGTCCTCAAGAGAGCTTCACGCTTATTACGCGACGCGAGAACCGTCCTACCTTATAACACGTTTTAGAAAAGTATATTGGTGTAACTACAGACTTAAAAACGATGCCTTTTTTCACATGTTGCAGCTTTTCAGCTTTACAAACTTCGGACGGACTTTTGAGCAAAACTTAATGAGACCTGAGTATCTTTCAGACGATTTCGAGGGCTAATTAGGTTGAAAATGTATACTTCGCGGTTTATGCATTTAGTTTTTGTTAATTAAATTATTTGAATGTTTATAGAAGCATGGCGTTATTTGAACGAGATAGTATTCAACATTTATTTAGTATGAAAAGAATGTTAAATAGAAGAACTTCCTTTTCATAAACGCAGTTTTTATGAACATTTTTAATTGAAATTATCAAGTTGACGCATCGCATGATAAGGAACGTCAAATGTGGGTTAAGTTAGAAGCCTGAATATATTTATATTAACGTGCATATAATCCCAAACACATTCAATTTAAAGCTGTCGAAGTTAAAGGAAGTTCTAAATCTTTATGGATTTGCAGGATAAGAATGGAAAGGGTTAGTTAGGGATCGGGATCTATAGTCACCTGCGAAACTCGATATCATACCGAGTACCGACTTAAAAGGACCGACATTTCCTGAACAAATAGTTGCAGAAGTACTACAAATATACAAGCACTTTGAAAAAAGCCTCATATTCGAAAATAAAATGAAATAAATCAGGTATTCGTTATAGTTTACTAATTTATAAATTGATAATTTGACAGTAAGTTTACTTAGAATAGGCTTAGTTTAATTATGTGTTATATTCAATAAAAAAAACATTATTATTCATTATTTCAGTATAAACAATTTCAGCTCCAAAAACCTTTGAAAATCTTCCCATTTCGAAACCGGGTAAGTATAAATTACACGTTACAATTCCACCCCTTTAACTTAATAAAAGACTCGACGCGAAAACACATTTAATACTCATACTCGTAATTTCTAACTTGCACCAACTCGCAAGAAAAACATCCACTTAAAAAGTTCACATAGTGATAACAGAAATGTCTTAGTTTAACGGCGAATTTTACAACTTGTTCCTGTTAATTGCGGGTACCTTTTTCTTCTTTCACGTAATATTATCCACGTGGATACAAGGTTTTTAAACTTAGTTCCGCATTTGTGGACGCGGTACGGCATTTTGGTTTATTCCAATTTTTTAAACAAACATCAACATTGTAATGAGATTACAGGATTAAGTAAATACTAACTAGTAGCTCGCTACTACTCCGAGTTAGAATAATGTATAAATAAAGATTGCATTGAATACCACACTCGGATATATTCATATTAAACTCGCCTATTTAACCCCCCTCTATTTCTGTAACCCCCTACCGATTTCACTCATGTTGGAACTCAACATTTTCTTTTGTCTAAACTATTTGCCTGCGAAAAGATATCAAGATCGTATATTCGATACTAGAGTTATCGTCGGACAAGTTTTTCATAGTTACATACATATACTTCTCTCGATCACGTCTCCCTGAGTCAGTCGGATTCTTTATCAAATTCATTTATTCAATTTAAATCATCTTCATATGCGAGAATGTAGTAACACGTAAAAAAAGAATATTTATGCATAAGATTGTTCCAAGTTTTGCCAACAAATATGGAAAGAATCATCAATGAAACACAGGGAAGAAATTAGGCATTGGTAATTTGTTAATTTTTAAAAACTTTATCATAAAAATATAATTAACTGCCAGAGTTATCGTTAAAAAATTTGAGTAGATAATTTTATATCCACACTTACTAAACCAGTACTGATGGCTATAATACTCATTCCATTCTAATCTACGTTTTAATTAAGACTTTGGGATTTTTAATAAGCGTCTGATTGAGGATGATAAAATTGTTAACTTTTAACGCAGGATTTTATTTCAAAAACGTAGTCATCGTATAACATTCGTGAAAATTATCGTAAAGACTGGAATTCAAAAATGTATGGACGTGATGATGGGACTATCCTTTTCTGATACATTGAGATAATAGAGTTAAGCTAAGCTAATAAAGGTATCATGGGTAAAGGCCGCGCATCTGCATTCTATTTCTTAATTAATAAAAGTCATTTATAATGGAAACCTATATTTTATAATATTCCGCTAAAGATGTTAAATTTGTTTTGAAATAATCACAAATAATATTATAAATGCGAATGTAAATTTTCTGGCGTCCTTTAAGCTTTATCGACTCAACGAATCTACTTTAAGTTTTACATACTTTAAGTTGGGAGTACGGAAAATGGTTTTTGTCCCAAAAAACGTGCCATTATGAAGGAATTTACATGAGAAATGCACGAAAGTCGTAGGTAAAAGCCAGTTTAAAATAATCGCATAAAATACTGTAAAGTTTAAACAAGCAAATGAGTCAAGCCAGCTGCGCTTGTGAGTGTATCGCCGAGATCCGAGGCTTGGTTTACGAGCGTCGCAGATTACTTTTGATATCTAGATATTTTGTATCGCCTTTTCATCTTCAGGCGCTTTGTTCAGCCCTTGTTTTTTTAATTACATTAGGTATGCACCAGTTTCACCTGTATTATTTAAAGATTTGATATACTTTTATGTATAGGCATATAATAGTCAGATAAAAGCGAGTTTTATTTAAGTTTTTGTAAACTATGACAATTTCTTTAAAACTTAAATTTTTAAGAGTTCTGAAAGAAAACCAGAACAGATTCAAATATTTTCGGAAACTTTAACACATTTTTTGTGTATCAATAGGAGGATCATTAGCGATTATAATCTATACATATAATAAAACAGTAACCGAACCATTTCTGTACATTGAATATTTTTCAAAAAGAGTAATTGGTATGCAATATGTATGTTCTATAGATACCAAAACCATGGTTAGAATTTTTTTTTCTGTTTGTCTGTTTATCTGTTTGTCTGTTTGTCTGTTTATCTGTTTGTATGTGCGTCAATCACGTAAGAACGACTGGGCAGTTTTTGATAAAATTTCACACACTGATAGACCAATATTAGGTGCAACTTATAGGCTATATTTTATTTGAAAAAAATAATTTTAGGGTTGGCTCTCCATATATGTAAACGGAGGGTAAAAAAATAAATTCGCGAACACATCATTGAATGAGGTGTAATTAGATAGGTCTTAAAAAATGAAATAGAGGTTAGTAAACGCGTTTTTTGCTAAATTAGATATTTTTTGAGATATACGCTTCTAAAGTCGTGAAAATGTCATACCACTTGACAATGTGAGATTTTGGTTGACTTGCGGTCATGTCTTTTTTACTCTTAACGCGTAGATACGGTAAAACACTCAATAAATTCTCAAAAACCTTCAAAAAATAACTAACTCTCCGCCCGCGGCTTCGCTCGCGTGTGCTACAATTTTCTGTATTTGGAAGAGACGCGTGCACTGTGAGATTTTGGTGAAATCTATTTCCATACAAAATTATAAAAAACACTTTAGACATGCGCATATATGAGCGGTCCTGCGACCGTAATTTTTCTAAACTTTTGTCGTGCGCCTCTAAAAATTACAGAAATTAGTAGCCCACGCGTGCGAAGCCGCGGGCGGAAAGCTAGTCGTTAATAAATTAAAAATATACCAGTACTTAAGAGGCAAAATCATGCTAAATGCATGACAATTACGTGCTTTTCAATACTTATTTTTAATACCATAATGAGTTATAAATTTTTCCATTCATTATGGTCTTAATTAAAACCAGTGCTTGTCTATTGAAAAGCAAAAATGACAGAAGTATTCTCAAAACTCAGTAATTCACACATCTGTAAAAAATATTTCAACAATGTTCGGTTTACGTAAGCATCACTGTTAACACCTATTAATTAATTAACACGCTACAAAGTTTGTGGCGAGATTTCATTTGCAATATTGTTTCACACGACAACACGTGTACTTCGCTTTCATCGCTTCATCCATTTTCAATAAACAAGTAATTTCAGTGATTCAAGAGCATATAAAGACGCCTTTAAATAATGTAGATAAGATCGTACTAACTAATTTAGAGTTCAAAACTATAACAGAATTTGAATAAAGAAAATAGTGTCTTAAATATAGGAGGGAGAAATTATAAAATCTTAGAATATGAATTAAGTTGTCGTGACTGAAGCGTGGACGAGGGCGCGGGGGTGCGGGGTGCAGAGGTCACGGATCAGCTGGGCCGCCGCGGCCATATTGATTCCGTGCCTGTTTGATCGGCACCCGCCCGCGCACTACCGCGCTTCGGATTAATACACCAGAACAACTTTTATGATTTCAACTCAGACAATAACTTATATATCTCGACGTATCGTATCGCGTATCGTGCATAAACGCGTTGGTTAAGCCGCTTCGTTTCAATCTCGTTTCATTAGATGTGATTTCCTGGTTCTGATTGTAGCTGATTTATTTCAAGCGTTTATATAAAAAGAGACTATGATAGGACTTAGAAAATATGCAAATATTATATAGATGTTACTTATACTATTTTAACGCAAAAGTAGATTTTAGTTTTCACATTCTATTCTTGTGCATTAAATTAGAGAAGCCAAAGTAAGTTTCCTTTTATTAGAGTTAGTTACAGCAAAGAGAAAGCGATTAACCGAGAAATGTTTGGACACTGATATTATCGGATAGTTCCTTGACGGTTCCAATGGAATTGTTGGAACGGAAAAACTGTCCTATAGAAGTAGAACAGATAAGCTTTGTTGCACTCGCTACATGTCGGAATCCCTTTAAATATTATTACATTGAGAACTTTTGACATATATAGCATTGATTTAATAGAACTTTTACATTCGGAGGTTTTGATACTCACAAATTAGAACACATATTTATGAAATAAGACAGAATTTGATGTAAGGGTATTTTTTTCAGTTTTAACAATTGTATTGAACCGTCAAGGAACTATGACAAAAATTGTTTATTTAAAATTTATGCTTTCCTTTCCTAATAATTCATTTTTTTGACGCTTAAAAATAACTTTTTCCCAAAGAATTAAACCGGCTTTTGCAAACAACTACAACAATTACTCTTATTATTCTTAATTTACCTATGTATCGTACCGATTACAATGAAATTTACTCTATTTCCTGAGTCGAACGGTTCATCTAGATATGCCTTTGTTATTCGAAATATTCGTGGACAAAAAATACACTCGCGAATCTAAGCACACGTGCTTAAATTCCTAGTTCGACCATCATATTTATAGTCAAATATTATCCAATTCAAAAAATTTTATCTACATACAAACTCGTAACCTCATTTTTTAGAAGTTGGCTCAAAAGTATGATTGCATGAAGCAGTCAATAGATTTGACTAAAAGCAAAAAAGAAATATACTTATAAAAAACTTCCAGCATAATCATACGTTCCTTAGTACGTTGTGGACTGTGGTTACCGTACACAATACAATGGTCGGCTTTCAACGATTGCTCTCCAACGATATTTAACTGAAAGAATAAAGGTTAGACTCGGTATTCAATACAATGAGAATAAAGCATAATGTTGCAATACAATTTTTGAGCTATATAGACGTATCATTAAATTCAACCTAATGGAGGTAGAGGGATGAATTCCCATTTTGAATAAACTTTAGAAAACTACATTGGACGAGATCTATACAGATATAGTTAAAAAACCCGAAAAAAAACACAGGATATTTTTTTATTTCAAAAATCCCACAGGATCGCGATAAACCTACGCTGGTGAAACCTTGCGGCGCAACTATTTTGTTAATACCACAAATGCGACAGTTAATTGATTCATACCTTCATTAGGAAGGTGAACAAAAAATTGGGGGCCACTGACACGCGGAGTTACAATCAACTGTTAAAGACTAGCAGAGATACAAACTAGCGTATTCCGGACGATAGTTTAGTTATCTACGTTTAAAAGGCTTAATCCAGCAAGCCTCATATTGCCATAGTAACTTGCATATCACGCTTAAACAGGGAGCTGTTTGAAGCGCTCAAAAGGCTGCTATCTCCACGGACTTCCTGGGAAAATCTCTGTGTGAAGCGCTTACTTACCCACTATTAAAAGCTATAATTTACCCTCTATTTATAATGTTGCATTCATTCTAACCCCAGTCCTATTTCTATTAAATAATTTTACTGTTATTTTTTGTCATAACGGGCATTGGAGCGATCTGTTCAGCCGATATTAAAGGATCTTCGCAGCCCATCAATACAAGTGACAAGCAGTGCAATGTGTTTAAAGGTACGGAGAAGGAATAATAAAGGGGAAGGAGGAAATAAATATAAAAGAAATGGAGTAAGGAGAAAAAGGTAAAATTCCGGGCCGTACGAAACAGAATAATACTCCACGTAGCTTTTCTGTGTGATACCTAATAACAAATCAATTAAATTACTTACTCGTATACCGGTATTGGTAAAACAGAGCTTTTAGCTTCCGAAAACAACAACAAACACGTCTCAGATTTCTAGACTCACGTGAAACCGTACATGAATTCAGGAACCTGTAATTTAATATATGCTCTCGATTAACATCTCAGAAAAAACGGGACTAGTAAAATTAAGAATTTTATAATGTTTGCGTCGTACTTTTTCACGTTTATAGTATCATAAAATAAACTCTCTATAAGTAAACCTATGTTTCTGCTTTCACCGTAAGCATGATTGATTAAATAATCCTCATTTAAATAGGCATAATTATTATTGGTCAATTACACTTGTAATCCTGTATTTAAATCCAAGTTAATTGCTTGTTAATGATCCACTATCATAGCCATATCACATAAAACGCTAAAACAAAAGGCAGTAGAAATTGGACAAGCAATTTGCTACGAACACTCAGACACGTTGTTTTAAGGAAAGTGTGTCTACATCAAAGTGAGGAGACTGGGGAGAATAAGGGCGAGACCTGAGAGCACCCTTATTCGTCACCATTAGGCGTGCCTTTTTTACACAGTTTTAGCATACACAAACATTTTTGAAGGGCCTGGTGGTGTGTCAAATTTGTAGCGCTTAGATTTTGTTTTTAATTAAGGACATGGAAATTTTATTACTAAGTACGTTACAAATACACATTTTATTTCATATCTGTAGCAATATTATAAAGAGAATATATTTGTGTTTTGTAATGAATTCACACAAAAACTAGTAGACGGATTTCAAGCTGCATTTTCATTAAGTGACTTGAAAATGCAGCTTGTGCCTTTATTGCAATCTATATAACATTATGCTTCAGGAGTGAAGCCGCGGAGAAACGTATTAAACTAGAATTTGAACATATACTTATTAGCGATTAATTACATTATTTCTCGTAATCATTTGATTTGAAACCTTTTTGTCGATACTTCCGACACTAGTTTATAACGTAAGTCTATATTTTATGCCCTTAGCGTCTGTCCCGCATGCAGTTGGCACGCAGCCAATACCGACACTAATTCGTCGACGTTACATAATTACTTCGTTTTGCCGACCCGTCTCTGAGACTGCTTTTTCAGAGCCCACACATTGCCGCCATAACACCTAATTGTTATGAGACAGTCGTTGGACTTATGTTTTTAACGATGTGATTATGCGGTTCTATTAGTTTATTAATAATTGTTCGAATTAAATTAATACATGACATTTATGATGCAAAATATATTAATAATATAAAAAAAATATATAATTGTCACAATAACAATAGACTGGAACATTAATGCATCTATAATACGGAAAATCCTGATCGTATTATTCGATATATTATATCTACTCCTCATCTTATATTTACACCTGTATCATATTACTTAAGATAAATAACAATCCTTCGAATAAAACAAACATATAATTAATCGTAACATTTTGCAAACGGTTTTCCGATTTGAATATAGTCTCTTATAAAACTGTCAAATCACATTCATGCAATATCGTCTTTCTATCCTTTCCTCGTTTATTTGGGGTCGGCGCAATAAGATTTTCCTTCCATTCTTTTCTTCCTCTAGCTATCTCAGCACTTTTTCCGTTTACATTCATATTCAGCAAATAAACAAACACAACCCAAATGTACTCAACCTCATTACACACGTGCTCAACCTCATTAAATAATTATTATTGTGCTACAAGGGTGTAACAAAAAGAATAATGAAACACGTCATTAAACGATACCTCAAGCGTTGTTCCGCGATGGCGCTCCACATAAGTACAGTTTGTAACACCGCAGAAACGAAATATTAATTTTCGCGAGCCGGCCTTTAATTATGACGAACAACTTTCGGACTCTCAGCTCATGTTACATACTGTTAGTCTACTCAATTTAAACTTCTTTTTGAGTGATCTCCAACGCTTTGAACGTGGAAAACGTGTAGCAACCGCAATTGAAAAGTTTGTTGCTACTTTAAACTTTTAAAAGGACAATTACCGCGGCGATTGTAGAATGGAAATGTGACGCGTTGTAACGGATTTTGTTTCTAAGATATTTTACTTTTTACAATTTGAATTCCTATTTTAACTGAAAAGTACATACCTTATAGTGTAAAAAATGTATTTACAGGCGTCTACGCCAAGCCAAACGCCGATAAGAACATTGTTGTTTAAATATTCTGGTTCCCTCCTTTATGGGTTCGTAAAACAAACCAATTTTTTGGCCAACCAATGGATCGTCCATTTTTTACAGTATTTTTATCATATTTTAGTATTCTGTATAATACCTATATGATATTATAACAAATTAACAATTATTGAATTAAGTTTTTCATGTAGGTGAGCATAGACGTATTAAAATGTATGAATGGACTAAAAGTAAAGTGGTTTCATTAGTAATAAAAGTAGTTTAAATTGCGAATATGCAATCAAGTTACAATTACACAAAATTTGTTTTATAAGTGAGTTAAAATTAAAACTGCCAAGCAGACAATCAAGTTTTACGTATCTCATCACCATTTCGTAACCGCTGCCCGCGCCGAGTGCTACGCTCCGCGAATACTGCGTAATGCTGGAATTACTTGATAATTTAATAACACTGAAAGCATCTCATTGAGTGGTACACACGTGTCAACAAAAGCTCTATGGCATCACTTTAAAGGTATCTCCGCGACCCATGTCAGTGCAAGCAATAGAACGGTGCTTATTTGTCAATATTACAGTGCCTGAAAATTTATTTAAAACGTTTTTCGTTACTTATTTATAAATTTAAAGCGAGGTTTTTTTAATATTTTATGTCTGGGATAAATATGGGTTTTGGTGATTTTATTAGTTTTTTTTATGCTATAGCAGATAAGCAAAACATGTTTATTTCATGATGTTTTGTATCTCATCACCATTTCGTAACCACTGTCCACACCGACTGCTACGATTTAATAACGCTGAGGACATCTCATAGCTGTCATTGAGTGTTGCATACGTCTTTACAAAAGAGTCTGGCTTCAAACAAATCTCAGCAGTCCCTGTCAGTGCAAGCAATAGGACGGTACTTATTTACCATTATAACAGTATTAAAAAGACTATATTAAAACGCTGTTCATCACTAAATTATATGTCTAAAGCGATGCATTTCACATTTTAAATAAATGGTATAAATACTCTTTTGTTATTTATTTATTTCTTCATTTTAAGTCCCTTATCACCATTCCGCGTAATGCTGAAATTATTTCATAAATGTATAATGTTAAAGGTATAATATCATAGCTGTTACTAAGCCCGGTAGTGTATTACGCTCTACGGTTTGACTTCAAAAGGATCCCAACAGACCCATGTCAGTGTGAGCAATAGAATGGTGATTATTTGTCGATATTATAGTGCTTAGTGTGCAATTTGTAAACCCTCTTCGTCATTTGTATTTTATATCTAAAGGGAGGCTCTTTATATTTTATATCCTTGGTATAATTTTTTTTTCATTATTTATTCTATTTTTACCTAAGTCTATCATCATCATATCATTACCACTGCCCGCTCCGACTGCTACGCTCGGCGAATACTACGTAATGCTGAAATTACTTATAATTTACTAAACTCGGCCTTGAGCCCGTAGTGCAAACGTCTGAACAAGAGCTCTATGGTTTGGTTTCAAAACAAAAGGATCTTACTAGTAACTGTCAGTGTAAGCAACAACATTGAATATCTATGAATATTACACTGCTCAGGACTTTTGCATCACAGGTTTGAGTTTTGCATCATTTGTTGAATTACTTACCATTAAATAATCTTAAAATAAATAAAGTATCATAGTAGTTTTATCTATAATATATACGCTATAATTACGTATATTCACACATTTTTTTACTAAATTATTAAATATTTTTATGACCGTTTTTTTGTTTATCTAGTGCGCTTGCATTCCTACATTATTTTAAACTTACACGATCAGTACTCATACTTGCACAACATTAAAATAATTTTTCCTCTATTTACATTTAATATTAGCTTATTACAAAGCGTAGATTTCTAAAAGCTTTGAAGAGGGTTTTAAAAACTAAGAAAAATAATGAATGAAGGCTTTAAGAGGCTATAGAGTCTGTGATTAATGCTGTGACTACAAACTCAAAGTGAACTGGAACAGATCGGAAGGGTACTTCTTTTTAAGACGTCAAGTCGATTAATTACCTATTCATTGTTTATTCGTATATTCGAATACAATAAACCATTTGTAGCAGTAAATTTTCGTACTTCTATTGCAATTTACGATTCGGAAAATTTCACGTTTCATTATATGTATACTTATCGTACTTAATACATTAAACGTAGAATATTGGGAAATAGGTCAAACGAAAAAAAATTTTTCCTAAATTTAGAAAGTTCTATGCGAATCATTTGTAGCGTACAAAAATTTGTTCTCCTTTTTTATAGGACATATGAAGTTTATCCTTACTATATACGAACATATCGCCATGCAACGCAGTAATAGTAAAAACAATACCAATTTTAACCGCACCTTTAAATCATAACATCGACGACTCTACATTTCACCACCGCGAGTAAAAATCTTTCGTCTATTTTTCCAGCATAAAATCTGCATTTAAATAATAAACGTGCAAAACATCGCAAGTGAAGCGTAATAAATTAATATTTTAACCACAGTTACCACCGCTCGGCCGAGAAAGCTCGTGCTCACAAACAAGCTCGAAGTGACACTTTACCTTCTGACAAGATACCTCTTAACTTACTCCATTTTGCGGTTCAACACAAACTGATTCCTATTATTCTATCCAACATAGTTGTTATGTAACGTTCCTCTGCAATAAGATGCAGAAACTGAGAGCCACTTGAATTTTCATTGTATTATGTTGAGTGGGTGCAAACCCTGAAACTATGGGAATATACAGCAGAATAAAATTATAGGGCTTTGCTTAAACATTTTAACTTTGATTTTATTTTATTTATTTATTTATTTATTTACACTTTATTGTGTTGAAAAAAAAGTACAGATATAAACTTAAATTCTAATAAGGTTACAATCAACACAGAGGGCGGCCTTATCACTCAAAAGTGATCTCTTCCAGGCAACCCACTGAAATAGGAGATGATATTGTAGGAGGCAGGTAAAAGTGTAAAATACTTAGAATAAGGAATAAATAAATATACAAATTTAAATATGATTGTGCATATTATATACATATTACATAAAATAAATTTATCTAAACTGTGACCTTGTCATGAAATCAAATTACGTTTTTATATTAAATGCGTTGGATGCGTTTATTTATCTGTCCCTTTAGTTTTTATCAATGGACATAATTCAATTTAAACTTTTACATTTGACATGTTTACTTACATTTTATTCAATAGTTATTATCAATTTGAATTCTATTTTAATAACAAAGGTAAACTATAGAAATTTAACTTTTTTTGTGACCGCTACGCATTTCTACTCTACGTAGCCGTAATTGGCCGTAACAATGTAGCAAATACAGAACTAATATCAAAAAAAGCAAAAAAGAAATAAAACAATTTCGCAAATCATAAAGCGTCCACCGCATCGTAATTCTTTCCAAAGTTAACCAGGCAGCACCCTTTTATTTTAAAATAATGGGTTTAAATAAATTGGTGCTATTACTTCGACACAAGCCCCGGATCGTTTTCCTTGAGGGAAAGTTTCCCTGTCGCCCTTTCCGGGGTAACATGGACGCCGAGAGCAATTCGTCTACGGTACCTACACCGGACCGATAAAATTGCACGTTTATACAACCCTAAAAAGCTAACGGATATGTAAACGAACGTACATATTTGGGTATCGGATAGTTTTAGGGTAAATGCGTTTTAATATAAACCTTTTCTTCACAATTTGGTATAAACAGTAGGTATGTACATAACGTATTAATTTATTATTTTTAATTAGATCTTATTGATATTTCGAGTATTGCGTTACACTATAAATTTCAGTTAAAACTAAAAAAATGTAACGTATCGATTTATCTGTATTTTTTAATTAAGATTTATTAAGCTTAAACGTATTTTAATAAAAACCATTGGAGACACAACCTGTTGTAATAAATAGGTTACTGATGTAGGGTTTACATAACGTATTGATTAAAATTGTTTTACTACGGATTTATATTCAATTTAATAAAAAAATATCACGGCATTCAGTTAAACTATTATTTTTAACGCAAAATTGTATTCAATGACAATTTGGGAATACCTATTTAACATCGTTTTAGACTCAAAAAATCTTAAATAGTCTAATAATTGATAAATAATTAAAAACATTTAAATCTTACTAATATCTTTATAATTTTAAATAACAAGAATATATTTTTCAAGCATTTAATATTCTAATGACAAACCGTAATGAATGGTTTGCTAAACTTAAATTAAAACGTGAACAGGATGATATTGCCAAAGTCAGGCAATGACACCGCATGCGCGCGGTCCACGCATGCGTGTTGTATTATAACCTCAATTCTAGGCGTGTTTTTGAATGAAACTCGCTTCGTAACATAGTCATACCTGATATCACTGCTACGCGTTCCTAGCTCACCAAGTGCCGGAATGATTTGAGTATTATCATTTTTCACACATATTTAACGAACGCTTTTTAAAATGAAGCGAATATTTCAACTTTTTCATTTAATGAATACTAGATTGCTGCTGTAGATTGCTGTTAGTTTAACGTTGGGTTTATACTTATTAAAATTTCATTCGATTAACAGTGAAAACTATCAGTAGAGTCAATTGATCTGAGTTTTGATAGTATACTTGACACTGCAGTATGCGGTTCACCTGATTTTAATTGACTTCTACAGACCATGAACTGGTGAAAGACCAGTGTCACAGGGGTAATGCCAGCTTCAATGAAGAGGAAGGTACATAGAGAAGGATTAATAAGAGGTAAAACGGATGTAAACCATCCACATATTATGAAGACGAATAAAAAGTCGGGTGGAATTTTCCTATTCCTTATTGTCAATAATACGTTCACATGAAATTTTCACATGTTTAACAGTACAAAAAATATATGCAAAATAGATGTGGACCCCACATTAGGCAGTTTTAAACCCGGTAAGTAGGCGTTGAAAACGGAGGCTTACTAGGTTTTGTTTAAATATTAAAGTGCCGAATTCAACCGCTTTTCTGTGGGTTTATGAAACGTGTAAAGTGAATTTGTAAACTGAGTGTAGTCATGTTGGGGATAATATTTAAATCCTCTTTTAAATTACCTTTAATAAATACTAAATTGAGGTAAGCTTAAAGTGTTTGTAGATACGTAATACGTGCATAAAACGTTTATATGGTATCATTTCAGGCTTCTAGACTGTACGACATAAACGAAACCCTTATAATATAGTGATTCGTATTTCTTAATAAAAAACGTCGCCAGTCAGCGGGGAATGTATTTCTAATTAAAACTAGTTGACCTAGTTTTTTCAGGTTTCACTTCTAAAAATAATTTAATTTAATTTATGTATAATTTTATTCTTTTTTTTATTTTTTATTATTCTCAATCTTTGAGGAAAATCTTGAATTTCCAAACTATCAGGTGGTTAAGTTTGATTGCTTATAAATGCCTTTATTCTGGCTCAATTAGATATTTCATCAACCATCCTCTTTCGGAACGTTACGTTTTGCTCTGTACAAGTATACCAACTACCACCAAATAGAACGCCTGGAACGGCTGAAAACCGGCACTTCTTCGCCTATGCGGAGGGCCATGTAGTGAATGGTTCACCTTATCACAAATATCAACATACCCACACCAGTTTTAAGCCGAATATGATTTAATTATTCATTAATTTTATGTTGACGTTAAGTGTACATTAGATATACCTACGTGGTGTTTTTAGTGTGTAATTATATTTGTTTCTTTCTTTAAAATATTTTTATGACAACTCATACAAACTTATCTTTCGTGCTAAAGGAATAAATATACCAATGTATAAAATAGCAGCAAACTATGAAAACCGTGCCTTTTTTCGAAGTTGGCAAATTATATAAAACATTGATTTATTTAAATCACAATAATATTCAATTTTTGATAAAATTAACGAAGATTTAGGTGTCTCATTTATGCACAGAATATACTGTTAACCTATACCTAAAAATTGATTGTAAATCTATAAGGTTTACATTAAATTTTTCAATAGAGTTTCTTTCAGACAACCTTTATTAAAACCACTTCAAATCCCTAATTTCATTATAAACACACAATAAACCTAAACCATTACATACCCATTACGTCGTTTTATTAAATTGCTTAAAGTAATGGAAAAGAAATAGCATCCATAGCACACGTCCCCTACAACTGAAGTGAGCAGAGTTAACAATGTGGAAATCGTTTAAAAGCTTTCAAACGTCTCGAACACAGGTACATCGAGTCCTGCTATGGACAGGAACAAGACATGCGACTTAAAGCGTCATACACGTAAAATTGTATTGGCTATGCAGATTTTTAAATAGGTATTTTTTATATTTTACAAAGCAAACAATTGTTAAATCTTATATTTACATATCTACAATTGAAATAAACAGAGTTAATATGGAAATCGTTTAAAAGCTTTCAAACGTCTCGAACACAGGTACATCGGGTCCTGCTATGGAAAGGAACAAGACATGCGACTTGAAGCGTCATACACGTAAAATTGTATTGGCTATGCAGATTTTTTAAATAGATATTTTTTTTTATATTTTACAAAAACAAACAATAGTTAAAACTTATATTTACGTATCTACAATTGAAATAAGCAGGATACTTTATTCTTTGTATTGATACTTCTTGATGGAATTGCATATTACTCTTATTTAAATAAAAGTGAAATAAGCAGAGTTAACAATGTGGAAATCGTTTTAAAGCTTACAAATGTCTTGAGCACAGGTACATTGGGTCCTGCTATGGACAGGAGCAAGACATGCGACTTAAAAAGGAATCGTGCTCGTAAAATTGTATTGGCTATACAGATTTTTACGAAACTATTTTTATATATAAAAGCTTTAAAATGTCTTGAACACAGGTACAATCACGGAACTTGTTTTTTCTATTCCGTGGGTACAATGTGTCCTGCTATGGACAGGAGCAAGACACGCGACTTTAAACGATATCAAACACGTAAAATTGTTTTGGGTGTACAGTTTTTTATAATACGCATTTTTATTTTTCCAAAAAAACGATTGAAAATCTTAACATATCTACAACTGAAATAAGCAGATTTAAAATAGTGAAAATCGATTAAAAGCTTTCAAAATTGTATTGGCTATGCAGATTTTTTTTAAATAGGTATTTTTTATATTTAAAACTAGCGACCCGCCCCGGCTTCGCACGCGTTTAATGGATGATATTATACATAAAAACCTTCCTCATGAGTTACTCTATCTATTAAAAAAAAACCGCATCAAAATCCGTTGCGTAGTTTTAAAGATTTGAGCGTTCATAGGGACATACAACATGACACATGACAGAAAAAGCGACTTTGTTTTATACTATGTAGTGATGTAGTGAAGACAGACAATCTTAAAAAATAATAGTTACATATCTATAATTAAAGTAAGCAGAATAAACAAAATGAAAATCGAATAAAGCTTTCAAATGTTTTGAATACAGGTACATTCGATCCTGCTATAGACAGGAGCAAGACATACGTGAAAGTGATATACACGTAAAACTTTATTGCCTATTGATATTTTATAACACTATTTAGAAAATTATGGTTTTCATTATTATGACATTAAATTTGTCATATTTTGTACTGTAGTTACTTTGTATGTGGATTTGTTGTATGTATGTTTACTTTCTATATATAGACGTTGTATGTGTACTTTAAAAATACGTATTATTAGCAGGCCCCTGAAACATAGGCACTACAATCGACGCCTGGCTTAAATACATTAGGATTATTATTCTAGTTCGTGAAAAATAAATTAATTTCAATTATTTCCTATGTATACTATATTGTTGACTGTATGTCAAAAATCCATGTAGTTTAAGTTCATTCTACTATAGAAAAAATACAAACACCGGCATGCTGCATGGAATACAGGCATAACCACAAGATTAAAATACGTGGAGCTTCGCGTTAGCCTAGCTATTAAACATGGTGCTCCAATGTTTTGGGAACATTCCCTCACGATGCTGATGTCAAACTTCATATAATGCAGATATACAAATGAATTGGTATTTTGAGAATTTGTAATTTGTATTCATATAACTTTTTCCGTGAATACATTTATTTGTGCTATTTATTTGGTTTCACGATTAATTTCCTATTTTTAATAGGAAATTACGCTGAACAGCTTTTTAGTTATAGCTTTACTTACTTGTAAATTGTACTTACATTTAAATATTACTTTAAGGAACAAAATATAACTACAAATAAGTTTTCAAGTGATCAAAACAATATAAATAAAAAGTAGCGTTTTCTGAAATTATGAATAAAAAGAACTTATATAAAAAAAACGTATTTATAAAGAGATTTTCACCGTCAACAGTGTTGAAAGAAATTAATTATGTTAGAATTTTGTGTGTTGTTGTGAAAAATTACACCACCCAAGCCTGTAACCAGGTCTTACAAAAGTCTGTAGGCATGCTCTCTAATAGTGAGGTCTGAAATAGCCTTTATTTACAAAGATATAATATAATAGAATACTCTTTATTTTATCACAATATTTATAAAGAAGCAATTTGCTTAAAACTGAAACTCATTAAATAGTAAAAAATTGGCGTCCTTATCGCAAATGGTTTATCTTGCCTTGCAACCGCTAGTACTTCGGAAATCACAAAAGACGAAAGTAGATGGTGAACGAAAAAAGATGAGAAACTATGACAGTATGACGTCACAAGTTTAATAAGGCTGTGGTGCTCATACTGATACTGCGATAGATACGCGGTTGTCCATTGCAGAATACCAAGAACTGTTCTATAAAAGTTTACATCATCGCCGCTTGGAACCCCAGCTATGGCGTCATTTCTCTATTTTATGGCTCTAAATGCGTTCATAAAGGTGGGTGCAGGTTTGGGATTTGTAAATATAATGAAAATGGCCCATAAAATGTTATTAACTTTATTTACTAACAACTTTATTTGGCCTTAATGTTTTGGTTAAAAATAAGATATTTAGATTGTTGTTATTATTAGAGTTAATGAAAATGGGTGCACATAGAAATTTTTGTGCAAATAGCATGTGTACGTTGTTTTGCTTGTTAGGGTTTTCTGTATATGTTTACATTTCTCATGAAATAAAAAACTATAAACTACTAATGCCCAGTTCCTATAAAAATAAAACGAGTCGTTTTACTTACGGACAGTACAATATCCTACTAGGCGTAAGTCAAATGCGTTTCTATAATAAACGTGACGTTAACATAACTACCAAAACTTGGTTCTGATTGGTTGATTAGAACCGCCCGTTATGAAAACCATTCGTTTGTGTTATACTATGACGTTCCGTCGTTTATAGGAACCGGGCATAAATAGACAGATATGACAGTTGTTGTGGACACATTATTTTTGATTCAGAAAGATGCATGTATAAAATATTAATGAATGACTAAATTCATTAAAAAATCGTAGATTTGAATTTTAATGGGCGGTTTACTTCATATTATTCTAACAAAACATCTTAGAATAAAAACTTTTTTATACAATACTTATTTGTCACTAACAGAATCGCGTAATTTATAAAATTTTGTGTAACTCGTACCCCAACCTTTAGTTTTTACTCGCCTCGACGCGACGTGGGACTTAGTTTCATACTTGTTACTGATTATGGCACCAGATGTTAGATGCTTATCGCATCTCATATGGAGCTTTCACTGAGATTTAACATTTGTTCTGAAAAATCGCCATTTTCGTTCCGTTTATTTTCAGCGAGAAATATTTATTTGACGAATTTTCCTTGCAGATGATTGAACGTAACTATTTTAAAATGAATGAGCACAGTGATGAAATAAATGATGCACCGTTTGTTTTTACAAAAGACCGGATAAAAAAAAAATTGGTCAATTATTTATTTATAACGGCTATGAAAATATAATTTAAAGTTATGTTCCAAACCCTATTTTAAACAGATATCAGAAGAAATCCTAAATAAGACACATTAGGAAAAACAGAAGAAAAAATAATTTATTGCCAATAATAAATCAACAATTAGGCTTTCTGCTGTATATTTCTTATCAAGCATTTTTTATACTTGGTAGTGCTACCTACAAAAGCATGATTATCACAGGAAAATCAAAGAGAACAGGAAATCCTTAATAATATTATAAATGCAAAAGTAACTTTGTCTAACCTAAGCCTAACCTAAGCCAAACACTAAAACAATGAACGAATTTTAATGAAATTTTGTATAGATTGTTTAAAACCAAAGAGAGGACATAGGATCCTTTTTATCCCGGGAATCCCACGGGAATGGGAAATATATGCAGGTGAAAATGAGGGGCAAAACTAGCTTATTATAAAAACGAAGTCAAAGATCCTTTAAACATATATATGAGTATGTTGTATTTAGGAATATAAACAGTAATCATCGTTATATTGTAAGATTTACTAAATGGTGGTTAAACATTCTTATACATACGACTATGTATAAGAATGTTTAACCACGTTATGTTGTTAAGTGTGTTATAGTGTTAATTAAGTAGGTACGTCTTTTAAAATAAATATATAATATTGGTTATACAGCTCTTTCAAAAAAAATCCTAATAAAAGTGTAATGCAAAAAGTAAATACATGAGAAATCATATAATAACTCTGCGAAAATATAGAAATCTATTCAAAGTCGGTGACTTCACCTATTTTCAATTTAACAAATCTTTGCACTGACTTTGAATCGATTTCAAAAATAAAGTAAAAGTTATTTTCTACTTTTTAGTGTGAGGAAGTCGGTTCTATTTTTTAGCAAAAAGTTATTATTATCTCATTTTATTGACCTGTGAAGAACTAGTCCCGAGTCAGTCTCATTCTAAGAGTTTAATCGGTATAAACATAATAAAAAAATAACCGCAGCGCTTATTCTGTTCATTTTCCAGGAGCTTCCTGGAATGTCGTCTACAGACCACACTGACACTCCACTCTTTCGAAAAAAGCAAAAAGAAAGCGGGAGATATGCGGTTATACACATAAACAAAACGGACGAATCTCCTCCTTTTTATTAAGTTGGTTAAAAAAGAGTCAGGCAATTGTTGAGCTAGATCTCTAACAATTTGATAAAACTTTTCGATACCTAAGTATATCGCATTAAATTTTCAAAAGTAAGATGTCAACCAAAATTCTTCAAGCTATTAAATCGTATTTTCAATGCTTTTCTCATAATGTAGTTTTGTAATCCTGTAAACATGTTACCTTTTCCTCTTGTAAGCAATATTTTTAGGTATATTACATTCACTCAAATAAAACACTAAAAAACGCTATGAATTGAAGTTCTACTCTTTATAAAATGCTGCGATTGATAATCTACGTTTCTTTCGTTTTAAACATTATCTGCTTGTAATAAAACATTTAATAAATCGGAGAGTAGTAAAGTAAAACATTTAGTAATAAAAGTACATAACTAACAAATAAGAATACTCCAAACCATGTATTACTCCTTTAAAACGTAATGTACGTACACAGATTGACAAAAGAAGTTCCTGAAATAAGAACCAATTAATACCAATCATTTGGAAACCATATATCGAGAAAAGCAATTAACTAAATTCAGGAAAACTTTGTACTTTACCCTTCACACTTACTGGAATGTTAGTTCTCTGGTTATATAACAGTAAATAACGAAATCTAACAGACTCCAGTTAAGAGTATCTAATTATAAAGGTTAAAGATCTGTATTTTTCTTATGAAAAGCTTAGGATAAGGTTAAGCAGCGTGGCCCGTGGAACACGATCGATACACGCATATAATCTAACCATTGACGTGGGTCACGCGTATACTGAAAAGGTTAGAGAGAATCCCTGATCTGATCAATGATTTGTGCCAAATATTCTTAACGGTATAACCGAATTCATAATAAATACCTATTTATCGGACGTGCACATTATCAAATCTTGGCGAACCTAAGACGTTGGCAGTATATGTTAGGTATGTCTAGGTTGTTTTTAATGTATTTTTGAATGGAGTAGGCTTTATAAATCTGATCTTGACATTGGATAAGACAACATACAAGTGATGCATAGTCTTAATAGTGTCCAATTCAGTCATTACATATCCTGTATACAAATCTTCATGCTGCATATATTGCTACTGTACCCGTATCTTTCCTTGCTCACTCACCTGGCACTCGTTACAGGTGTGTACAGAATAGGACTGGTCGCAGTCGTAGCGATCGAGGATGCTGACGAAGTCACAGTGCACGCGCGCCACCATGGCGTCGAGGGCAAGGAGGTCGCGAAGCGTGCGGTCACAGCGCTCTCCACCGGCGAGAACGTCGGCGCGCGCGCTACGGTCCAGTGCGGATGCAGGGGACCGCTCGCAGCAGGCGCGCAGCCGCAGCTCGGCCAGGCGACGCGCTCGAGCACCAGCTCCAAGCGCGCAGAGCGACGGCACGTCGCGCCCCGCCAGCGTGTCGGCGCCGCCGCCGCTGCACGCCGCGTGCCCGTCGCCGCACTCGGCGCCCGCGCCCTCCTCCTCCAGATCGCACGCGCTCAGCCAGGGGTTGAGGCGCGCGAGCGGACTCACGGCCAGGCCCGCGGCCGCCATCAGCAGCAGCAGCAGCAGCGGCGGCGCTCGCATGGCGGGGGCGGCGCCGCTAGCGGGGGCCGGCCCGCCGGGCGCGGCGCTGCCTCATACCGCATCGCGCATGGCGACCTACTCGCGCGGCCCGGGCCGCGGGGCCGCCGCGCGGGGTGGGCGCGCCGCCATGTCGCTCGCTCGCCGCTCGACTGACACCCCCCGGGCGCACATCGATCGCCCCGCTCCCCGCTCCCGCTGCGCGCGCCCCTACAGCCTCTGCTGCCGTTATGTAACCTGCGTGCGCAGCTGAAGCCCCGCCTGCCGTCAACTTCAACACGATGACGCTGCCATCTCATGGTCAATCAGGAAATGTGTGCCGCCCGCCCTCTCTCACGATCCGAAGGATTAATAAAAGCTTTCCTTTTACAAAGTATCTTCACAGGTGGCATTATAATCAAATTTGAAATATACGATATTCGTAATAGATTTCTCTTTATTTTCATTACCTTTAAATAAATTTTCCATTTTACTGGAGAATTTAGAAATATTCAACAAAAAACCTCCATTTAACTTTCACTTTCAGAAATCCTTCGACATAGCATAGGGTAATACAGGTACAAGTTTGCGATTCATAAAATATTCAGCCTTTCCAGCAAACTTCCGCAAATACTTCTGACTTATCCAAATGTCCCAATTAATTATGCTTTTAGCTATATTAAGCAATATTTATGATTTCGAAAGAGCTAACTTATTGCTATCACACATTTTTTCGAACATGCATAAACTAGTTTTGTCATCCTTAGTCTCTTATTAATATTTTGTCACCATACTATTAGTTATCGGTGATTTATTTCTATGTAATGAGAAGGCTTAGTGCAGATTTGATTAAACGAATAGTGATTCCATCCAGCATCATTATTATTTTTGTCCATTATCGCGATTCTTACGATAACCGAAAACTGGAAACATTCTCAAATGTATGTCCTTTTTTTTGGAAATAATTATGTACAAATTTTAAACTCCCTTAAATTTTCTAAATAGCAATTATCAACCCACCATCATATATTTTCTGTCTATTACTGGGCTTCTCGTTTGTTCCCATGTGTCATAAAAATGACTCCATAAGAGAACAAAGATATCTATAAAGCCACTGAGCAGGAATGTTGCCACAATTAAAGTTGCGTGTGGTCTTATTTAACAGCCATTTATATGCGTCATTGTATGGCTTGCGAACTGCTGTACATCTATCATGTTATAATTGTAATTTTTCCTTTTATGGCCTATGACAAATAAATACTAAGTATTATCGTTAGAAAAATCCTGAGACACAATCGCAACACATCTTATTTGTCCAAATATGTACTTTTGTTTTACATACTTAATTTGGGATCTTTCACATCGATTTATAATCAATTATACCGCTTATTAGCTACTACACATAATTAATGGTCGAATGTGATTAAGTAAGCATTGTAAAACTAGTTTGAATCGTAAATCGTGACGCAGTTGTGTTGTTACTTTTTTCCTTATAAGCAAGAATGTTCTCTCTCGCTCTATCGTCACCGATCGATGCGCGCGCGCAGAGTCTGAGTGCATTCACTCGGCAAGTCGGCAACCGCGACCAGCGTCACGAAGAAACAAGTTCTTACTTTAAAGCTACGTAAGCAACTTTAAAAACAACATATATATTTGAGTAAAACTCAGATAGAATTGTGATCAGTGCTCTCAGTAACCTTTGTTCCGTGAATTTAAATTTGTAATTTAATATTAAGCAATAACTGCGAAGGTTACATTTCATCATAATGGACGCAACGAGTAAGTAAACGATATTATATTTTTAATGCTAACCAATGACTAATCATAATAAACATATTATATAAAATATTCTTAGAACAGCCTGCGTAGTCCCTAGTTATTAATAAGGTACTTTAAGTATTTAATTTCAAAATTGAAACATCAACTACCTGGAAAAGCAGGGTTTAAATATTACATTTTAATATCTACGTTTCGCACGTTTTTATGACAAAAAATATATTTGCCCATTTTTATTTTTACAAGGCCATTTACAAATACCTCGCAATAATTGTCAAGTTTTTATAATGCCAACTTATAATGTCACAAACTTAAAAAATCTTCCCAAAATATTCGCTTCTTAAAATAACGGACGTGACTTATGTCATTATATCACGAACTATCTTTAAAAACAAACGAGTAACTCAATTGTAAAACAATTTTCGAATTATGTACTTAAGAATTATATTGTAAAACCGTTAAAAATGATAACACAAATTATTTATAGCTGGTTTTTACACTTTCCGTTTTCATAAACCTTGTGGTTTAGTCACGCACTAAATATTTGCTACAAGCCTTTAATAATTATTGCAAAACCAACAATTGAGATTAAACAAATGGCTAACAATTATTGTCTCTATATAATTTTTGTTTGAATTCCATTGTATAAAGTGGGGCATGTGTGTGACCTTTCACGTTTTATGTATAACTAAAGGTTATAACTATTATGATAAAGTTCATTATTAGGACGAAGAGGAGTTAAAACAAACATTCTGAAAAATTTCATTCACCAAATACGTTTTTAATTTGTATAAGATTTAGAACATTCTATCACCACTTGTCCTTAAACAAAAAATTAAAATGAAGAACCGTATTTTGTCAAGAATACTTTGATTCTACAGAAATATATGTTGGAATATCTAGATCACAATCAAAACAAAACTATTAGAATATAACGTTATCATTAAATCCCTTTGACCGTGACTAATTATATAAAATTATATAAATAAATGCTATAAAACATCCGCTTCACATGATCTACTGGTGTTTTTATAATTGCTCTGGGTATTTTATAACAAAAACCCTTTATCTCGTTAGTCTACATTTACATTTCCTCTTATTATTGTCTACGTTTTAAAGCACCGACCTGATAAATAATAAACTTATTTAAAGTGAAAGTACGGAAAAGGTAATCTTTTGCTTATTAAAAACAATGAACGAAGTTGTACACTTCGAATAATTGCCTTACACAATATAATAATTAAAACATACATGTAACGTAGGTACCTATAGTAAGACATTGTTTACAATCGCGGCGAGCAAAAGGGAATTCGCGTTCCGTATACGATGGTCCTGAATAATAGTTAGCCCCATGTGTTTTAAGCAATAAGCAATTAGGCAAAGCCCCAGATATTAGCAATTTCTAGGACTTATAGAAACATTTCATATCTCTCATCGGCAATGTTTATATTGCAGTTATGACAACTTTCACATTATTTACTCGAGACTATTATTGTATGACCTGATTTCTAAATTTACATCGTCAATTTCAGTGGAAAACAAGATGGGTCTACCGCCGCCGTACGAGCAAATGCCACCCAACCCGGTACCACCTCCATCATATTTCGGAAATAACCCTCCACCACCAGCAGCTGCGCCTCCCCGTACAGTGGTCGTGACCCCCGCATCAGAGAGCAGAGCATCTAATGTTCCTACCAAAATGGGCCCAGGACCCACCGGAACGTCGTGCCCTACGTGTAATAAGTCCATAGTCACAAGAGTTGACTATGTGCCGAACAATCGAACTCACATAGTTTCTGCTGCTCTGTGTGTTCTTGCTGGGTTAGTTTAAATTTTTGCTACTTATTTATTACTTATTTATTCCTTTTTCAATATATTGTTCGTTAAAAACATAAAAAAATAAACATTCCAATGTTAGATATTTTTAATCTCATTTAGTTTATCATTGGTTTCTTCACTGCCCTAATTAAGTGATAATGCGAGTATCAAGCTAAAAGCGAACGAACTAATTTGGGGTTCAAAATCTATTCTATCTGTGTCATATATCATCTAAATTATTTTTGTTAAATTCGATTGCTAACACCATCTCATACCCAAAGGAATACAGTTTACCTTACAACATCAATATACATACATATACGGACTGGTTTGCTCTTAACAAGTTAGACTTTTTATATATTTTTATCTAAATTGGTGTAATAATTGCTTCATTTTGACGTGATAATGTTTACAAACGTCAATTAGAGTTATCTTCACTGAGCTGCGCCACGTTAGAATATCATATATCCAAACCGCATCAAACGATAAAATATCAAAGAACATATTGTATTACTACTGTTATGTTTTGATTCAAAATCCTAAAGAATTTACGTGCGCATGAGTATCGTCGAACGAGATTGGCATATTAATCATGATTGAATAAGAAACAAACATAATATTCAATAATCACGTTTCATCAATAGCGTTCAGTATGTAGGTATGTGTAATACACATTACAATAAGACTTGCTATTTTTGAAACGAGTATCGATTTAAATGAATAATTTATTTCATCGTTCTACTTAATTATAACCGGGAACAGAAGTAAAGATCGTCGAACCTTATAGTTTTTACGAGTATCTTGGAAGGTTAAACGACGACTAAAAGTAGTTAAATCATGCATCAACCTCAATTGTATTTAGAATTTACATGCCCGTTTACATAAGTAAGTATCACAGAGCTTCATAGATATTCGCCACAATTCTCTGAATAGTAAGCATAATTAAGTAAAAAATAGAAGAATATTTTTTAATGCTACAGCATGACTGACCGCAGCCCGGTCCACATAAACGTCCGGCTTGAAAGAAGGGGAGTGGATAGGGAGAGGATTTATAGTCGTTTATACCTCTTACCGTATGTCTCTCCGTCCGACTCAGGCCCTTCAGGCCCCCTCCCTTCCTGCGACAGCCCAAGCCGAAGTTCGTGATCCCCTTCAAAGGGGGACGCCCTTAGGCATGTCGCTAGCCTAGGCGAACCTTCAGTTCGCCTGAAAAGTCCGCGTTAAACAGTAGAAGCCCTTCTGGCTAACTGTGAGAAAAACCTCACATAAAAAAAACCGTATGTCTCCCAATGCAATACTGCTTCACGCCGATCTTCTACTGCGGGGTGGAAATTACACCGGTGGAGCTTGGCC
>LQNK01000680.1:401243-430252 GCA_001586405.1 Phoebis sennae | reverse complement strand
TTTATCACCATGAGCTGCAATTTTAGAGTTTCTAAGACGAGTCCTATAATATGTATATGTTTGGATTAAACCATGTAGATATAACGGATAGTTAGATTTAAATGAAATTATGGTAGAAACGACACGCCTTTAGTCTTTAACTTGAATTAACACTGGAAATCTTTGTCGGGGCGTAAAACATCAAGTAATTGAAATTTTAAGTAATCTTGGATATCCATATGATGATTTATTCCATAGTCCATATATTTACAACTATATTGTTGAGTACGGTAAAGAGAAATGCTTTTTAGGACTGTGAACTTACCAGGTTTGCTTGCTATATTTCAGCATACTTATTTAGTCCTCAAATATTATTACTAAATATAATACGTGGAAGTCATTTATTCGCCCAGTTAATTTAAGATTCTACATATAGATTTTGCAAATCATGGGTTTTGCCTACTCCACGCATAAGGCAATCAATTGTATATAAAGTTTGTACTAGAATAATACGTTACACAGTAAATATGCATATTCAAAAAAAATAGGTCCTTTTGAGAATAGGGAAAATGTTTTGTTATGAGGAGACGTACAGAACGCGATCCTTTTATTGCTAAAGAGATATGAAATAAAGCAGACTTCACTCTTAGTGTGACTTCATTATCGAATGTGGTTTGTAACTATTCTGCATCATTATGTTGGGTTATATTAGTCTTAATTAGTGAGAGATAACTAAGTACTTCCTAACCTTGTACGTTACCGTTAAGTAAGTACAAAAGATATTGACAAGCTTTCTATTAGGTAGATATATCTATATTAATTTATTATTAGACATTGAAACGAAATAGATGAATGTAAAAAAAAATAGTGAATATGTATATTACTTCTACGTCAAACTTAAAGATTTAGCTATTTGAGATGTGAATGAATATGAACAGGAAAATAGAAAAATATCAATTTTACATAGAAAAATATCAATGGTTGCTTACCAAAACAGTATGCCAAGAACGATAGCCATCAAATGGGTCGTCGAAGAATTTTTATAATTAGCTTTTGTCATAATTTCTTCCTGACAATAAGGGCAGTGCATTCCAACGGGCTCAGAACCCACTTGCAAGAGATCCATCTCAATGCCTTCCTCTTGTACGCTGAGCCCAATTTGTTGATAGTTGTTGGTATCCACTAATAAAATTAAAAAAACTATTACAATTCAATTATGATAGTGATTTCTTATAATGTAAGTACACAAGTTGTTGATTGTATCGCGTTGATTCACGTATGGTATTTCTTTTGTAAACTTTTATATTACTAATATAAATACGCGATGTTGTTGAATATATAAGATATGAAATGTAAAAACAGTGAAAAAAAATTATTCATACGTAAACATAATTTCATTGATTCTGTCAAACAATAGTCTTTTATGCCCCCTGCCGATTTAGTATCGCTTTACATCAATAACTCTAGTAACGATTTGAAGATATGCCTCTATCTCCTTTAAAAGTATATTCATAGATGGAATATTTCCGGTAGTATATAAAATATTTTTTTTCACTTGCACCAAACTTACTTGTCATTCAATAAATATGAGTTTACACTTAGATTTATGTCCACGGTTTAGAGATTTAATTTAGAACATATTTTGCTTAACTTTTCATTTTATTCGTATTATTGTAACGACGTATAACCAATACATCGTAATTGCTTACTACAAGTGAATGATATTAAAATAGATAGCCGCCGGTTATCGGTACACACTTAAAATTGATAACACTGAACATGGATCAAATACAATATAAGTTCTTCGCCGATCGCATTCTCTTGACATACCAATTTAATATCTACATAAATGTATTACGGCATACGTTCCCATATCATGTTTTAAATTGTTTGTAATATATATTTTCTATTATTGTATTGAAAAGAAATGAGGTTCACGCAGCCATTATCTCATACTGTCAATCCTCAAATGCATGAGTGCAAACGACAATAAAAATATGAATTTGGTGACCCCCTTTTAGAATTGTTAAATTGTTTTTAATTGTAACTAAGATCAAAGTACTAAAGTAAGTAATAGGTACCCAAAAGGTGCAAAGAGTATATTAAAACTACTTCGATCTTTAAGGCCTATTAAAAATATTTCATAGTCATGAATATCTCCCGATACAATAACGAACTTAACCTACTTTTTAGTAAATGTTTTGGGATGCAATCATTGTTCATTTTCAATAAATACGGTTATTTATTATTTCTATTAGGTACTCATTTTAAACGATAGAAGAAAATACTTAATAATAATCTTATGAAGAAGCTGTTGTTTACCTATTAAGTTATTTCAAAAGGAAAGTAAATTTAAAAAGAAGAGTCCCTTTTTACTCTGAGTACATTTACCTATGCATTAGAATTTAGACGGATTTGATTGAATTGTACTAGTTGATAGACATCGTTACCAAAATTAACTCAAATTTTCTAATAAATAATTTAATCGACTTCTATTTTTTCTTTTTATTTATTCATTTATGCTTTAATAATATTCCAAAAATATTTATTAAAATGAGATACTCAATAGGGTTAAGTTATTTTCTGCATTTTATTCTTAAAATAAAAATAAATTACGAAGTCAAATATATAAGTTATTTACTCTGTGGTGGCAATAAACTGTCATTTGTCACTTGTCAACTGTCATTGCTCTAGCGAGCAAATTGCAAAGTGTTTTTAAACGTAGAATATATTTATAACTTTAAGTAAATACACAAACATTTTTAATGGAAATTAAATAAGTAAATTAATGTCAATATCGAATTTGGTCATAATCATAAAGCCGATAGATATTTGAGAATATATAAATATGGATGTAGATTTGCTTAGACCGGGAACTGTACCCATTTCTCCTGATACTGTGTTATGGTTTGAGTTTCTACTCGACCCTAATTTGCTGAAAAGACATCTGAGTAAGCCAAATCCAGGTAATTACAACATATTTTACAATTAGCACTAATTTTAGCATGAAGGAATTAAATTTTCATGCGTTATTTTCTAAATAGAACCAACAGGATGTCAGCTGATAGAAGAATTCCTCTCCGTGGATACTAAGAACCAAAATGCGAAATTAAATAGTGAAAGAATAGTAGATATTGATGGACCTTCAAGCCCAGCACCCAGCACACCTACAACTCTACAGTTTACTAAAAAACAATTGGCATTGAAGATTCTTGCACTAAAAGTGGCCCCCACTCTGCATTGGAATTTAGGTAAGAATCTATTATAGGAAGAATTATTAATACGAACATAATTTTTTCACATCAATTATCTTCATATTTTATTTTTAAACCTACAAATGAATGAAATTCGTAGACCAGCATAGGGTTTGTGCTACTACAAAGTGAGATTTTAACTCCAATATATTTATATCTTACATATTTTTCATTATTAAAATTAGATTTTATTGTTTACATTTCAGATATCTTGGAGAATAACTTACCACCTCATATTCAACAGCAACTAATGCAAGACCTAGTTTACATGGCCTCTGACACAGCATTTAATGCACCTCCCCTGGTAAATTCTATAAATATTCCAATACGATAGTAATCTTAGTGTGATTTAAATATTAATTTTATACCATAAAATAATGATCTCGCCCTGATCAGGTTCAAGACACATCTATTTATTACATCTTCAAATTAACAATAACCATGATGTGGTAAATATTTATTTTATATGTGGATTTGGATATTTTATTTATATGTATTGAGTGTTAACATAATTTAGATTACTTATTACTAAAGATCACTTTGATATAATTTAAAGTTAAATGATGTGATTCTTTTTTTTATTTTATAACAGGAAATACCATCAGAGACTTTACAAAAGTTGCATGTACAATTTGCATTGACACTCTACCATCGTTGGATTCTTAGATTCCCTGTGAAGTCAGCATTGTTTTTGAAATCCTCTAAAATGCCTTTTGTACATGTGTAAGTAACATAAAGTAAACTTTTAAATCACTTTTACATGAACGACATGATGAAATAACTAAACATGATTTATTTATTTTAGGCCTGGTTCCCAAACCGATAGCACATATAGTCCTATGAATCAAAACTTTGAAAGAATTTTAAGAATGTGTGAAGCATCTCGAATACAAAGTATTAGATATTTAGAGGGTATTTTAGCTTACTATGAAACAACCCTTGGCCGAAGAGAATCAAGGAAAATAAGAATACCTGTGATGGAAACTTTTGTCCATCTCACAGAAGATTCTGATGATATGAACCATAATTGGGATGCTAGGGATGTATTTATAAGTCAGTATGAATTAGCAATGCAAATTCATTTTGATCTCTGTTACAACTATTTCTTTTATGCCCAACATGATATGGCTAAAAAACATATACTCGGCTGTAGGGAGAATTCCAATTTATTAGAGAAAGAAATTGCAACATATGGATATGGAATTCACAAAGAAATGCCATGGGGAAATTTTAATTATGCAAGTATGACTAAAGATGATATCTTAGGCTATATAAGAGCTTTGAATTTGGGCTATGACTTACTAAATGAGGAACCATCTCTTTTACAAAAACTTCAAGAGTCAATTGCAAATCATTACACTGGAATAATTGCGATTCTTCAAGCAGATAATCTCGCAAGAGAAATACCATTAGTCCATAGAGAAGTTGTGGAACTTGATATCCAAGGATCTGCTTCCAGTGGCGCATTCACTGTTGCGAGAGACTTACTAAATAGAGTTTCGGCGTTGAATGCTGTCAGATACGCATTAGAAGGTGGCATTCCTTCAACACACCCAGAATTTTTAAACAAATTTAAAACAATTGGAATAAAATATTTCGATCTTCTCTTTTGGGCGATTGGGCCGGTCTTAACCAGTAACTTATCTGAAAAGGACTGGGAAAATCTCAGAATATTCTTCCTTCATCTAGCGATGTCTAATTGTCGACTTCCAATAGACAGAATAGATGACTACTTAAAGAAATATGTTGGAGAGTCTCTCGCCGAAAGCATCCGAAGGAAATTAATCTGTGATGAACATTTAAACGAAATTTTAAATGATCCAAACTCTATAGATGATGAAAATATAGATATACCGAGAGAATTACTCACCGACGATTGGGAGATGCCGAACTTCGAGTTCAAAACTGTTCCAGAATTGGAAATTGGTCGATTGAAGAAACGGCTCGTAGAGGCATCAACGGCCGACGACGTTCGCATCTGTTTAGTAAAACTAGCTATAATGTCGCCATCGTCTCCACTTTGGAAGTTAAGTCCGTCGTGGAAACCTCCAGGAGGTCTTGGGAATATTTTTATATCCCTACCCAGAGGATTTTTGCAAGATTTTGGGTATGTAGTGTCAGGTGCATCAAGGGCAAGGGCCGAATCCGGCTGCTCCCGTACAGCTTTGTCGTTACTTTCGGTTTTAGAAAACGAGGCAAGGAGCCAACTGGGCAATGGGTCGGATCCAACATTGTATCGATTGTGCCGTCAGCTGTCGTGGGAAGTTCTGTACTTGCAAGTGAATGTGATGTTGAGTGAATGGCCGCACCACCGCCTCAACCTGACGGCGTTAGCGAATAAATGCAAAGCCTGTATCGCTGCGGTTACTTCGGGGGATGGGATTATTCCACGTCCACAGGTAAATTAACCATAAAAGTTTATAAATACACACACATACACGTTCGTGAAAACGATTCGTATCTGTTATAATATGACTTTGCGTCGTTTATAAGAACCGGGCTTTAGTACGCCCTTTAATATAATAATACTCCCTGAGGCCTTCACCAACCTGGAAGATTGGGCTTCATGGGGTAGTTCAATTAGCGAACGTCAAGTTGCGAAGGCTCGCTCGGAATTATTATTATTATAAGTTAATGTGTTGCGGGCTGAATAAGATTGAAAAGGCCTGTTCTAAGATTTGAAACGTCATCGTATTTATTTATAACCGGATTTAACCAACCTAAAATTTAAAATATATTTAAACTTCAGGTGATAGAAGGGTGTTGGGTGTGCCTAGTGAACGCGTGCGAGTGGGAGGGCGCGGGCATCGTGTCGGGGCCGGGCGAGGCGGCGGCGGCGCTGTGCGCGGCCTGCTTCGAGCTGCAGCGGGGCAAGGCTTCCAGGAAGTTCCCGAGACCGCTGTGGGATTATGGTAAGTCACATGGTACAGTTTTAAAGGAAAGCTGTTCTCACTGTTCTAAGATGAAAAGTGCATAGAACAAAATATATTTTTATTCGCGTAAACTTTATACGAAGTGCTTATGAATAGTCAACTTTTTTTTATATTCTTATAATATACTTTCTTTGTATAATTGTAATCGTTATTTGCAAATTATTTCCAATGCAGAATATGTATATTATTATTTAATTATTATTGAATTATCGTTATTATTGAATGATAAACATATAAATATTTTCGGTAACTATCTAGTAACTTACCGGTATCGGGACTATCCAAGACACAAACACACAAATTACAACAATAACACTCGAACGCCCCAAAGTCGTACCGATCTCTGTCTATGTATTCATATAATTTCGGTTAAAATTTTACTTATTCCTTTGTTATTATTTTTAAAGTTCTTTATTACATTGTACTGAACGAAATTTATACTTACAGCGTTATCAATATACAACAACGGTACAACCGGACCCGTGAAAAGGAACGCAGGCGGCATGCCGTCTCACTCTAGAGACGCGCCGAACGCGGCCGCCGAAGCCCGAAACACTTTCAACGCGTTCCTCACCACACTACGGGAACCCCTGGCAGTCAGCGTCATGCTCTCCCTCCTAGCCAGGATATACAACCTCCTTACTGATGATACCTCCACGGAATTAGTCATAGAGTACACGACTCTATGGCCGTCGAATATATCGAACATGAACAATTATAACTCCAAACATGTGCTGGAATCAGTCACTGAATTGCTGGAGAAGAGCTTGAAGTTTTATCCATACAATACGTCTTGGTAAGTATTAATGTCAATAACTATTAATATGTGCAATAATAACAATTTGTTTTATTTCCTCATTAGATTCTGCTCGCAGCTTTCCTCGCATTCAGGGTCTATAGATCAAAAGGGGTGGGGATGGAATTTTTTATACACCAGATATTAAGTCGAAAGAAGAAAAAAAATACATCTGGAAAAAGCGCATTCCAACTGGATCAATAGTTTTGATATGATGTACGCACAAACATACAGTCGGACAGACTGACAAAAATAATCTAACCTCATTTTTGGGTATCGAATATTGATGCCGAAACATATAGCTCGTATATAAATATGTTTAATGTACAGAATTTTAATTTCCACAGTTTTATTATGTTTAGATTACTTATTGCTAGCTAAATAACGTTATATCAACTTACTCGTAATGGTTTCTGTGCCAATTTATATTGATTATATTTATACAATTTATATCCGTGTCTAGGGTACGGGACCAGTCTATTGCTTAAGTCAGGCTATCATGTTTTTAATAATACGTCCCAATTCATGTATACGATAAAAAATAGGATTAACATCAAAATTTGATCCAAGGTTACGCTTATACGGTGACGTCGAAATGGCCGGTGGAAGATGGTCATCAGCGTTGCGACGGTATCTCTGTGCTTTGGCAGCCGGCACTTGGCACTTTGCCAAGCGAATGCCAGACGAGGGCAGTATAGCAAGGAGAGCGGCCAGGTGTTGCCAGGCATTGTCATCGCCCGCACAGGCTGCGGCACTTTGTCAGTTGCCAGATGAACCTGATTACGCCACTGCGTTTAAATGCTTCGCTGAAAAGGTTAGTTATTTTTCAAACGTTGAGAGTGCTCAAATTGGTATAAATTACATGTGTTATTTGACTACTCTATAAAAGATTGTTACATCTTAGAAACGATTGCTATAACAAAATGAGTATCCGAGAGTTATCCAAATGTGAACGTGATCACGTATCGGTTGATGCACTAAATAGTTTTTTCGCTCTTACAAAAAATCATGTTCATCACGAAAGCAGTAGTAGCTCGTCTTTACACTAAGTGAAAAAGTATTAAATTTATTTTTAATATTTGCCTTGTCGACAAAATCTTTCATTATAGAAATGTTCAAATTAAATATTTTGGGTTTAGTATTTCTGACTGTGTCTATTTTGAAGAAAATTTTAATTGAATTTTAGTTGGTTGATCATAATTCCATTATAATTATCACCCGTTTATTGAATTTATTTGTCGTTCTTTTTTCAGACTGGCAATGCGGCGGATGCAATGGATGGATATTACGGTTGTCTATGGGACGGTACGTTGCTCGAAGTGGCAGTTGCGCTCCACACGCGGAGAGGCGAGGGCGGAAGACGAGCTCGAGCTGTTAAAGCTGCGGGCGCTTTGGAACTGAATGCTAATAACAGCGAAGACATACAGAGAGAAGCGGCAGCCATTAGACGTGCTAGGTTGCTCAGAGCTCTTACTAACCAATATGTAGCTTAGAGAAATAAATTCTTCTTAGACCTTACTTGTGTTTTTTATAAATTCCTAATAGGACTTTTTAATTACGGTTGTCTTGGGTCGGTACATTGCTCGAAGCGCCAATAGCGCGGGGGCCTTGGAACTTAGTGCTAATAACTGCAAAAATTTACAGAGAGAAACCGCAGCGATCAGACGAGACTATTCAAGAGCAAAGGGTTATCAAGAAATCTGCAATACATGCAAATATTGAAATTATAATAAATTTTAAGCAGGTGTGTCTTGATGTCACTATAACAGTCATGAAATAGGTCAGAATGATGTTTCAGTTTGTAAGTCTACTTCGACTTCTTTACTCCTTTTCGAAGCTGACATACCTATTTAGATAGCAATTGATCTTTTTGTTTTAACAAATGTTATTGGTATAGGAGAATAAAAAGTGCGACATTGTCTTTTTTACCTTTTATTAATATTATCTATTAAGTCAACAGTGATTATTATCTTTCATAAGTTCCGAGATAATTGTGACAATTCGGGCAGTAATGGTCCGCGTTCCTGGCAGAATCCACACACCAGTATGGTATGCAACAACAGCAACTGAAAAATATTATAGTCAATTTTCAGCATTCAGAATACAGGGTTTCTGTATGATAAATACACTTCGAAATATAGGGCAAGACCTATATACTATATTTTGGACACTCCTTGCTTTTATGCCTTGATGAATTTTTAACTGACTTTCGAAAATCGACGGTATCAATTCGACTTTATGTTTGTACAGATTTTTTTGTCTATGGCTCGATTTTTGTAATAACTTTTTGTAAAGATTCTTTCTCATTTCCACCATTTGGGTATCTGATGAGAGGATGCCAAAAAATTGAGGGAACTTCTCAAAATTATAAGCAAAGAAGTGTTTTCTACGTTTTCTTGATCAAATAAGTTATGCAAATCATATTGTCATTGTTGCTGGACTGGAAACCATAGCACTCCTGAACCTGTAGCACTTCTGAGGTAAACCTGCGTTTTTTGTTATCCCAAATAGTAACAATGCTAGATGGAATCAGAAGTGGTTCTATTTTTTGTACAAAAAATATCATTTGCATTTAATACAAATAACTTACCAAACAAAGCCGCATAAAACCGCCGTTATATGAGTTCTCGTGGTTGTCGTAAGTTTAATAGTAGTCTTCACCGGTGTATCACAATATATACATGTAACTAAAGCATTGTGAGGACCTAGCGGTAACGGTATCTGACCATTTTTATAATCGTTTATCTATGACAAGAAGAAACGAAACTGAATTAAGTTTTGCTGTTACTGAAAACTTATTAGTTTAAATGGAACACATATCTACTCGCATACGAACAGAGTAATACGTGCAATTGTACTATAACCCTAAAATTTATTACTAGTAGTTTAGTAATAATTACTGTGAAAATTTTAATAAATTAATCAAAAGATGTTTAGTAAATATTGTAGCAATTAGTTTCACTTTCAACACACTCTTCATAACTCATAACCAAGACTACAAATTTCTGTATTCTTTAGAGGCGCGCAACATAAGTTTTAAAAAATTACAGTTGCAGGATCGCAGAGATATTGTACGTCTTAAGTTTTTTTTATATAATTTTCTATGGAAATAGGGATTAACAAAATTGCACACTGCGCGCGCCTTTACAAAATCGGGAGGAAAGCTAGCTATGGGAAATTTTTGGGAATTTATTGGATGTTTTTCAACTCCATAATGAAACCTTTAAGGTTATAAAAACTTACTAACTAAGTATGACAGCAAGTCAACTCAAATCTCTCCCTGACATATTAACGATTTTAGTAGCGTATATCTCGTAAAATATTTACTTTAGGCAAAAACCTATTTATTAGAAACCTCTATTTTATTTTTGAAGACCTATCGAATGACACCTCATTCGAATTTATTTTTTTACCCTCCATTTACATGTTTGGAGAGATTTAAAAATATCTTTTCCAGTTAAAATATAGCCTATAAGTTTCACCAAATATTGGTCCCTCCGCGTAAATAATTTTATGAAAATCTGCTTAGTAGTTTTTACGTGATTGACGAACATACAAACAGAAAAAAAATTATTCTTACCATGGTTTTGGTGTCTATAGAGTATAGAACATACCATACCAATTACTCTTTTTAAAAAATAATAATTATTATTATCTATTTCCATCGCTTCGCCATGCCTAATTGCATTATACAGAGGCGGATATGTATTTCAGGTTTCTAAAGAATAAAAAGAACTAGCCAATTTGTTGATGAAAAATAATTTTCTTACCTTCTTAATTTCAGTTGTAGGACTTAACACACTGGATATTGGCAGTTTAGCAGTAGTCATTGTCTACAATTCGAAAAAAAATATATAAAAAAATAGCTAATAGCACAAAGTATATTCAATTAGCAGACTTTATCAAAAATGTTAAAATCTCCTAAGACGGAAAAACATTCAAATAAATATAATGTTATCGAAAATATTTTATTGTGTAAGTATAAAATGAAATTTAATTGCAAAAAACACGAACTCACTCGATTAAATTGAAAAAACAAAAGCTAGTACTCGTACGTAGACGTTATATTTATGCCGGAGGCGTACTATTATATATTAGTGGCGAAACACTATGATTCAATACGACTCTAGTGCGAGTCAACACAATATTTTTTTGAAAATACTAAATTGAGCAATGCAACGCAGTATTGGAGTCTCAATTACGTATTATGTCAGTGGCATCTACAGCCTCGTGCTATTCTGATAGCGGAGACTATGCAATGCTCTGCGTTAGACCCAAAGTTATTGTTTAACATGTTTTTTTTTCTTTTAATTCGTGTAAACAAACAAGGAGAACTCCCTAGTATTTCAGTATTCGTTCAGCATTGTCCATCGGTCGACTACAAAAATTCATATTAAACCATGTTTATTTAAATAACAAATCATTATTTACTTTATAAAATATCTCTTTTTTCATGAATAAAAACTTTAACTTTAGAGCGATCTTTTCATACTTCAGCTGTACCTGCTAATTCGCTTTTCATTTATCTACAAACTAGTAATATTTTATCGACAACTTGATCGTCCGTAAATCCATCTAAGTATCTGTAATTTTATCCAACCAATTTGCAGTCAACATCACATCAAGTATGGATCTAACAATGATATCCATGCGTTGTTACGCAGAACGTGATACGTGCCATTTTTCAGCACGTTACCAGTTACCACCGCTTATGTTAAAAATGGCTTAAAATAAATTTGAGAAAGCATTGAAAATAAACAGCAGTTTGCAACTTTTTATTTAACAACATTTCAACTACAATGTAGGCATTTAATCATTTGACAATATTATTTTTAGTGTACTTTTAAAAAATTACAACTCAAATTGATGGTGTTCATCAGCTAAGTGCTGCCATAGTCACGGCTCATATCATTTTCTCGAGAAAGATATTACATTTTACTACTGAAGAGATTCAATTCTATGAAAGTATAAAAATTTTAATAAGGTAAAGTTATTGAAAAGCTACTGGTATTAAGACGTACTTATTATTACATTGTGTATGTAGGTCTATAATTATGTACCCACTAATAAGAATTATAGATTAAAATTCCATGTTCCTTACTTGACTTATTAAACAATAATAATTGATTAAGTTGAACCTATAAGCTCAGCTATGAGTGTAAAGAGATAAGAAATAAGAATATGATCATATTAATACCTACTAAAGTTGAGTAAAAAACTAAATTCATAATCAGAATACTTATGAGCTGTTTATGCTTATAAAGTATTTTTTAAATCTTCAATCTTTCTGTGCAAATGTTTTCAAACGACAAATGATTCAAGTGCGAGCATGGAGAGCGCTGCCATGGCCGCCACGGCGGGAACTGTGACCACCCACGCGAATATTATGTTCCTGCAACACAATACACATTCCGATGTTACTTATCTCTATACGTATTATATAAAAACTATATACACAATAACGTGTTACAAGATGTCGAGAATAAAGTAGTGCAATTTAGTACTCTGTGTTATATTGGTATTAGGATTTTTTTTCAAAATCAATGAACGAAATACAAAATTCAAACAAACTCGTGGTCATAGTGATTTCGCCTTTTTTAATGATTTTTAAAATCTAATCGGTTCAAAATTAAGTTGAAAAAGCTACAATTAGGTATTTTTTTACGTACTATAAGACTAAAATATCTAACGTGTCTGTATTATTATTATGTTTGTTAAAGAAAATATAAAAAGTTTATTTCATATACCTGAATAAGCTCCAATCAACCGATTTCTCAGAGAAGTAACCCACACAGACCACAGAGCCAACTTTGCAGTGCGTGGTGGAGACCGGCAACCCCGCTTTGCTGGCGACCAGCACTGTCAGAGCTGCCCCTAGCTCTATTGTGAAACCTCTGCAAAACACGTCATTAATTAATTAAGCTCCTTAAATCGACTATTATCGTTTGTAGTAAGTAAATAACTTAAGCTTTGCCTGACATTGCCGAAGCCACAAATTATCTTTAGGTCATCTTTTTTTAAACACAAGAGCGTCGCCAACTGAAAGAGATTCTAAAAGAATTAAAAATTCGCCTAAAATTAATACTTTAGCATTCTCTACATCAACTTGTCCCTTTCGGCCCCTCAATTATAACGCTAAGGCTCTAACCACAAGTCTGAGTAATTTCTCTGTTTCTATTTTGACATTTGAACATTTGCTACATTAATACATTTCCGCGGCCCAAACCCGAAAAATTCTTTGCTGAGCAATGAAAATAAATTCGATTGCCATGGGCACAAAATGCAAGCAATCATTCTCACAACCACCACAAGATCAAATAAGTATCCATCAAACAAAGCTTACGTGTCCGGTGTAATACTGGTAAGATCTTCGCCGACGGTCCTGATAACCCTCCGTCCCCAAAGCCACAAGCCGAGCGCGATGCCCACACCCCCAAATACGAGGATAGCCAGCGGTGTCTCCGCCCGCGCGTGCGCACCCCCCTCGGAATACAACAACCAGAGTGCAACCAGGGGACCGATTGCGTTGCTGTTAGAAACAAATATCAAAATTATATACGCGTTAATTATTGTAAACGAATTCATGAAAGGCTGAAATAATGTGAATATCGTATTCAATATTTTACTTAAACGCTTAATGGTGCTGCAAAAGTGTAGTATTTTCATTATCTTGTTATACGCGAGCTGTTTCGAGCGACTTCGCTCATGTAAATAATAAAGTTGCCCTACATAAAAAACTTTACAGAACCAAAAGTTAGCGCACATAACTTTTTTAATTAAAAGTTCCTTAGTCCCCATTCACGTCAATTTTCATCACAATCGGCTACTGTGGCTACGGCTGTTATACCTATTTAGTATACAGCTTGAGATGTTAGAACATAAATTACAACATATAATAAAGATAGTGTATAATATTGTTATTACCTTACATCATTACCACCGTGAGCGAAGGCGCCAAACGTAGCAGTTAGGACTTGTAAAAAAGAAAAAAGCTTCAAAGTATCAGGCGGTGGAGGGGGTGCTGGCGTGGGTGGAGGAGGGGTGGAGGCCTTTAGCAGCGGCGCCGCGCTGGAGTTGGGCGTGATCGCCGGCAGACCCACTCTGCCGTCACACTCTATACTCCAGGCGCTACCCATTTCGGGACCCTAAGAAAAACACGGCTACGATTAATATTGCAGCCTAATTAAACATTATAACAAAAAAATAACAATTGGATAATTTTAAAAGTATGTGTGTTGTATTAATTTTCTTACACCACTATCTAAAGAAAAACAGGCGTTGTTCCTTAAAATTATTTTCAAAATTTTAGTTATTTATTGAAATTTACTACAAGTATTTTCTATCTTTATAGTTTTATTTTATTTCTATATTGGAAAGTGGAATTATTATTAACTTTAACATAACATTTTTATTTCAAAAAAAATACATACATACCTTATCAATACGCGGTGGTGGTGTATCAAAATCAACTACACCAGACATAGCTCGAACTGCAGACATCCTTCCCAATTCCACGCGTGCGATTGTATCACAAGAATCACCTATAAATCCATTCTTTGAATCATAGCTTTCACCCATTCCCACAAGCTGGTTAGAATCTAAGCTCTTACAACAACTCAGTGTTTCGTCAATATATTTCAATGTATGGATCTGAGGATCGGCGTCAATCAGTTGTAAACGGACTTTATCTGGAGGGCTTAGACTCCGCGAAAGGATACTGCAGTCGTCCATTGTCGCTAACAGTGCTCTGTTTCTAGCATTCATTTCTCTCACTCCAAGGGAACATTTGTCTGCATCACTTAAGGTTACCATTTCAGCACTTTCTGCTATCGCTTCAAGAACTTTGCCATCTTCGGAAAGTAATGAAGTTGGTCGGTTGGGAACAGCTTTAGTGGAATGCGTAGGAGTATTTGCGGGAGTTGTTTCTGAAATAACATTATTGTTAAAACATATAAGGTAACGTTAATTAACAATGTGACTTTAAAATTATATTGAATTACCATTTGATAGACCGAGAGTAAAATTCACAGGATTTGCTGTAAGTTGTCGCCGGTAATAAGGTACAAGAAACAATCTGACACAAATTGCTACGACTGCGCCTAAAGCTATAGATCCAGCCAATGCAATCCACATAGGTATCTTATCCATAGCTAACACTAAAAAAATATAAAAAGTAAGTACATATAGTGTGTTATATTAGTTTTTAAATTTCAAATATCTAATAAATCAATCAAAAGATTACATTTAGGTCCATCGTGCACAACGCTTAACACATTTACAGCTACAGTAGCTCCATAAAAGAAAGGTAGCGCATGTAATCCTGCAGTCAAGGGTTGTGAGGCTCGAAGAATGAATTTTCGCACTAACCAAAAAAGTATAGCTGAAACCGTTCCACTTAAAATCGGAGATATAAACCAGGACAAAACTGAAAAGTTACAGACATTAGTTTGAAGTATGGTATTGCGTACAACCACGTGCTTTATCATATATTTTAACATATATATATCGTTAGATGCAAATTTTGTTTAATAGTTACCTATAGCACCTAACGTAGACCAACGAACACCGACTGGGCCCTTCGCAGTAAGAGTAAATCCGACCGTAGCACCAACCACAGAATGCGTTCCAGAGACCGGCAATCGTAAAAAAGTTGCCAAGATTAGCCACGCTGCTCCTGCGAGCAAAGCAGCGAGGCATCCCGCAGCTAAAAGTCGCTCCCCGCCATCAGCATATAATGAGACATCCAGTATACCTTTTCTCATTGTATCTGACACTTTATAACCTGAAACAGTCGTAAAGGCATGTAAGTAATTAGTTCATTTCAAGATAGTATCTCTTAATGTGTGCTGTAAAATAGTAACGACTTTGACATGTTTCCCATTCATATCCATATTTCTGCGCTCTACGAAATCAAGACATTTAAAGCAGGTCTCTGCAGGGGATGGAACCCATTTCCTTTAGGTTTTAACGCTAATAGGCTCCCCCTATAAGGGAACCGGTTAGTTAATTGCTTACAACTTGTAAAATATTGCATAAGCATTTATATTTTTGGTACTAGACCTTTGTCATTTCTTCGTAACTATCCAGACAAAACTACTTATAGTATTCGTACTATTATATATATTATTATACTTTTACTCACCTATCAAAACAGCTCCAGCAATTTCAAAAATAGTTGCGAGAATGCATGCCTGAGTAAGTGTGAGGACTTTAGATCCAACGCTTGTCCCAAACGAGTTGGCCACATCATTGGCACCAATGCCGAACGCCAAAATAAATGCCACCACAAAGCCACATACAACTAGCCACAATAAATCATCTGCGTAAGGTTCCATTTCTTTAAAATGTATCAGCCAAATTTTGCCTAATTTCTAATTTTCAACGTAACCATCGTGGGAATCAAAAAGTATGACTAGCACCTTAATATTTTATGCTCATTGACTATAACGAAAAGCTTTGCTTTCAAATTGCTCACTTACGACTAACACTTTTCATAGTAAAAAAAAATAAAAAAAAATGTTTAACATTCCATTTTATATGTGTATAACTGTACAAATTCTTTCAAATAAAACCTATATTGTTATTCTGAAACGTTTCTCAAAAATTAGGATATAATCGAGAATAAAGTGGTGTGCGTCACAAAGTTTGATGTTTAATTAGCCTTTTTTGAAAGGATTGTGGCATTGCAAACTTTGACTTCATCTCTGAAAAGGAAATTATATAAATATTATGTGACCATAACTCTATAGAAAGGTTTTCATTCAAAGTGATTTTACCGGAAATCAAATTTAAACTAGGTTAAATAAAACCGTGATAAATTTAGTCTAATAAACTATTTATTGAAGAAAATCCACCTGCAAATATTGTATTTTGTTTATGAATATTTTATTTAATTACAAACAAGTCTTTCAATCATATGACCTATAAATAATTCCACCACATGGCACATTACCTAAATTATTGATTGAATGATGAAATTATACATTATATTTGAAAAATAACAGTAGAATTATTTAATTAATTGTAATCACAGAAGATTTCGATTACAGTTAGAATGGAAAAAAAATATTGCATGATTTTTCTATAAAAGTATGCTGCGTTTCAATGATCACTGATCCAATTAATATCCTCAGGGAGGCGTGGAACCGCTATATTCTTTCTTTCGTTAATTGCATTTAAATCAATGTTATTTTAAGTCTAATATGGGAAAATCGTACTTACTTTTTAAAAATGAAGAATAATATTCTCCTAATTTTACGATCCGTTACAAAGGTAGAAATATCGCTTTGAATAGCTCAGCTGTACTGAAGTCACCGAGGGTCGCTTGGTGGCACGTTTTGTATAGAGCATGCGCGCCACCACCCCTCGCAGAAAACCTCCCATCGGCTCCTTTATTCTTATGGAACTAAAGGCGCGACTGTTTACAAACGACCCCTTAGAAACAGTCTTATAGAGCTAGATGGCGGACGCAAACCTTGTTATTAAGTACTTAAGCAGTTGTGAATACAGTTCATTTTCCAACAATAAAATGCAGAAATTTTAAGAGGCCTCATGACCTTCCACGTTCCTTAATAATGAAAAATGATTGACTTATTAATTATTTTACGAATAAAATCTCTAACATTTTCTACCATTAAAAATGTAGAAAAATATGAAATGTACTATTTAATTAAATAATATTAACATATTTTAAACCATATCGTCTATTTAATACAAAAAAAATCCTGAAGATTAGTAACCGAAAAGGCATGAGTAGGTATACAGTTTATAGAAACCACGTTAAAAGTACAGCAGACAAACGCTCTTTTAACTTGATCGTATTTCTAAAAAACGGTATACTCTGGAATTATCTCTCGTAAAATAAACATGTATCAATGTTTATCTCGCCTGTGTTATTTAGTTGAGCTTTTATTTACATTATTTTTCTTTTATTCAAATATTACCTCAAAAAACTTTTGTAAATCTTAGATCGACCTATCCTTGTGACTTTTTCTGTGCAATGAAATGAACGTATCTAATCGTGAAAAGCTATTTTGGAATGACACAGTTATATGTTGAACTCAGATTAAAAAAACGTTTCGAATTAAACACATAAGCATGTACTTAGTGTAGCGTGTTGTGGCTTTAGTCTAGCGCAAAGCAACACTGCCGTACTACCTTTTTTCGAACCGCTTTCGAATTTCAATTTCACGGCAATTTTAAGCCTCTTTTTGAGAACCTCTGGATGGGACTAGAACGCTAAAATTTTCGTCATCTAGTAAATGATTGAAATCCAAAAATTTAGGTTTAAGAACTTTATTTGTCAAGAACATTTAACACATATGTGTACAAAATAATTCACTTAATGAGAAACATTTTAACAAACAAATTAAAAACTTATGCTTAGGTCCGTATTATAATGACAATGCAACTAAGTTTGTACCGTAAGAAATAAAATAAAATAGCATGCAATATTTTATACGAAATGTGAAAAATGTGGTGTATATGTATTAGTTTTCAGATATGTTACATAGTCTCAATTTGCGTATACATATAGTTTTTTAGTTTTCTTTTAAAATTATTAATTATTTTTATCTACCTTATTGCCTGGAGTAAATTATTGTTGAATTGTTGTGCGACCTGAAAATTTACTACTTTCTGTCCATACTCCTTTGTACGAGAATGTGGCATGTTTAGTTTATATTGGTTCCGTGCATTATACCTATTTGTGATTATTTTTCTTCAATTTTATTTTAAAGTTTATATCTTTGTATAAAGTTTAATCAGTAAAATGAATTCTAAATATGTTGGTTCTTTTGTACAAAGGTGTTTCATATTTTTACAGGACATTCAGAATGTATACCTAAACACGTAAAAAATAATGAAAAGGGTTGGCGAGGTTTTGTTAATTTAATATGACCGGAAAGTTCGGAAAATAGGACGTTGCTGTCAAAATTTGTATGAATTCGTTCCGATTTTCGGAACTTTCCGATCGGAATCGCATTTGTGGATAGCAGGCCTATAATCTTTCTTATTTTATTACATACACTATCAATATGGACAGACCAATTTAATTTACTGTCTATCAGTAGTCCTCAATATTTTCCATTCTTTGAAACCCGTAAAAAGTAAGTTTTTCATTTAACGGTTATCATTTCTTTTTGAAACCACGTACTTAAAATGTCTAATAAATCCTTTCCGAATCGGTGGTAAATAAAAAAAAAATAAAATATAATATTATGTACATGTATATGACGTTCTAAAAGCGCCTCGAAAGAGGCCAATTTGGAAAATAAACGTTTTGACTTTGACTTTTGACCTTGACTTTTGAGCCCTGTTTTGAATATCAGATATCTAATTACCGAAGTATCATCAGCGTATAGAGTGATATGGCCTTATAAATTCTGCCTATAGATGTCGTTTATTCTGCCTATAGACCAACAATAATAACGGGCCTAAAATCGATCCCTGAGGAATACCGTAAGTAATTTTGCAAGCTGCGCTATGATAAGGTCCTATTTTTACAATTTTAAATCTATCTTTCAGATAACATTTAAGTATACCTAATGCAATTCCCGTGATACCAATTGTGTTTAATTTCTCAATTAGCAAAGCATGGTTTACGGAATCAAATGCCTTTTTAAGATTCCAAAGGGAAATTTTCTTATTATCAATATTATTTTTAATTTTTGTAATAACATCAACTGTGGCACACAAAGTATTAGACTTGGGTCTTATGGAAGATATGGTCTAGCTTGTGACCCTTATGAAAACCGTATGAGCGCACTCAAAATATTAGCGTTATCAACTTATATGTCTTTGTAATAATTTTTTTATTTGGCAATTTTTTTACACAATGTTTTGGGTGGGTTGTATACACCTATAAATAAATCTAACTAATACGGTTAGATCCATTTTTAATTGGACTATGAGTTGACTTCAATCATCACTTCATATTTTAACTGTTTATGTTTTTTTAAATATAATTTTTATTACATCAAAATTCATTTTATAGTTGAGTTTAGTTTAGTTACGCGGTCGGCTATCCAAATATTTTCGCGAAGCGCGTACTTTAACGTTTAATATATCAGTAATTTTTTAAGATAGAAAAAAAAACAAAAACAGATTCCCCTTTCTCGAGCTGCCTTTTTTTAAATATATTAATAAAAATCGTCGTGAGTACTCATTGATTCCGTCCTCAATAAACCGCTTTCATTTGTATAACGATTGGATAGTACTTTTGCAAGAATGATTTGAACTTTCAATGATACATATCATTTTACGAGCATGCTGCTCAAATCAGAATGATGAATACTATTTATTACAGGCAAGAAATTCCCCTATTGGAAGCGATTCCGTAAAGGCCTTCTACCCTTTTATTCATATTTATGTCAGTAAAATGAGGAATTGTGCGACATAAGAACAAAAATATAGCCGTATCTTTTGTTGAAAAGATATTTTTTTATTTACACTGTTTTTATAAGTTTTTGTAAGTAAATGTTTTCTTTTTTATAAACAGTAACAACAAATCGTCAAAATAAAAAGGCAAGTTTAAATATGATTTCTCCGAGAAGTTTTTTATATATACAACAGCATAGAAATTTAAATTTATGGTAGTATAACACGTAAAGCAAAATGGGCAACTCAAATTTATACCATAGGGCGAGATTGCCTGAATAGTAATAAAAAAAACGATTTTTTCCTGCCATTTTTCTAGGACAATATTCTTGAGTATTTTTAGTACAGAGAAAAACATACGAATTATTGAAATTTTAATAGATTTTTTTCGGAAAGTTTCAGTCTACACAGCTCAATGGGTGACATTGATATAAATCTGTAGGGCTGTGTAGACTGACTTATGTCAGATGTTAAAATTGTCAATTCTGTCAACATCCGTACAAAACTTTATCTTACCAATTTTATATTTTAATAACTCAATTTTACATTACCAAATTTCGAGTAATAACATAATGCAATATTGAATCATACACAAAAATTTATCATGTTCTTCAGAAATGTCTTGTGTGCAGCAGAGCTTACGGGGTGCTGGTATGTTGTAGAACTTCGGATGCAAATTAAATAAATAATCTACAAATGTTGAGGGAATTCAAAATTAATTCAAATACTTCTTTTTAGTAAACCATTATTAACAAAGCAGTGCGGAAATGTTAGGTATGCCCAATGGCAACTTCGACAGTCTTTCCATAATGCGAACCGTAGATCAAGACGTCCACGCATCGAACCCGCTCCATTTAACATACCTCAGATCGAAGCGGGGCCTTTAAATACTAGTTCGTTAGTTAAACCATTTCTATTCACAGTTGGGGTAAGTTGTGACCAATTTAAAGAATTTTTACATAATGTTACATCAGCCTTCTTAAATTTCAGAACTATTCAAGATTCACAATTATTTTCATTAGTAAATCTAATCATTAACATTTTTAGGTGACTACAGTCAGTGTAACAACTTGTGTTATTTGGGAATATGAAAATGTTAGATCTCATGCCACAGCATTACTCAAAAGACCAGGCTCCTGGCTCAATGGTCAGCAAAAACGTGTAGGAAACCATGTAAGTACCTTATCATATTCTTTAGTAGTTCATTAGCACATAAATTTAGGAAACCCTAACACCATAGTTTCAATCTGTAATGGGAACATTAGAGATTTTGGGTTTATCAGAACACAAACATCTGATCACCTACTTCCACCATAAAAACAAACAGTCAATGTCAATTACATACTGCTTGATGCCCAAAAAGAGAATCAGACTTTTCATGATGGTAAAAATATGGTAATCCGAAATTGTCATAGAAAATATGATGTTAAAAAATGATAATAAAGGAATATTCTTATTTTCAACTAAGCTTAAAAAGCATAGGTATGGCTATGCAAGCAAAGCTGAATTTATTTCAGTTATTACTGCATGAGCCGTAGACCATTCTTTCAATTTAAAAGGAGTTGTTGGGGAGCAAGTTTTAGTTTCAAATTGAATTTAGTAAAAATAAATAGGTAGCTAAAGACAATTGTGGTACAGTCTGGGAACCCTTGCTGTAGTTGTAATTTCTATTATAGATTTTAATTTGTATGATAAATAAATTTTATAATATTATCATTCTTATTGCAATATGTGTTTATTTCATATTAAAAGTTTTACATATTTATTTATACCAACTTCTTTTTCTTGCAGAAATCTGAGCCAGGGCCTATAAAGAAATGGTGGAGATCTCTAAAAACAAACGAAAAAGTTTTCTATCCAATTCTTGCAGCCAATGTGCTTGTGTTTGGGGCTTGGCGTGTTAAGTCATTGCAGCCTTTTATGATCAGATATTTCTGTTCAAATCCATCAGGCAGTAAGTGGGGTTTTAATTGGGTGTGAAATTGTATAATCTAGTATGGACTACAACGGCGGTTGCATAGCATTGACACAATATTTTGGGTGTGTCATTGTCATGATATGATGAAATTTATCTTATTTTATCCTTTAATTCTTCATATTTATAATTAGTTTGACACAATATTTACTGTAGTATTTTTTGGAACTTTTGACCACATTAAACATTTAGGAGGAACAATGATGTATAAAAGTTTGCCATCTATACTGAGTGTATACCTACAATGGGTTTTAAAATAAAAGATTTTAAGAACACTTCTTTTAAGAAGTGTTTTGTTTTGAAAACAATCTATGAGAAATATAATTTCTTGTAAGTTTAACTTATACAACTGTTAAAATGTTTATTTTAGGTGCAGTGTGTTTGCCAATGGTACTTTCCACGTTTAGTCACTATTCTACATTTCACTTGGCTGCTAATATGTATGTTTTATATAGTTTCATGCCAGGTAAATATTTTACATATATACCTGATACTTCTAATTGGTGTTTGTTGGAACTATGTGGTTTCAGTTCTACTTATTTATTAGTTAATCACAATAATTTTGGACTTTAAAATTTAACTATCACTCAATGTTAATCATCAAATACTCGATTTGATCCAATTATTTAGTTCAAAACATTTTAGATAATATTAAAATACTGTTTATTCTATAATTGTCATTAATGTATTTCAGTAAAAGTTAATCAATTGTAAAATTTTCAGCGGCAATGGCATCACTAGGAAAGGAGCAGTTTGTGGCGATGTATATGAGTGCTGGTGTAATAAGCAGCTTTGCCAGTGTTCTTTATAAAGTCCTACTCAATCAGCCTGGCCTAAGTCTCGGAGCGGTAAGATATAGTATAATTAAGGGGTACATTAATTAAATAAGCTGCAGAGAAACTTAAGTACTCTGAAATCTGTCAAAATTTTAAACCACTATCAATTTATATTTTTTTTCCTATTAAAACAACTTCTGCAAGTAGTTCAAAAGTAAAGAAAACATTGAATAGTCAAAAAGTCAAAAAAATCCAGAAGTTGGACCATTAAAAGTAACATATAATGTAATGTGCTTTTAACTTGTGTGCAATAAACTATTTTTCTCATTTCTTTTATATCTTCATATTTTTTTTAAATCAATATTATTCATATGCATTTTTTATTTCAGTCGGGAGCAATTATGTCAGTATAAATCAATATCATTCATATGCATTTTTTATTTCAGTCGGGAGCAATTATGTCAGTATTGTCATATGTATGTGTACAATATCCTGACACCAGGCTGAGCATTATATTTTTGCCAATGTTTTCATTTGCTGCTGGTTCAGTAAGTATAAAATAATATGTATATGTATACACTATAGACCTCAAAATAAATTTTCATTATTTCTTTATTTTTCTTTTTTTTTTATTTCTTTTTTCTTTCTTTTTTATTTTTTTCTTTTCCTTTTATTTTTCTTTCTTTTTTCTTTTTCTTTCTGTACCATAAATACTTGTATTCTATACTTTGATATAAATTTAGAGTAACAATAATGTTTTCAGGCAATCAAAGTTATAATGGGAGTGGATCTGGCTGGTGTTGTGTTAGGGTGGAAATTCTTTGACCATGCAGCTCATCTTGGTGGAGCATTATTTGGCATGTAAGTATTCATAGTGTTTGCATTATTTGTTATTGGTGCACTTTTCTAAAAATTTCGAATACATATGCCACCTCCATTGCGAAAACGTCTAAAATTTCGTTATTGAGGTAACTTCCACATGTGTTACATAATTAGGTTAATTATTATTTAATTTGAGTCTATGAATTTTTTGTGATATTTCCATATATGGTTTGTTTAAATTTTTCACAATAATTTTGTGTCTATGTTTCTATGTTTTAAATGTTTCTCCAGGGCCTGGTGTTACTGGGGCGGCCTCCACATTTGGGGCAACAGAGACAAGTTTCTACAGTATTATCACAATTTCAGAAAGGATTCAAGATAGCACTGTGAAAGTTATGAACTCTCACAAAATATTAATGACACTGTTAAATGTTATTTATTTTGTAACATGTTCAAATTCTGATTATTTTGATAGATTTAATTTATAATGTCAAGTTATAAATAAAAAAAACTTGAAAGTTTCAAACTTTTATTTTTATGACACTTATATCTGCATATGTACAAAAATATAGTGGTAAATGCATTAAGAGGTACAAAAATTAGATTAATATGGTGATAATTATATTATCATCAAAGCAAATAGATTGAGTTTAAAAAAAATGTTAACAATTTCACACAGTGATCAGTAGTAAATGTTGGCACCATTCCTTTATTGTTGATACCAAAGTTCCTTAGGCTTTAAGTATTTTTGCATGGAACTCAAAATGTTCTCCAATATAAGTTGAGATATAGTAGTAGGAATGATCATAGCCATCTCGTAGATTCAATATAACTGGGACTCCAACTGAGCGGCAGGCCTCAACAAGATTTTCGGGTAAAAGTTGTTTCTCAATGTAGAATTTATCAGCAGCTCCCTGAAATGAAATGTTTATTTAGTAAGAAGTCATTTTGGCTATCTGTGCTTTTGACAAGTGGAAAACTACAGTAAAAGACTATAATTTTATGCTTTAACATGTTGTAATTGATGCATTATATATATTTCTATTAATTATTCATTCAAAAAACATTCAACTTTATTATTAACAAGCAGTAAAGCTAAGAACACTCAATAAGTCACAATATTGTTAAGAAAACATGTCTGTTGTTCACACCTAAACACATCAAACTTATAACATCCCTCTTTTGCATTGTGAGTTAAAATATTACAGTATTACTTACATTTGAGTAAAAGAAAATTTACAAAACATATTCTATTAAATTTTCTCATTTCAACTTATTACCTGGTCCAAAAACAGGGTTAGTGGAGGTCCATCATATTTCTTTACAAGCTCAGTAGCATCCCACTCCGCCCACTTGCTCTTATCTTCTCCCAAGTATCCAGAAAATGCCTTAACACCCCATGGGCAAACACTGGGGTTGCAAATTGGTGCAAATCCACTGACTGACTTATATTGTCCAGGATTTCTCAGTGCAGAAATTAAAGCTCCATGACCACCCATACTAAAAATGTAAATAATGAAAATAAATAAATATGGTAATAAAAAGTAAAAATGGTATAATTTCAATTAATAATTTTATATAAGAACACTTGAAAAAATAAATTTACCTGTGTCCCATGATACCAATTCTACTAGAGTCTACAACATTGCTAAATGCATTGAGAATAATATCATACAACTCTTTGTTTAGATAACTTCCCATCCTGTAATGCTTGGCCCATGGCTCTTTTTCTGCATCCAAATAAAAGCCAGCTGAGACTCCAAAGTCCCATGATTCATCATCCCCCTCCACTTTTACTCCTCTTGGAGAAGTATCTGGTCCAATAACTATAATTCCATGCTCAGATGCATATCTGAAAACAATTTATATTTAATATAATATCCATGTGTAGGTCTAGAAAACATTTACTAGAATTCAAAAACCAAATTCACAAAGCTTTCTTATAATATTTTCATTACTCTACAAATTCAAATTGTAGAGTAATGACAATATTATAAGAAAGCATTCAAATCCATGAATTAAAATTTTACAATTACATGCAACATTTTTTGTATAGAACCATAATAATATTGCAATAAAACATATCATTAAAACACATTGCCTAAGGTCATGATATATAATGTGATAATAATATTTTTGATAAAAACCCATAAAATAAGTACACAAAGTTATATAATATTGGCAAATAAGATAAGGTTATCTAAACTTAAAAAAATTAAAAAGTACAACAATGATTATGTCCTTCAATTAATATTTTACAGGAAAATGGTTTCAAAAATTAATTATTCATTTTGAAGTGTCTTTCTCTCAATCAAATTGTTTTTTTTATTTACAAGAATAAAGTAGACATTTTTATAAAATGATAGAAGTAATATTATTAAAAGAATATAATATGGTCAATACGGCTTCTGCCTAACATTTTAGGGGTTCAGAATTGGATAAAAGAGAGCTTTGCCCGCCAGGTAGATGCTGACCCATTTCCCTTTGTCATACAATTTGTTTGATAATATTAGAATATTTTTATAACAATAAACACATTTTAATATACCTGTATAAGTATTAAGGTTTCTAAATAAATAATTTTATTTTTTTTTATTTTATTGCTACAACCATAATAAAAAGACTATAAAATTAATTATCTTACCTTTGAAAACCAGATTTGGTGATAAAGTTTTGTTCTGTGCATGTCAGTCCAGAGAGATAAAAAATAACTGGCAGCTTAACGTCACCACCTTCTGCCTGAGGCGGCAAGTAGATGGAGAAGTTCATCTTGCATTTAAGCTCGGAGGATTCATGAGAGTAAACTTTTTGATCACCCCCAAAAATCTTATTTGAAGAAACTAGTTCTAAGCTGTCCATCTTTAATTTCTATAAAAAAACAAATCAAAATGTAAATAAAATATTTTTAATGCATAATTTTATACATTCATAATATATTTTTACATTTCCATATTATGATTCAGCATTTTCTACTCACGTTTTGAAATTCTGAGTTAAAACTTTGCATTATACTAGTCAAAAGAACTATTTTTGGTAGTTAGTATACAGCAGGCAAAACTCAAGTCTCGACTATCAATGAACTTAAGATAGTCGGAATATAAATTTTGCTTTAGAGAAATCTTTAATGAACTTCGTACTTAATTAGGAGCTTTAAATCGACGTAATAAAACTTAAAATTGTTTATCAATATTACAATATTTCTCATCATCTTTATCATAATAAAGGTTATGTAATTGACATTCGAATATCACGAGGTGAATTTCGTTTTATTAGCCGGTAACCGGTTAACATCTTAATTGTACTATTATTTTCCACTTCTTTTCAGATATGTTCAATAATTACAATTATGAGAGTGCAAATTATCTCCATATATTAAAGTAATTCATACCATATCAAGGTCCTCTATTTACATATACCTATCGCCAAAACTAATCAAATTTGCAATTTATAAAAAAATAAAAAACATAGAATAATGACTATTTTAAACCAATACTTACATATCGCTTCTTACTAGACCTACCACTACTAACTACTTAAATGTCTCACTTCTATTAAATTTCGCAAACGACCTTTGATCGCCAAATATCTAATTAGAAAACCTAATAATTGAATTTCAAAATAAATAAATGAGTGATTTGACAGTATCCATGACTTTTGAGTTTTGACAGCCGACAGGTATCTAGATTGCAGACTGCAGACGAGTGTTTTTTTTACTATGGTCAGGTAGCAATACTGCAACCGATCTGCACCGCCCCGCGTCGCGCGGTTAGTAACCAATGTACTCTGTGGATTATATACTAGAATGATAAAAAAAATCTTTTATCAAATATGTAGAAGTATAATACATATATAATATCCTCAGTATTCCTCACTCGATTCTAAAGCTGAGCGCTTTTTAATCTATTACAGTGGGGATATTAAAATTATTAGGTAAATTTATAGTAGTTTTATAACATGAATAAAAACGCCACAAATATGAACCGTTTATTCTCCTTTTGTAAATCTATATGTTGCTTAGGATGATATTAGTGAATGTTTTTATCTACCGGTGTTTATCGACTATCACCAATATCGTTGTTTTCACGATGGTGTAACTCCGAAACTGTTTTTAATTTTATACCTACGTGAATCGGACAGATGAATATTACAAACAAATTAAATCAAAAATTCTCTGAAGAGATACAGTGAATCTTAGTTTAATTTGTTTAAATGTTATAAAAAAACACAGACTACGCGGATTGCTCTGACCCAATATAGGCGGTTACAAAAAAATAACCATCGAAGAGGGGGACTTAGGCTTGGCTTGGCTTCGGTCCCGCTTCCCAGGGGGCTTTTACATAACATGAAAAATATATTTCTGAACGATCTGCAGATGCCATATTATCCACTTATTTTAGCCACATCCCGTAAATAAAAGGTTTGTGACCTAAATAAAAACGCGCCACGACCGCCGTAGATGTTAAAATATTTTTTAAATATCTTGAGAGATCAACAATTTTATCAAATACTTTCACAAAAATAAAGTCATGTTGTCAGTTGTGGATTTCGTGTAAAATCTGGAAGGGTGACATTTCCTTCTTTCTCTCCCAAAGGATTTTTTTTTCGTTTCATCCAATAATCGTTATGTTTAATACCTCGGTCTGTCTAAAGCGCTTTCGGGTAACGGGCAATGAAAGTTTTAGTTTTTCTTAACTTCGAAGATGCAGAAACCCTATAGGACCCTATGAGACAAGTCGGGGCCGGGGCCCGCGCTCTGGGCGGCACATTCAAATGGCAGCAAATTCAATACAAAAGGCGGCACATTGAAAATCAAAAGGCAGCAATTTCGTGGTAGATGAACGCAGAACCTTTTCTTTGCTTGCTAATAGGGTATTTGACTAGTTTGCAAATACTACCGTAAATTATTGAAAAGTGGTTAAGAAACCCAGAAAAATTATTTATTTTTTATTTTAATAAATATTTTCTCGAAAAAACCAAAATAAAAATATGGTATTTGAATGACCCTCCAAAACGATATTTTGAGCAATATGGCGTCAATGACGTCACTGGACTGTAAGCAAACATTTGGCAAACATACTTAAAAGCGTCAGTAATCAT
>LQNK01000680.1:389407-401063 GCA_001586405.1 Phoebis sennae | reverse complement strand
TATCCGAGGCTGTGCAGCAGTTTATTAATACTGAACATATGGAGTAAGATTGAAATTAGAATCCTCTGTAGTTTAAGAAATTACGATCAGGAAATAATTTAGTAGTAAATTCTTTGAATAATTTCTTATTTTGCAATTACTCGGACTTTCGAGTGACACAAAAAGGACAACCAAACGGTCAAGAGAGCGGCCAACGACGTTCTTAAAACTGGTCTAAATCAAACATTATTCATTAAAATGCCGTAGCCCATAACATCATAAGTGCCTTAAATTGCTGACAAGCTTCGAGAGTTCGAGACTTTCTCCAACTTTCGGGGGGCATAAGAAAACTCACAGACTAAGAAAGTAAAAGCACATAACTATGCAGATAATAAAAAATGCGAATATTTCACGTATGTTACTATGGACTCGGAGATTTCTGATGTCGGCTTCGTTTTTCTTTGTGCCTATATAGAATGCATGCATTATTTAAAATTTTAAGGAGTTTGTGTTAGGAGTGCATCAGTGGCGGTGTCAGGCCCCCTATTCAAAAATACGAATTCGACCGAAAAGTAACAAGTCTTTGATTGATAAAAAAAAAACTTAAGCTTAAGCTTGTTTTAAAAATCTTTGGATATTATATTATAATTAAAAATTTATTACACCACATTTGGCAAGTACCATACCAAAAAAACAATCATATTATTAAAACCATTTATTAAAAGTAAGAAAATAATAACTATTCATTATAAAATAATACAGCCCGCTTTTCAATATAACTCAACATAATTATTCAGAATGTTTGATTTGCCTCCAAATGAAAATCTATTTTTGTACCCGTTTGGCAAATAAACAAACATTCTTTTTATACTGTTCCTACAATATATCACAAAAACGAAGCATTTGGTTGTCTAGCCTATACAGCTATATTATCATAAATCATAATACTATATTAAAAAAAACTCTTAAAATAATATCTGCATTTTTTCACTAAAGACAATTATGAAATTAAATATGCTTATATTTTTTTATAATAAATTCCAAAGATTTGTCACATGTTCAAATTAGCATAACTGGTTTAATACTTTCTTTTTATTGTGCAGTCTATTGTAATATAATAATATATAAGTATATATATATAAATATGTTTTATGCATAATTCAAGTCAATTTTATTCTATTAATGTTTTCGTATTTGTCTTGTATGACAAATATGTGTTCCAGAATAAAGCTACCGATTGTACAACCAATACCTGATACTGCAAAGGTATATAGTAAAAATTTGCTAATTGTACCCAAGGCCAAATGTAGTAATTAGTTTTTAATATATCAAAATAGTTTGCATTTATATCTTTTTTTATGGTATCCCATTGTTTTCCTTGTAGTGTTCCCACAGCCACAAGTAAACACAAGAGAAAAGACGGTGCAAATACTACTTGGTCGACAAAAACTTTTTTCATTGCTACAGTTTTACCACTTGATCCAACATGACGATTTAACAACCCATACCACACCCTCAAAGCAGGTCCCTGAAATAATAAAACATCACAATATCACTAATAACTCGACACGGCCATCCATTTAACATGAACATAAGAAATCTATCAAACTTACACCAAAACAAAATCCCAAAGATGAAAACTTTAATGTTCTATGAAAGTCAAATTCTTTCAAAGATTTTTTTTCTATTAAAGTTTGTGATATAAAGTCACCTGCACCCATTAATGTTCCGGTTTGTATAGCCTGGACTAAATAAGGCCGGCGATTTAAAAGTTTTTGATAAAACTGGAATATTTCACGAACCTTCATTATGGATACATGCATTATTTCTATAGGTTATTTATTATATTAATTTAAACAAATTAAATTACAACTTCTATTAAAGTACTATGAATTAAAATAAAATTTTAAGCGTAACAATTTTTAGTTTTGTGCAAACATCGTACTATAATACATTAATATACTTAAATGCTCTCATTTTACGTTACATTCGTTGACATTACCTACACTAGTTGACATTTTTCATTTCTCAATTGTCACTTAATTAATGCCATTCACAATCGCAATTTTCGTCTCAATGGTCACAGGATTTGGAAATACAAATTCAAATTCAATATGTAAAGCCAGCATCGATACATTTAAATACATTTTTTATTTTTATTTCAATACCTAAAATAAATTATAATGTAATGTTTTTAAACATCTTGTACACTAGTATCTAAAATAGTCCTTGCCCCCTTTCAACTTAAAACGCATATTATGTCTCCTCTACACATCAAAAGATGCAACGGCCGCCGACATCGCCAGACACATCCACCGACGTCGACGACGTTTATGTCTGCCGATGTATCCTTCTTCTTCACACCTAAACCACTGAACCGATTTGAATGAAATTTTGTACAGAGATTGTTTGCGACCCAAGCTTTTAACCAGTGAATACTACGGAAACGGTAAGTATAAACTTATTACCAGTAGTACTATAAACTTATATATGTAGCATGTAGCATTTTTATTAAAAAATGCAATGTAACAAATATTAATCCTTATTTTGTCATAAATTCACTTGCTGGTGAGAATGGGACGCCGCAATATTATGAATTTTATTGTATTCTTCTTATTAGGAAATTTTCTGTATAGTCTATAAGTTATGGTGTAGATAAAATTCGATGCGCTGCATTGCATTAGTAGTCTGTGGATGCTGAGCAGTGTGTGAATGCGAAAAACTGATACCTAAACGAAAAGGAATAGATTAGATTGTCTAATGATTGTGCCTGTAGTGTGAGTGATTAATTAAGTTTAGCAGTAAATTGTCCCTCTCCATTTAACATAATTTTACAATGGATAAAAGAAAGTTATCAACGGCGGGCGATAGTCTCTACCAAATATTACAAGTACCCAAAACCGCAACGGCTGATGATGTCAAGAAAAGTTATCGAAAATTGGCTCTAAAATATCATCCAGACAAAAATCCGAACAATCCCGAAGCAGCCGATAAGTTTAAAGAAGTAAATCGTGCTCACACAATTCTCAGCGATGCTACTAAAAGAAACATATATGACAACTATGGCTCTCTCGGCCTTTACATTGCTGAACAATTTGGAGAGGAGAATGTCAACGCCTATTTTGTTGTTACAAGTACTTGGTGCAAAGCACTGTTTGTTGTATGTGGGATATTGACGGGTTGTTACTTCTGCTGCTGCCTATGTTGCTGCTGTAATTGTTGCTGCGGAAAATGTAAACCGCGCCCGCCTGAAGAGTCCGGTGACTACCATACGTTGGAGCGTGATGACTCAGATGGAGTCCAGCCAGTGACGATGCAACCGGGTGGAGAAGGGCGTCCCAGCGGCGAGCAAGCGCCACCGATTGCGATGCCTGCGCCGACTGCACCTGGAGTATCGGAGAACACCGGCCTCAACACAGGTGGGGTGAATTACGGAATTTCACAGTAACTTGTTATTGAAGTAAATGTTTGAATCATTATTGCTATTTTCAAGTCAAAATGTCCATTCTGCAGTGGTCTTGAATAAATAAATGAATCATTGGCAGCACTTATTATATATATACATCTTGTAACACACAATTAACAGCATTTTTATTGAGTTTTAAATAAAACACTATTTAAATAAATAAATAAAGTATTCATTTGTTGGAAAAGAAATGAAGAAACATCAAAATCAATGCAAACTATTGTATTAATCAACATTTTGTTAGAAATTATTTTTAAGTAAGAGCTGGTATTCTAAATTAATTATCTTGATATTTTTTATTAATCAAATTAACGCGTTGAAATTGCATACTTTTTACAATTTATCTAGATTATATTATAGTATGGATAAAAACTAGCAAATTCAAGACCACGGCCTATGCATTATTTAAGTACTTGAGATATTTCCTGCTTCACCATTTGCTTTTTCGTATGTAGGTTATTTAACATTAGAATACCACAAATTTATTCAGTATTTACTTTGTATTAGACACATTCAGAAATAGCTTTAATATATAAAGCAACACCCATGTGACTTTTTATTAAATCTGTAAATTATAGAACCTAAACTTGCAATCTAATCTGTGGATTATGATATTTTTAGGTATTAAACTTCATTATCAACTTCCCAAAAAGTGTATACAAACTTAGTTTAGTATGTGTTTCTATAGATATAAGAAGGATTTCAAAGAAATTCAAAATTTGGTCATGACATAATAGTATGTTATCACACATGTTCTATTAAAAATTGGTTTAATTATTTTTGATTTAGTGCATGATGATATAACTTAAGATTTTATTTAATGATATGTATAAAGTATTACTGAATCAATTTTTATATTAGGTAATGTAAAATTTTTGATCTTAAAATCCATAATAGGTAACATTCCAGCATAAATGTACATGCAATGACATTTTATATAAGTGTTACTTAAATGTCTAATGCTTAATGAATATATTTGTAACATTTTACATTTTACATATATTGGCTGCATTAAAAAATCGAAGTAGGTGGATTTGAATATTATTCTAGTGAATTGTGGGCACCCCACTGGCACTAGGTTATATATTATATAGTAACATTTGTTCTTACTTGCTATTATATAAATGTTTCTTCTATTTTAGGATCATCAAGCGGCAATCCTTTCAAGTGATTCTAAAATAAAGAAAGTAACATAGAAACTTTAAACTTTTATGGATTGTAATATTTGTGATTTATTTTATTTTAAGAATAATATAATATATGGGATTTCATCAAAGTATTATGAATCATTCATGTTTGCTTAAGCAGTGTTGTTCCAATTTAATTAACAAAAATGTATAACTTAGGTCATAAAAGCTTATTCTTCTTTCCATTTAAACTTTTTTCTGTATAAAACCTCTGCAGTTATTTCTAAGAAAGCATTGATTTCTAATTTGTTACGAATCAACTCTTATTGACCAAACTACTCATGATAAAAGTCAATACTACAAATATTATTGTATTAATTTCAAAGTAATGTTATATATATGTTTGTGTTGCATGTTTTTTTATAAATTTATACAGTTAAGTTCAATTTAGGCTAGTTTACTATTTGGTGGTAGATAAAAAGGTAACATAAATATACTTGACGTAACTTTATCATCATTTTGTTACATGGTAAATAACGGTGGCGGCAATAGTATCCAAAACATATATAAATTGTTAAAAAGAAATTGTTTCTAAATAATTTAAGTAGTACTTTCACTAGTTTCTCAGACGTCTACCAACCATGCTAAATATTTAGTACAGATTTAATGTTTAGCAATTATTGTTTACTTAAATGTTTAACTTGCTCGCTTGTTGCTTTAAACATCCACAACAATATGAATTCCTTTAAAGATGCTTCAAAGATATGAAATAAACTTGTTAACATTAAAAGCTAGGTAGATAAATATACTTTTCTTAATTCTTAGTTATTTCGGCTAGCCTAATTATAAGACCTTGAGATATATACTACTATTTATAGCATTCTCTAAATTAGAGTATGTAACAGAACTAAAAAAGGATCTAGGCATACAAGTTGAATAATTACTACATGTATTTTATGTTACTGTCGACAGATGATTGTATAATTAGATTATTATGTCAATATTAACTGCATGCTAAAAATCAATGTAAATAATATTGATATTAAAGATATGAAAAATGTTGACGAATATCTCTCTTGAAAATACTAATGAACTTTTTATATTAATGGAAGTAAAAAATTCACTAAAGTGATGTATGTATTGAATGTGCTAGTCAAGAATAATTATTTCATAAAATCTTGGCTATAAAGAGTTTGCTACTAAACCTTGAGGTTTGCTAAATATCTTTTTGAAAGTAGTCCTTCATGTCACACTCAAATGATGTGAAAATTATACAACACGTTTTTAGTGTTACTGTTGAAATATGAAGTTTATTAGTATGTGATTTAAATTCCTAAACAAGCATCTGCTCAAGACTTGCCTAATTATCCGGTCGGAAGTCGACACTGAAACTAGTCATCGAGTATGTATAGTGGACAAAAGTGTCAAGTTATATTATTGTTAAACTGTAACTACACTTGATAACTTTCGATCTAATAAATATCTGCATACTGAATATCATCTATTATTCTCCATTCTTGCCATTTAATTCAATATAGATATTATTAATTACTATGTATACGCTTCTACACTTTAATTTATATACTTTAAATGTGTAATTTTTAAATTAAATAATTATTTCTTATTTTTGGTTTACAGGAAGCAGTATTCCAAAATACACTTGAAGTGTTTTCGCCTAGTCTAAAGTAAAATGTAAGAGAAAAGAGGAACTGACTATTACCACCACAATTGCAACTAATGTAAGCCTTAACTTAGTTTTTTTATGTAATTTTTATTTTTAAATACAGTATTTTTTGTATATTTATTTTAATTTCATTATTTATTATTAATATTACATTTTTTTAAAATAAAACTTAATATTTTATTATTATTTGTTAAGCAATGTGGCATTAAATTGTTTTTCCATTTATCATTTATTAATATATTCTATTTAATCAGATAAAAGAATATAATATAGTAGTTGTTATCACTTTGATGAACTTCTTCCTGTTATTTTACGAACGATTTTTTAATATTTATGAAGATCTCAAATGTATTTTAAATGTCATTTTTTATGAATAGATGGCCAATATGAATTGATGAGATATAAAATACATGAAGTGTATCTATTTATGAACAACTCAAGGAGTTCTTCAATTTAAAAAATCGTTGGTGAAAATGATCATAAGATCAGTAGGTATCAAAAAAGAAATCGTATAACTCACCAGATTGTTTATGTCCGTTAATAATCTTCTATTATAAGCATTGTTTGTGTAAACATAATGAACAAATAAAAAAAATCATTGAGTGAAAGCTAAGCATAATTCCGAACGAATTATATTTACGCACGCACTGCACCCTCACAGAACATCGATTTTAAAAAACAAGTAGCCCTGTTTCGTTTGTGTAAGCGACGGACTTTGCCTATTTCATATATTTTTTTTATAAAAATGTAATTTCATATATTGAAAAATCAACGGGTTCGATTACTGACCCGGTAAATTAGTTTTTCAAAAATCCAATTATGCAGTTTTTATTTTCGTTTAAATCAGACTCGAAATTACTTTCAGAGTTTTTTGATATTTTTCATAGTAAAGGATTTGATCCTGTAAGCCTTCTTAAAAAATCCACGCTGTATATTTGTCTATGAGAAACATATAAGGCGATTGATACACAGAATTAACAAGGCGAGTTAAACGATTTCTTCATAACGTTAACACGTTGAAATAAACGATTGATAGCTATTCTTAAATAAACATGAATCAAATGTACCTCTACTTATAACTACATATATGAATTGGTGGTGTTGAATCATTTAAAGGAGTTTTAATCTAATTGAACATTATTATTCTTAGTTCTGTGATATTGGAAATATTTATTTCGCTGTGATAATGATATTTTGCCCCTTAATACGTTATGTCGAGAGATTAAAACGACTGTAGTAGTTGGCGATGAAGGCTTAGATTAAGTGGTTTTGTTGTTATATGAATATCTTAAAGCTGCTATTATATTATGAACATAACATGAAATTCTAGGAAAAACAAGAATATAATATTCAGCATCTATATGAAGCATACTTTGCTTTCATGAAAGCGAAATAAAACATAAATTAAATCGGTTAAAATTATTTATTAAATGTATTAAATGGAAAATAGCAATTATACTAACGGCTTAAGAATCGAAATAAGTTCTTCTAAATTCCTGCTGAGTGGTAGCGGAAGCGGCGGGAGTCCCGATTCCGGTCGTCAATTTTGGACTGTGGGCTTCGGAATCGACGCATACCTACGTGGCAATTATGGACTTCATTGCAGTTGGCAACTGTCATAGGTTATATTAATTGTTGATGAATGTGTTTTTTAAACTTCCAGTTGCTCGCTTAGTAATATTAATACGGTCACTGTATATTACCTTCAATTTTAATTTAGTTTTTATTTTTTATATGTTAGTCATTCTACTCTTCCACGTCATAATTTTTTAAGGGGAAGATAAAATCATATATGTATGTTACAGCCTAGATTATCGTAGGAATATCATGATATGATTGAAATTATCTTACTCAGTAAAAGTGGGCCTACACAAGAGATTAGAATCACTCAATGTCGTTAATTAAAATACCACTTTTGTTACGTCATTGTATCATAATTTAAAATTTCACAAGAATTCTTTTCCAAGGTCAGAGGATCTTGATTATTTCCTCTAGGTACATAACAGTCATGAACTCAATGTAGTTTCTACGCCTGTGACGTATGTATATCAAAAACATTTCAACCTCACTATATATAAATAATTGTTAAAAGGTTTCCGCTTCAAGTACTAGCTATAATAATCCTATATTAAAATTATATCTTTAATAGCAAACAAATGGTAACTTAAACTTGTTTTGAAACCGGTACTTGTCACCTGCTTATTCTATATGTAGGCGAAGTGTGTATCGTCGAATGTAAATTGTAATGAATAAATAATTTCAAATTCTATTTATAACTTTTATTCAAAAAACTTCAATAAGTCCAAAGAACGTTCTAAAGAAAAGTAAGTTGTTACGAGTGACTGATTCCAAATGCGACAGCCGACAGTATAAATTAGAAGTCACGCATAAGAAAACTAATGATTTATGGAGAAATCAAAAATAATAGAAAAGGAAGGCTTGGTGTTTATAGCTATAATTTTTAATAAGTGAAACATTAAAAAATACGAAACGAAATAATTTCTGAAGTAAATGCTTTATGTAAATTATTTTTTCTGGAAGTAGATACCTATTACAATTTCATCACTAAAGTTCCAAAAGTGTGGAAAATATGTACCTATAGATGAAGTTATATAGAGGTACTAAAAGAGCTAAGAGTAAGAAAAGTAATTTACATTTAATCGAAAGAACCAAAACATCACATGTCGGAAATAAAAAAGCGCATGTATAAATTAAGTTCATCACTGAACACCGTTGCATGCTATGCCTTCATAAATGGTATCACATAATCAACAAAAAATTTAGGACTTGTTAGAAACAACTGCTCTCACTGTATCGGTCGTGTGCCCATAAACAAAGGATATCGTTTTTAAAAGTTCCATTAGCTACTTTGTTTACTATGGTATTGTTGTGGTTTATAAAATCTAATAGTTATCTATTTATTGTATATTTGTATTAGAATGCTTATCTCAAAAGAAAGTGGAAATCTGAGTTTATTATTTAGAGATTTGAAACGATAAAAGAATAGCAGCTGCAATGGAGAGCTGGAAAATATAAAATATGGTAATAGGCAAGATTTTAAGTCCACATAACTTTGTTGGATATTAACCTATTTGGCACGTAATTTACGAGTATCACGCAAGCCAAGTTTATAAACCGTTGAACTGAGACAATAGATCAATACGCACAAGGTCCATGAAGAGGCAAAAAGTCCCCTTAATATTTTGGCCTTGACAAGATGAGATATTATGTTGAAATATTTTCCAAATATAATTGGAACTTAATCTTTTTATATTTTTAATAATTTAATTTCGACATTGAATAATAATGTACAAATATCTTTTTCAAATATATTATTTAACTCATCATCTAATTAAACCCATCGGCTTTTATACTGACCAATATTTAATTTTACTATGACGCAGAAGTATTATATATATTTATATTGTTTTCCAAATACTATATATAATTTATTGTAAACTTGTAGGCATATTGAACATTTAGTGCGGAACGAAAGAATCGTATAGCGAGAAGGTATTCTCGTTGCCTGTGTGTCACAAATAGCAATTACTATTTGCGTTTAATTCTTTAATGTTAAAGGTTGAGTGGTGGGTTACTGAAAACAAGCATCAATTTATGGTAAGTGTCTTTGCTGACGTCGGCAACTCATTAGAATTTTCATTCTAAGTAAATAATTTATCTTTCTTTTAATGTTTTTCTGAGATTTAACGAGACTGCCTCTGGGACACTGCTGACACTGCGACAATGCTGAAAAAGAGATCCACGATAGAATTTTCTCGAACATATTATAAAGACTTTAGCAGATATTATTCATAATCCCAAACTAAGACTAATCGGGACTATTATAGTTTTTAATTGAAACTCGAAGTCTATATTTATCTATACAGATTCGCCATCCTAAGTTTTCAACATTAAGTTTAATTTACTACTTTATGATATAAAATAATAAATATAATAGTCCCACATGAACTTGACGACTTGTATTATTTAAATAAGAAAATATAATTTTGCTTATCAAAGTGATTTCACGCACGGCGCATTCGTTGTAAACAATATAAATTGTAATGAAAATGTACCTATGTATCTAATTGTAAAAAAGTGTTTAACATATGATTACATCAGGTATATAAGGTCAATAAAAATAGCCATAAAAATAATAATTTCTTTATTATTATTAAAAATATTCTTTAATCTTATTATATCAAAGAACAAAGTTGCCACTTAATAATGTTATATTATGCCAGCGCACGTAAAATAAATAGGGTCTATCGACGGTTATCTTAAGTTCTGGTGTTTTATCCCATTCAATACCTGTAATGATCACATAATACTTACATTATTTATAAACCCAACCGTTCTTGAGTTCTTTTCTCAATTATAGGAGCAAAAATTGAGTTTCGCCTATCTCTTTAGATAAGTAGAATTGGTAGTTATTTAAATCGTATCCCACACTTGCAAAACTATATTTAGTACATACAGGTTTATTTATTAAGATTGAAAATAATATGATAACGATACTTGTTGGTCTGAACCGGCATTGAGATTTTTTACAATTACCGGATATTAAACAATGAAAACATTGTTAAAAAAAACCTATTTAAAAATTCTCTACTTCTTTTCATTGTATTAAGGAGCATTTATATTGGTCCTCAGGATCCGCATGCTATGTGCGCTTTATTTCTGTAACGGATCCGATATAGCCTGCATCGGGATAATTGTTTTCATATGTTCTTAGGACTCGCATTCAGGGTGCGCGATATTTCTGAGACGCATGCGGGCTACAGGCCGTCATAATGACCAATGTAATTGCACTATTATGTTAATGTGTATCAATATCAAAGGGAGAGGCATTTTGATTCATAAAATCCTTGTCCTCACATAAACGAATATATAATATCTAAGTATCTACTTATAGAAAATTAATTTAATTTGGTGCAGTTATTGCATAGTGCTTGTTATGGGTATAGGACCACTAAAATAGGTACAATTCATAATTGCAAATATTGTATAAATTACCATCATCTTTGAAAGCGTAACGACCGGCTTCCGACCAAAACATGATTCGCTGAACTGCGTGAGACAGCCGTAATCGGTCACATGTGTTGGTCGCGTCGATGAGACGATTGACACCTATCTAAAATTAACGAAATAATCATGTAACAATCAGTTACACAGTCTGTCGTACTTTCTCAATATGTACTACTACCTAGTATTACTACCGGGACATATACAGGGTGGCCCGTAATGAGTGAAGCATCTCTTGGGGGATGATAGCTGAGCTAATAATCTATCAAAAAAACTCAATATATGTCATACGAAAATATCATTGTTTTTGAGATATTGAGGATTTTGTAGTTTTTTCAAAAATGTTGACCTCGCCCAATGTTTTATATTACTGTG
>LQNK01000680.1:342352-385295 GCA_001586405.1 Phoebis sennae | reverse complement strand
ATATCTTTTTTATTTTTTAACCGATTTGAATGAAACAAACACTAAAACCTCCGGGGGACCGTAATAAATAATCGAAAACCGTATCTAAATCGGTTACGCCGTTTCGGAGTTGACTGCGTACAAACGCCCGACAAACAGACAAACAGACAAACAGACAAACCGACAAACAGACAAAAATTATAAAAATCATTGTTTTGAGTTTAGAATCATAAATGAAACACGAAACATTAATTTTTTCTTGAAAACACACGGCTAGTCTACGATTTTATTATATGTATAGATTAAGTTATATTTATTAGTGACGTTTTATCTAACATGAAATGCAAAAAATACTTACAGCATATAACGTACGGTCAAGATGGTCCAAAGCATCAACAAATTTTGTCAAAACATGCGTTTCTTGCGAGTTATTTTCAATTCTTTGTTTGCTAGCTGGCGTTTCATTTTTAAAGTTGATGTTATTTAATTTCTCTCTATTAATTTCACTACTGCCTTGTAAGATGAACCGATTAATTGGTTCATGTGCTGTTTTGAGAGGGCGACTTTGAAATCGATTAAAAGTGTTACTTAATTCCAGCTGTGTGTTTAGATTAGGAGGGTTCAAAGCGTTATTAAAAGTAGATTCAAAATACCGACGTCGAGTTTGTAAGCCCATGTTTAGCCAGTGTTCTGGTCGCTGATGATCACAAAGATACCATATATTATTAAATAGACAAATTTTGGGTACACGCTGACTGTACGACCGCAAAACTATTAAAAATGGCAAAGTGTTTTCTGAAATTTGCAGCTGATAATTGGGTAAAAGATCGATAGAGAAAGCACAAAAATGCGACAGCAAAATTGCTATTACAATTAACAAAGCTTTAATAGTCATGCTTACTGAAAAGCAATCAATCACTATTTGTTACAATTCATTTGTCTCGCTTGTCAACCACATGAATATATTACAATGTTTAAAGTATAAATGTAACCTTTCACCATCAGCTATTCCACGCACTTGTTGATACGATAAATTAAATATTACAGATCGTTCATGGCGTTCAATAAAAGAATAACTTGCAACTGTATTAAAATTACGTGCACCACGATACTAGTTAAGCGCTCTTATCAAACTGTTACATTTTCCATGCACATCTGTAGGAAATGTACTTGGTTCCGCGACGTTAAACTGCTCCTTAATTTTATTTTACAATTGTGAATTACTAATTAATGTGACGGTCAATTGGTTTTATGAAATTATTATTATTTACCTTATAAATTGATCTTCCATATTTATTTAAGTTTTAACAAAGACAGAGACAATGTTTGGATTTGTGGTGTGACCTATTTCGGCTTTCATGTTCGTAGGTTGGTCTCTTAATAATGCTCCAAATAAAAATCATTCTTTTGGATAAAATTATGGCCATATACGGATGATCTGCCTTAAACTCATCGACATATTCTAAACATAATCGTTCCAACTGGGCGACTGCAAATTTCAGATTATTTTATATTTCCTATTAAATAAAATTATGACAATAAATCCAAGCTGCGAGGAGCTCATTGTATTTTTGTATAAAATCAGTTAAATAAATAAAATATTACAACGCTACAAATATGCTTGTAGATGCTTCAAGTTAAAGTAACAGATGTGTAAACATTTTTAAAGTAACTTTAAGCTAGTTAGTTACCTCATAACAACATCCCACATAATAACTATCTACTAGTAAATCTGAACTGTGCATTCTCCATAGAATTCTACCATGCATACTTATTCTACTCTATTACCATTACTATTATTATTCTATGTTGCTTCATTTCAACATATCTCTTCTCATACAACTTATTGTGCACTAAGTAAACTATATATTATTAGTTAGGTACATTATGATACAGACCTACTTGTACTACTTGCTTGTACTATGATACTATCTTATAATAATTGGAGTATAATTTTGGATATAGGAGATTAAATAAAAGACAATATTATACTAAATAAAATATATTTTTTCAAATATATGAATATAAGTTTTGTGCATACAAAATATGATAATAAATAATAATGTCATTAAAAAATAGAAAAATACATTATGCTTATTATAGTTTCATTCAAAATAAAATGATTTAATATCATCAAAGTATCTTTTAAGGCAGTTTTTCATAGGAATAAGAGTATCTCTTACTTACGGAACAGATATAATACTTTACTAGTACTTACAGTATAAAATGCATACTTTTACATACATATATTATCATTAATTTACAAATATATTAATATAACATTTTGATAATGTTATTATTGGTTAGTAAATAATAAAATAAATTAATGCTTTTTAAATGCAGTTTGAACCCTATTGAAAGAAGTTTTATAATAGTGCTACCCATTCAGACAGAGAATAGGATTAGAAATGGCGGCGCATGTATTCACATGTCGCCTATAAAAATTTAGAATTTAGCTTCACTTTCCGCGATGAGTGGCGGTAAAATAGATAGTGTCATTGACAAGAATGACGGCCAAGAACGGCCGGTCTGCGGTGAAAGATATCTCTTCAGGATCATCGAGAATCGCTGAATACCCAACGATCACCATAGCTGCAAATTCAAACAATCCCTTTATGATTAGATTTTTAATCGCCTTCCAAAATTTGGAGCGTATTTTTACGCGTGTACAATTTAATTGTAAACAATAATTAATAGTCGATTTATTTTGTTAAACAATAGCCAAATTCCAGAAATAAACGAATAAAGGATACAATCTGGAAAGGCCTAATTCAATTAATATATTTCAAAAATAGCATAGCCTAGCAAAATAACCATGAACATAGCCATAATCAAACATTTATTTACGATAAATACACTCATTTTTATGGTCAAATAAATCAAAAGAGACCTTAAAAGTATTTAGATCTAGATCACATAATATATTTTTGCAATTTGAGTACCTATGGTTGGACATAAAAAATGTTGTTGTTTTAATTATGAATATTTTAATACGATGTGAATAATATTTTACAATCACAATGCAGAATCTGGATCAGTTCGTTTTACTGAAAACAGTGACGACGTTTTAAAATTATTAAAGAAGCGGATACTTGAATGACATGGGCCTTTTATTATTAAACAACATATTAACATCATCAACACAAGTCGAGTTCTGACGGGGATGTCTTCTAGCGCTTATAACAAGGGAGTAAGAATGCTCCGATAGGCATTGATGACCCAGCCACATACGAAGGGATACTTATGTTAGTGTACGTAATAGTGTAATAGGCCCAATATGTGAGGTCATCCTTAATCAGAGGCCCACTGACATTGTTACTCAAGCTATTGCGATGATTAACAAAATCCTCAGTCTCACTACATGTAGATTGGAGACACGAAAATTTTCTGTTAGGACAAAGTATAGCATATTATATAGTGGTAACATGAAATAATTCATTCATTTGATATTATAACGCCAATTAAGCATAGTATAATAACATCAGGGTGAGTTTATCAAGTTGGGGTTTTCAAGACCAAATCCTAATATATGAGAAATATCAAAAAATCTTGCAAGGATTCCCGTGACTGAATTTGACGATAATAAAAACTGCATTATCTCAACCTGCTTTTATAGTTATTTATATGACACAGGATGTAAAATAAAAGATTATATGTTCAATAAATAATGTATTTTAATAAATATCTATTATCTATGAATATTTCTTGTGGATACAAAATATATTAAAAATAATTGTTTAATAACTGTTCAAACTACATACGTCTAAAAACAACAGTACAAAAATATGTTACGCTTATTGTATCCTGGTTTCTAAATAATAACAAAAATAAATTACATAATACACATCTTTTTCAAAGATATAATCAAAGCATTTCATAAATGGACGGTTTAATAGTCCTGCAATATTTTCGCAACACTAACATCAACAGCATTAAAAACATGTTCAATATATTTTTAAGAATAGCACATGAATATAACATTATATGTTAATGAGTAATACAATAAATAATATGCTTCTTAAATGCGATTTGTATCCTAAAATAAGATTGTTTGTGAAAACTTTCAGTCGAAATTTTGTATTTAGCTTCAGTTTCCGCGATGAGTGGCGGTAAAATAGATAGTGTCATTGACAAGAATCACAGCCAAGAACGGCCGGTCCGCGGTGAAAGATATCACTTCGGGTTCACCGATAATCGCCGAGCACATAGCGATCGACATAACTGTAAATACAAACAGACCCTTTATAATTTATTTTTCCCGTACAGAATCGTGCACACAACGAACTTAATTAATCGACGATACAATTGACATACAATGTTAACACAATATCATAAATAACATATAGCTGCCATTTTGCAATTATGCATTTTTGGAATACTATTTATAAAATATGTTACATAGATAATAAAAAAGCGAAATAAGGACAGTATGGACAGAACAAAAGCATACAAGCACATGTTTTAAAGAATAGCCTCTGAGAAAGTACATATTTTGCGTACTTACGAAACATATCAAAACAATAATAAATAATCAAGCGCTTATTTTTAATAGCCAATGTAACGAAGGTTTCCAAAGAATAAGGGAGGTATTACATGATTATCTATTTTATAATTTATATGTTCAGCACGGTTGGATATTGCAATGGAGTAACGCTTATAATTACGTGTATTTATATTTTTAATACGATGCAGATAACATTTTTATTAACTTTCTGTTTCACTTTTACTAAGTACTTCAATACAATATATTGAATATTAACTTTTATAAAACAGTATAAACTAATACCTAAATATTTTGAACTTGGTATGGTTTTAAAAATGGTGAGTTTATAATCATAATAGATATACACTATCAACAGAAAAATGTATTCGATATCTTAACTTAAATTATGTATATATATATATATATATATTAAGAAAATAACCAAACATTTTCATAAGAATGGTGAAGTTAATAATTGCATTTACATATATAATAATAAATGCTTATTATAAATGAATTATGTGATGTATAGATTACAAGTAAAATAGAACAGCGGTGTATAAGCCGAAAGAAATCATAGATCAAAGTTTATATAATTGAACTGATAATGATTCATTATTAATACAACTTTAGGTAAAATGCATTATGAGCGTGATTGCATTATCTTAGCTTATCCAAAATGCGATAATTATGCGTTTAAAAATAAATCGATTGTACATTATTAATCTTAATACAAATAATATTGATTTTAATATTAACTGAATACGATGAGGAACGTTGTTTATTTTGAGCCGCGGTAGGCGCCAACGAAGAGCGTGGTTCGAGCGCTGTCCAACAGCACGTAGAGGAAGGGTCGGTCGGCGCGGAACTCCGGCGATGGCATGGGCGCACACCGCATCATCATCACCATGCCTGTGGAGCACGCCAACAGGGCTAGAGCTCGGTGCGGTAGTCTCGCGCGGTGGCAGCGCGGCCGTTTGGCCTAAAGCGCGCCACGAGCGCCACCTGTCGGCCGACAAGCACGCACCAGAGCGCGGGCCTCGTCGCCGCGAACACGAGTGGCTCTTCCACCATGCGACGCTTGCGAACCGCGCCCGCTGAACGATCACGCACACAACCCACATTTATACATATACGCATATAATCCAACTTTCACCAACTACCCACAATTCACATGCTTTAAATTTTCCAAATCTTAATAATAAGATACTATTCTTTGAGTTCTTATTCTTCAGGCGAATCAATGTAAAATTTTGTGGAGAAGACACCATATTGATACCACGTACCGATTTAAATAATTTTAAACAAAAAAATACATTAAAATTTCTAGTTATAGCCAATATGTAAACTATTTTTGGTGTTGAGTCAGCCAATTAGCCAAAAATGTATTTAATGACCAACAAATCAAGTTTATAGATCTACACAATCCAATATTAAATTTAAATCATTAAATGATGTTACAGCAAAAAGTCTGCCCAGATATTTTTAAATACATAAATCATTGAATAATCTTCAGTATAAAAATATCGAAATATCCCAGACATTGTATATATTATTATAATATTATCATGCAAATTTTATAAAATTTAGATGATTACTATTATACAGGGTCTGTCGTAAATAGTGGATAATCCGTAAACTGTGGTTAGGCCTGATGTTCAGCTTTAAGAAAATGTACGTTTTATGTCAGGGTTGGCAATACTGTAAAAATTATGAATATTTTGGTGTTTTTTTTTTAATTTTCTACCGCGTCTATGATTTTGCTCATAACTTTTAAAAAATGAAGATATTTTTATGTACTTTTTTTTTTAATTTAATCACAAATGCCTGTGCTATCTAATAAAAATACCATTTGAGGCATTTTTTTTTCGAAAACTATTAAAATTAGCATTAAAACTTATTTTTTTGTTCGTTTTTTATTTTTCGTCAAGTTTAAACCATTAATTGTGAAAAAATAATATACTGCACCATAATTGCCCATAGTTTTAAAAACTTGCTCAGTTTATCTAGTTTCTAAAAAGGTATAATATAATCAGTGTTTGATAAGCAAAATTTCTTTGTAGGAGCGAAAAAGCTCGTCACGGTCGGAAAGTTGATATTTTCCATAATGCGTCTATGTCCCGATTTAGGCAGCCTAACTAATTTATATCATTTACACAGTAAAAAAATGCTATTGTATACCGTAATGTAGACCATAGCACTGTTCAAAATTATAAAATTATTTTATAATTTTATTATTGAATAACTTTTAATGCTAATTTTAATAGTTTTCGAAAAAAAAATGCCTCAAATGGTATTTTTATTAGATAGCACAGGCATTTGTGATTAAATTAAAAAAAAAAGTACATAAAAATATCTTCATTTTTAAAAGTTATGAGCAAAATCATAGACGCGGTAGAAAATTTTGAAAAAAACACCAAAATATTCATAATTTTTACAGTATTGCCAACCCTGACATAAAAAGTACATTTTCTTAAAGCTGAACATCAGGCCTAACCACAGTTTACGGATTATCCACTATTTACGACAGACCCTGTATATAATTTTGTTTTTTTTAAACATATAGTATAAATTAAATATTCTTAATTACAGCAAACATTAAATGAACGGGGTTAATAATTGTCATAACCCTAAAATGTTTGAACATCTCACAATACCAAAAAAATTATGTTATATAACATGCTACACAAATACAACGTTTTTGAAGCAACACATACATATCCCAAAAAAACATTTATTGCATGCAATACTATCCATTTATATCCCTAAGGCATAATAACATTCCACACAACAATTTTGTAATATTCAAAATATTTCATGAAAATAATCTGATTTCAAATAACACATTTTATGAATCTACATTTTAAGTAATGAGGTTACTTTAATTACTTCTACACTCCAAATTAATTGCAAAGAAAAATCTATACAAAAATACGATAATATCTACTTCATTAATAAGAAAATAATACATACCAGTAGCAGCGGCGGCTTCGGCACCTTCTTCGTTGACTTCAATGAATGCTTTTTGGACAGCCTTCGATACATATAAGAGTTCACCATTGTCCAACAGCTTGTTAATACCAGAGCCGTTGCTGTCAAAGATAGCTTGGACTCCGAGCTGGAATGGTTAAAATAGTAAAACAGTTATTTATGTGATCCATAAATATAGCCTACTCTATTCTATAGCCTACAACATATCATTTGTATGAAATGTTTGTAGGATGAATTTATATATGATACTTTGTCACTTGTAATGAATGAAATGTTTGTAGGATGAATTATATATGATTCTTTGTCACTCTTTCACGCGATAAATACTTAACGGTTTTGGATAAAACAACAATAATATAGGTTTTACACATAAATTAGACTAGACCTTAAATTTATTATATGTTTTGTAAATTGGCCGTAACGTTCTGTATAACGAAAAAACACCAAAAAGTCAGAAAGAATCCTGCGAACGAAGCCGCGGGCAAAACCTAGACAATAAAGAAGAATCACTATAGAATATCTATTGTACTAAATTAAACACGCACATCAATATGAAACAATGAAAGCTGATGACGGAAAGAACACAAATGTCGGCTTATACAAATAAACTTAATACTAAACAGTATCCCACCGAAAATGTAAACATTATTTTCAATTTCGGCTTGTATATTTTACAAAGTATGGATAAAAAGTAATCAATTTAATTCAGTTCCGTTGTAAGGTTGCACCTTTGATAATAATCATAAACCAATTTATAAACTACTGTAAGAGCTCCGCGGTTTCACCCGCGTATATCTCCGTTCCCGAAGGATTTCCAGGATAGAGGCTATCTTATGTCCTTTCTTGGGTTTTAAACTATGTACTAGATTTTAACCAAATCGAAATTTTGGACCGTATTTAATTCAAACAAACAAACAAAAAATCAAATCTTACTTCTTTATAATAATAGTAATGTAGATTAACTTTACCCATGCGGATTCATTTATGTAAACCAATTTCCACAAAAAATACATAATTTATTGTATATTTCTAATTTATATAAGTTATAATATATACAATCATTAAAACATTCTATGCTCTCTGAAATTGTAATCAAGTGTAGGTATATGGCTATCAATTCATATGTAAAATATGAAACGATAAGCAGAGTTTTCCAACAATTTTTATATGAATATTAGTCATTTTAAAATACTTGGTAAAATACCAAAAGTATTAAGGAATTGCACTTATTTAGTGTAATCAGTTCAAACCACTCATTATCATTGATAAGTTATCAATGTATCTATTCTGGTCACTTATGTAGAAAATGTATTGATTTTTATACAATTTCAATTTTTAGTCTAATAGATTCATGATAATCATTATCTAAGTGATAATTCATTTTTCGATTCTGTTTTTCATAAAAATACTTTAATTTATGATTTTTGTTACTAATATTCAATTAAAAAAAAATTTAATTAATTTGATTTTTATTTTAATATACTAAATTGCCTTCTTAAAAAAAACCTTTCAAAGTGAATGAATGAATAAATACATTTCTGATTCAAATAATGTTGATTGTAAAAATACACATTAAATCACAAGAATGAACAAACCATACCTTAGGCAGAAGGTCATTCAGATCAATTTCAGATTCAATCTTAAACTTGGGAATGTTGACACGGACTTTAGTTTCAAACATTTTGTCAACTTCAGCCATAAGGTCAAACCCATCAGCTAATTTCTGCATAACACCATCAAGACCATTTATTTCTTGGGGCAGAACAATGAGCATGCTTGCCTCATCACCAGCATAATGCATTTGAAGGAGCTGTAACAAAAATAACAATAATTTTGAATATAACCAATACACTATTGATAAAAAATATTTTTCTCCTTATCTCCCTAATGAGACAATTAAATTGGAATTTGGGTCCGTATATTACAGTGAAATAGCTTATCTGTGAACATTGTATTACTCATTTCACATTAATTTGTATTTTTAGTTTAAAATAAATGTTGACATCATTTGTGCACTAGTTACTTTTGACCTTCACAAAATAATTGCCTATTCTTTTAGAAGGAAATGAATTCGTCTAAGTACACTATAATTGCTTACAAAAAAACTCCTTATCTTTCATAGTTAGAACATAGCATTCATAAAAACAATATGTGGATGATATATGATAGTTCTAAATCATTCCAATTTCAGCTTTTGTATAAATAATGTGTGGTAAGTGTTTGTTATTATTGGCTGCCGTCCAAACATTGAAAACTGTTTATTTTTTTAAAGTTATTTCAATACCTGCACTCCAAGCTCAGCACTCTCTCCATACATGAATCTGTCCTCCAAGAACATCATAGGAACATCCACCGAGTTTGACTCATCAATGTGGAAAGGCTGATCAATTGTATTGGCTGCGTCAAATTGCTTCTTCCAATTTCCCTAAAGAGCAGACATAATTTTTACTCATACTCATCAGTATGACTTAAATAAATTATATTTCTATACTAGAAACACTACATGGTTTCACCTGTATAGTGTAATGGATAAAGACTATATTATTTTCAAATGGATATACATATTTAAATATATACCAGTATAATTAAAGATAAGAATGTTTTAAACAAACAAACTTTTCCAGTCCAAAATAAAATATATAACATGGATAAAAGATCATGTTGCTTCAACATATTTTTATCATCAGAGCAGTTTAAATTTTTTTCATTGATCCAAAACATTGGTTGAAACAATAGGTACTTATATTTCCTTAAAGAGAATTGTAATAAGCATCCCACATATGTCTTAAGCCATTAAGATAAGTATGTGTTCATTGCCTCACCTTAAAGTATAGAGCATTAACGAGAACCAGCCTGGTATCACTGTTGACACTGTCCGCTGATAGCAGATCCTTAATGCGGTTGTTGGTCTTGCTCTCCACCTTAACAAAGGAACAAATGTCAATCAAAACAGTAATACAAATACAAATATTTATAACAATAATTCTTTAATCACAGTAAAAACTAAGTCACTCAGACAAATAAGAATAAATTATTAGTTTTGTACTTAGGTAAAGAAATATATTCATGTGTTGTATTAAAATACAAGTTAATAATTGTTAAAAAAACTTTTTATACATGTATTTCTATATTTTTCCCATTATATCTAAAGGAAAATATTCCAATTTGAACATACCCAATTATTGATTTGACTGCAGGCTTCAGCACTTTCTGAAAAGTTGAGTTTCTCCAGACCAGCATCAAAGACTTCAACAGCATCCTTCTTCAGCTCAGGATTCAGATCATAGGCACCCTCTTGGATGTACACTTTGTTAGCAACATTTAAAGTTACACCATTGATTGACTTTAACTTTGCAGATACACTTGAAAATGAGGAACGGATCTGAAATTAAAATCAATATACATATCCATTATTATATGCTCAATAGGCAATAGTATTATAAGTTTTTAAATATTAATAAGTAATATTTGCAATTAACAATAAAAGAGAAACTTGTTTTATAAAAATAATTTCCGATTGTTTTCCAACACACCATAGAAAATATTTAAAAACAAAAATGGATACAAAAAGAATACTCACAGCGTCATCACCAGGAAGACCAAGAGACTGCAAAAGCTGAGCATGAGCGGGATCATCAGCTCCCAAAGCAATGAGGGCCAGAACAAATTCGGCCGATAAGGGAGATGCTACCACACTGCTCTTCTTGTCCAACTCCTTTAAAACAATACAATTTTAGTTTAGTTCTTTTAACAATAGTTCAAAATGGTATTTTTATAAAGATGTGAGCTACTTACATTACAAAACTTTGCAGAAAATTGGGCAATGGAGGAGGATACTGCCTTGGAATCCATTATTGAAGATATAACTGGTTTTAAAAATAGAGTTAAACCTGGAAATTTGAAACTCAGTTATAGGAGGATGTTGTTAAATATTTATAAATATTTAAGTAACAGAAAAATAACGCTAGACACGACTGGTTTCCTTGAAATCAACTGGGTAAATACTAAATACTGATGACCGGCGTCGTTTTATTTTTAATCGACAGCAACAAACCGAAAAAGTATGACGCAGCGATGATATCATTCAATCGCCTACTGCCTCAACTTAAAGATAATGTGAATACGAAATAGAATGTAGGTACCGTTATTTTTATATAACAATATTTGAGGGAAAAATTATCAATGTTTCACATAAATAGCTTTAACAATAAAAATAATAATTACACAAAAAGCCGTACAACCGCATTGACGAACGAATCAACACTATTATCGGCATTCGGCAGGCAGGTATTCCGTTTATAAGAACAAACGTTTCAAATATACAAGTTATCGATAATGACTATTATCTCATTTTAGATAAGCAGTTATTTTCTTTTTAATTAATGGTTTAAGGATAATTTCGCGATAATTAATTCAAAATAAATCCTATTTACATTATTTGAAGTATTTTGACATTGACATGTTAGGAAGTTTTTTTTTTTAAATAATAATTGTTCATTAATTCAATGGAAAAAAAATATTCATAAATTTTTACTGAGCACGCTGCACGATCATAGTAGGTAGTTTTATATCTTAATTAAATATAAGACTAGACTTAAAATTTTAAAATTCCGTATTTTCTTAATAAAAACCTAGGTACTGATACAGTTTTAATTTGATTAATTAGTTAACAGTTTCTATAGTGTTGAGAAATCCTTACTTGTGTTAGAGTATCTCGATCTTCCTTCGTATACATAGCAGAAATTGTTACATAAATAATATTATTCTTTTAAAGACATTCTTCAGAATTCTTCAGAAAAGCATTAAGCAGTGAATATAGTATATTATTATCTCTGTAATTTCGCATTTATTTTCATAATATGTTTATTGAAAGATAAAGTTTCAATCTAACGGGAATGCTAAGGCCTAGCAAAGATTTTACCATAAAAGTAATTTTTGTATGATTAAACTACTTGGAGTTTTTAGCTGTCGATTTCACTGATGAGGTTTTAGAAAGTATTCGGTTTTAAAACCTTGACATTTGCAAAAAAGAAGAAAAAGTCAAAATGATCACACTAAATCAAAAGTTTCAATAATAAAAAACAAAAATACAAAAAATATCACAAAATTCACAGTTTACAAAGGTTTTTTAAATATAATTAAATTTAAAGTAACAAAAAACTATGGTTTATTCTCATAAAATAATCAGTATCTTAAGATATGCCAGAAGGAACTATAGCTTGTGTTGTCCGCCTAGAGGGCCTACTAAGCCTGGTGGTGGTTGTGGCTGTCCTTCATCTACACCTGGAGGGGGACCTAAAATTACTCCAAATCCATGCTGTCGCCAAACTGTTATTCCTCCTAATCCATGTATACCCCGATATCACCATGGAAAAGATACCTGGAAAAAATACCGTTTTTTGACATTCTTCGTAGGCTTTCCACTAATTATTATCCAAGGAATTATATGCTCGCAACACCATATACCAGAAAAGGGAGAATGTAGAGATTACGAATATATGCGCTTACGCGCAAAAAAATTTCCCTGGAGGGATGGTGTTAAAACCCTTTTTCACAATGATAAAGTTAATCATTTGCCCGGAGAATGCACGCCACCACCACTGGATTGCGATTAAAAAGAAATAAAAATTATTATTTTATTGGTTGTTTATTTTTGAAACTTTATTCCTTAAATGTTACCGCGCATCAGCTATTTATATAGACAGCCTAGATAATCAATGCGCACGCATGCAATCGGGAAAGGGCGGGCGTCGGCGCTCTAGGGCGGGTCTTAGAAAGAAGGTACACTGCTGACTAGCGATCAATATTCAGGCTGACGTCAGTATAGCGTTGGCCGCTATTGGCCCTCCCGGCATTATTAAATAAACCTTCTGACAGAGTAGCGCGTGTTGTTGCGCCGCGGGCACAGCACCGCAGCACGCGGCGGGCCCGCGTACCGCTCGCGGCCGCCGCCGCACGCCATGGCCGACATGCCAGACCTATCGCATCTTACGCCCGAAGAGCGCGCCATCATCGAGGGCGTTATTATGCGGCAAAGACAAGAGGAACAACGCGAACATGAGATAATGAGGTGTGCATCAGATATCCATTGTCATTTTATGTTTTAGCACCGCATTACTAGTTCTATATATATAACACGTTCTGGAACATGAAAAGCTAGTATACATAACGAAATGTAGGAATTGTAAATGGACTTTTCAAAATATTTTCGTCTGCGCGTTTAAATAGATCCATTTGTATAATAACACAATATATAGATGTACATTTTTATCGGTCTCAGACAATATGAACAGCGATAAACGATTATCGATTATACGCAACCAGTAATCTTAGTAAGTGATTTTAAACGTAATATATTGACGTTAAATATTTTATTTCATTGGGTTAGTTAGGCTTTTTTTTCTAAGAAGCGTTATTAATTTATATATGTATATTAAACAAATTAACAAATACATTGACGCACCGCTACATCATCATAATAAAATGTAATTAAATTAAGTAAATCTTTTCTCTCGTCGTATTATTAAAACCCTTTATGTAGCAGTGAGTTTTATTTTTAAAATCTTCGATAAAGATTCGTAACTATCGGGGCATATAATACTTAAATAAAATCCATACAAAAAAGGCGTTTTCTTTTGGTATATTATTTTGATTAAACTTTCATATAATAAAAAGAAGCTTGGATTGAACATAGAGTTTTCTTCAAAGTATCTGGAACATGATCTGAAGATCAAATTCTGACCTACTTACTTATTTAATGCGGTAACACAGAATAGAAATGCGCACACAAGTAATTTTTCAAACGACTACAAAATGTAAGAGGAGATTGGGTTTAGGTGTATTCTTTAAATATTATATAATTAATAGTTCAAATTGGATACTTGATGCATTTACGTTTTGATTTATGTAGGTTTATGTATAGCAACTTAAACCGTAACTACCGCATAATTATGTGCTTTTCGTGGGTACCTATTGTGAATATTTGTGTAAATAATTTGTTAACAGCTCTCCACCACATTTAAGATTCAAATAATATTTTAAAACTACGTAATGTAGTAAACATTGTTTATATTGATTAAAATGTTTGTTGCCGTCAAAAAATGTTTGCTCGCTTGTACTTGTTAAATAGATGTCTTCTTGTATGACTGTATAATTTAGTTCGATGCAGATTCGCAGTTAATCTCCATTATTCATGATTGATTCATTCTTTATAAGCAAGGTGACCCGAGCAATTGAGCACAAGTCAGGGCCTTTGTTCAATGATAAAACATTTTTTTAAAGATTTGTTGAAGAGGATCCCTGTAAAACATAGCGCTTAAAACAATTACGGTTTATTGCTATAAATAATTTGTATTCATATTATATATCCTCATATTTGAGGTAATTAATTGTGGACTCATAAAATCAAAAAGTATAAATAGGGCCGATTTTTAAAATTGTGCAGGGTACCTATTGTACTTTTTATGATAATTATTATTAATTATCATCTACTGCTTCAGTGATAACAATCTTTACTTATTTCAAATTTCTAATACGATTTTTTCTACGCGGTGCATATAACAAAGCAAAGCAAAGCTTTATAGAAGCACTAAATTCTTGAGAAATTATCAAAAGTTTCTGATAAGTAAAAACAAAAAATAATCGTAATATTTGTCTATTATGTCGATAAAGCTAAGATATTTTACGCAGGCGTCATTAAGTTATATTTTACATGTTAGGTGATTGTAGAGCTTACTATAAGTAAGTATGTATTTACATATGAGATCTCCTAATCCAGACGTAAACAAGACGAAGTAGCTGTTTTGGAGCAAACAATTCGTACAAGAAATGAAATGCAGCGCGCAGCAGGCGTGGAGTTGGCTGCTACCTGTCACATTTGCTTGAAGACGAAGTTTGCTGACGGCGTCGGCCACTCCTGCCACTACTGCCGCGTCAGGTGCTGCGCTCGGTGTGGGGGGAAAGTTACTTTACGATCGAACAAGGTCTGAAGCATACATTTATTTGTGATTGTACATATTGATTAATAGTAGTCGGATAAAATTATACATCCAACTCATAAAGTTGGCATTGAGTCTAACAAATATCCATAATTATCAGGTATTTGTAGTTTTCATAAACTACATACCACACTTTTTTAATTAATTTAGTCAGTGTTGTTGTTTGGCCAATATTATAGGCATGATTTTATTTACTAGTTCATTTAGAACAATTTAAAGGAGCGTGATCGCAGGCAGGCAGATTGATAATCAATAACCACTTTTTTAAGTTAATTTCATCAGTACACTATATGGTATAACATAACAATTTTACTTTATTCCTTGTACTACATTATTGCCTTACAGGTTATTTGGGTCTGTATTCTCTGTCGTAAAAAGCAAGAGCTCTTGTCAAAAACCGGACAATGGATTCACAAAAGTGCCGGCCAAGATTCCATGCTATGGAGAATGGAATCGGATTTGAGAAATTTACCACCACAGGTAGATGCAACATTAGATAAAAGACCTAAACTTGAAAGAGCACATAGTGCGGCAGAAAAAGAAAACCAACCTTTACAGAGGTCGGGAAGTGCTCTACGACGGCAATACAGTCAACAAGAAGCCAAGTGTTACGGAGAACTGGAGGGATTATCGCGAACGCATCCCCACCTCGTGCATCCCAGGCAGAAGCCGTACGGACTGGACGATATGGGTCCGCCTTTACCGCAGTCGCAATTGTTGCCGCTGCCACACTCCGCAGGAGTCCACCCGCCGATGCCACCACGTTCCTCATCTTCCGACGATGAAGTCCCCGAATGTGTTTCCGATGAAAACGACGAGTATCGAGATCGCGGTGAGTGAACCAACCCGCTTTCCATTCACCGTCCAAACCTCTCCGGACTGTCACGAATCCTTACCAAGGGTTTTGTTCATCCTACACAACATTTCAATACACTTAACACTACAAACCAATTAGTTTACCATGCACAACAACAATTAATACCAACTAATATCACTCATAGTCGTTCCTAACATTATGCAATTGTAAAGGTGTTCCGTGCGAGGTTTCCAATTTCAGTCAGTCCTTTCAGGCACGTTCAGGTAAAATATTTTTTAATAAAACTAAAGATGCCACATATCTATACATAAACCTATCAGTATAGACATTTAACTTAGCAGTGACAATAGTATTTTTTATATTTAATCATTTAATTCCTTATACTTAATACAATCGTAGGTCTTAAACAAACTATATTTGCATATTAGTTGCATCATTATATTTTTATTATACCTAGTTATTATTTCCAGATATAGACAGCCGTTTAGATCAGTTTAATGTAAGAACAATGATTAGTATAATTGACTGGGACAAATAGTTGAAGATACGCGCTTCTTATAAAGTTTATAGTAATTTGTTGAATGGCTACATTCTTTGTATTAAGTCTAGCGCACAGCGCGTACGCGCCCGGTCTCCGTTCGTGAATACTAGAGCCTATTGGCGAAGGAAGGGAAAAGGGGATTCTATACAAATTAAATCATGTAAAAGTGAAAGAAATTAGAACGAAAATCAATATTCATGGTATGTTATCCTAACATTCCGAGTCTCAAACAAACCCCGCCCTCCTTTCACCGTTGTCTCGACTTGCCTACCCCAGAAAATCGCCGACTACGCCAAGCCCGAGCCTCCTAATCATCACCCCATCTACTGTTTACATTACAGGTAATAAAGATAGGAGCTGCCCTGGTGGCGCAAGAAAACAGCGCCAAGCAATATTAGACGAGAAAATGAATAAATTTTTATCGGTGAGAAGATTTCTATCGGAACGATAATTTTGTTGTAATAATCGCTGAACGTTAGATGTTTGATATACAATATTTTCCTTAATCGTTTTCGTCGTCTGATATGTACCTCTTTGGTCTACCATCTGTGGTCGCTGTTGATTTCTTTAATTGCCCATACTTCTTTCATTTTAAAATGTATTTGTTTAAACCACGGAATAGAAAAAACAAGTGGAAGTGCCCTAGTGCTTCTTTAGTATGAGAACCAATGTCGCCAAACTCACACATTGACAAATTAAATCGTACAATGCATACAAAAGAAGTAATGTCAAAAATTGACAAAAAAACATTTCGGTTGAAAATCGTATTTATTGTTACTTAAAATGAAGTCTTTTTGTATGTCAGTAAGGTAATAATTAGTTTATCTGTTGAATCAATTTTCCACCTAGAAAAAAGGTAAAACTATTCATCGCTAGAGGGCGATATTATATATTCATTAAATTTTGATCACTAATACCTTTTAAATAAATGTTATATTTACGGTACAACCGTTTGACACTCAGTTGTCATTTTGCTACTCACCCAGTGATTGATCGTATCGATAACTACATGTCGATGTTAGTTAAATTTCCACTATTACCGAAAAATAATTAAACATAAATTTAAGAACTCCAAGAGGAGGAAGTCGTCCTAACTGATTCCTTAACTAATTTATATTATAAATTAATATATATATTTTAATACTACTTATTTTCAATTTGTTTTTGTGGTTTGCAGTGTTACATTTTATACGATGGTTTAAAATGCTTCGTATGCGAGTCCAATACTCCTTTAGCTGATTGTATTAAATTCAAGTATTGTTTTTACATTATTAATTTCACTTATTTATCGATATCAACAAATTTGTCACATCCCTCATCGAAGCTTCTAGAACTTATATCATTTGATTTAGGTACGTATTAAAGTCAATTATGTACTTTAAGTCAACAGCATAAGGTATTTTTTAATTTGAAAAAATATACGAATTTGTGATTTTCACAATAATTTACATTTTATTGTATTAGAACAATCTTTTATATTTGCCGGTGATAAGATACATCGCCATGAGACTTATTTATTATGCTGGATCATTTTTACAATTTATAATTGCGGAATAACGCCTGATTTCAATATATTATATCTGAAGTCGAGACGTTATGTCACATCAAGTAGCGAATAACGACTGGACCGATGTTGTACTATTGTACAAAGTTAAAAAGTCGCAGGCTAGAGCAGCAGGGCACTTCCACTTGTTTTTTCTATTCCGTGGTTTAAACAGTTCAATAACCAATGATCGTACATTATACATACTAAGAATAATATGATTTGAACTTAATGACATTAACACTTAGAGATCAAAGGTCTCACTATGAGTAGCAAATGTCTAATGTAAGATCATCCACGTATTGCTTAAACCAGTTTTTTAAGATATAAAAGCCTTATATAGCTCGTATTATTCAATCCGAATAAAAAAAGTAAATTAATCAGAAAATTTGAAAATAAAAATAAATATAAAAATTTGATCTGGTTTGAGCAAAAAGCATGTTGGGAGCGAAAAGAAGAGTGTAACATAATTTGTGACATGTAAAATGTTAGTTTTGGTGGAAGTGTATCTATCGTTTTGTTGTTTTGTATGACTGGGATGATTTGTCACACTTTCCTTTCGCTTATGCATCAACACTGCTTTGATTGCAATTATATTAGTTAACGCTCAAAGAAACGCCATCGCCTCGTTTGATACGAAAATAGATATTTATTCAAATTCTTCAAATCAATACAAAACGGCAAAATTTTTTCTAAAATTATATATATTAATAACCACGGAACGATATCGGATCCGGGCGCGTACGGGCGTGCAAGTCGGCGCGTAAGCTAAATTGGCGCGTATCCACGATGCTATCCATATGATATCGTCCATAGGAGATCTTGAGGCGTGTGCTTCACTTCGAAACCCTCACCTTCGATCCAACGTGGCTGCAAACAACTATTACAATTTAACTAATCATTCGCCGGCCTCCTACATTCCTGAAGGAAGCGGAGTATTAGACACTGCCACGGTGCCCACCGGTGGACGTAGTTTTGACTCGGTCACAGATTGCCGATGGCGAGCACGTGACGATGGGGAGAGTGCTTATCTGCGTCCTTACGCAAGAGACGAAGGTCACACGTCTGACCGAGCAGTATATAAGAGTGCCTATCTGTGGGAAGATTCTGCTGATAATAGACGGTTCACTGAGAGAAGAAAAAAAACTGTTAGATTTGATGGACACGAAGGCGCAGCGACGTTTCCACGAGGGGGCCGGGATTCATCAGGAGTTCCTCACGATTGGGCCTCTTTGCGTTGGGAATCTGAAAGACAAACGAGCCAAGATTCAGCGACGAAAGATTCAGGCATCGATACTTCTAGCACTTTTACTTCCAGCGAAGATTCTAACAGGGGCGAGTGCCCTAAGGTACACCCAATGGCTACATTTTAGCTTGCTTTCACATAACTATACAAAGTACTATCACAATTACGTTAATAGGGAAAGCTTCCTAAAAAAATATAATTATAAACACTACTATTAGCAACAAAACGTTATACACATTTAAATTTCAAAAATTCAGAACTTTTGAAAATTTGTGGAATAGCCTTGTAAATATGAACGTACCTCTGTTTGGCTGTGGCATGTTTGCATTTCTCGGCATGACCGTTAACTTAATTGTGCGTTGCATATGCTAGTATTGCTGTTTTCCGTAGAACTATATCGCCGCAATCCCAGATGTATATTGATATGTTATATCATGTTTGTTTTCTGTAATAGTTTCCATTAAACTGGCAAGTGTCTACGGACGGCACTCGCATGGTCGGACACATGGTTCTGCGGAAGAGCGTAGTTGAGGGAAGCTCACACTCGTCTGCCGCCATTCTTGGCTTAAAAGTCGTTGGCGGAAAAATGTTGCCAGATGGCACAAGGGGAGCTGTGGTGGAGAAAGTCAAAAAAGGATCAATCGCAGATTTAGAAGGACAGTTAAGAATAGGTTAATAAGCATTATATTATTTATAGAGATGGATTTCGTAGCTTAAGCATTTTCAGTAATTTTTCTATCATCATACTATTGTCTATCAGAATCATCACAATTCAATTGATATCACTGTTCATATTAATAAACCTAGAAGCATATAAATTGCATACCCTCTAACACAAAATTCTATTTGATAAGTTGCATTAAAAAGCTTATATTAGTCATATCATTAACAGCTCATTATTTAAACAAAAAATAACTCTTAACCGACACAGGCGATGAAGTGTTGCAATGGAACGGGGTGCCCCTGCAAGGTCGGAGTGCAGAAGAAGTGGCAGCAGTAGTGGCGAACAGCAAACACGACACGCATGTCGAGCTGGTCGTGTCCCGCCCTTTGAGCTCTGCTCGACTTCTGGCTCAGCCTTGGAGGACCCATAAAGGTAGTTTTATATTTGTCCAGCCCTAAATTTTGAACACCAAAATATCTATACATGTACCTACGTGTTATCTCAATAATAGAATATATAGGTCGAATGTCAAATTACTTTCGTTTCCTATCTAGCTGAAAAATAAATTAAAAAATATTTAGTCTACGTGTACCTATGTTTGTTATTTTGATAATATCGTGCGTATCTCTTTCCTGCGCAAATAGCAGATTTTAGTAAATCGCAAAACTTCCTTTTAAAACTACCTTTACTATATTTTACAATAGAAGTGTACACGGAGGTGCTGGGCGGTGGCGAAAAGCCAAGCGTGCTGGTCACGTCGCCGGGATCGCCAGATGTCCACGGCCGTCGGCGGAATGCCAGACAGAATCACCAAAACGCCAATGTTGCTGGTCGAATACAGGTAATCAATACGAGACATTAATATTTATGTTCATTAAGGTAAATACAAAGTACTTATCTTTTGTATGTCTTTGTTTCCCTCCCAGCTTAAAGTGTACTTCGACATAACAGCGCTTCAGCTTCTAGTCACAGTGGTATCGGCGAGTGGTCTAAGCCCCAGACCCGATGGCTCTCCCCGTTGCCCCTACGCTAAAATTTTCCTCCTACCAGACAAAAGCGAGAAGAGCAAACGTAGAACCAAGACACTCGCAAATACATTGGAACCGAGATGGAACCAGACCTTTGTTTATTGCGGCATACGCATTACCGACATCAAAAAACGAACTTTAGAGGTAAGAACTATCATTTTCAATATGATAAATAGTATAAATTTATTAACAGTGACATTATATTACTGTATATTTTTTTCTTGTAGGTAACAGTTTGGGATCTAAACCGTTACGGACCAAACGATTTCCTTGGAGAAGTTCTCCTAGATCTTGACAACATGGTGATGAATCATGAGCCAAATTGGTACAAATTGAAACCGCACGATGAGTTCGCTGGATTTGGTGTAAGTATTTCTACGTAATAACATTCGATCGAGACTTACTTAGTACTGAATAAAAAAAATAAAACTTTTGTATCTAATTTTTATACCACTTTAGGAAGTAGCCTTCCTCATGATAAAATTTTATCACTTTAGGAAGTAGCCTTCCTCATTATAAAAGAAACATCGCGAATAGTATATTTTGTATAAAGGACTAAACAGCAAAGGAATTTATAATCGTTTTTGATAACAGAGATATCGCGAAGACGAAGCCGACGGTGAGCACCTCTCACCACCTTCAACGTCAACATCACGACTGTCAGACTCCGATACCCCCAGCGAGTGTGATCTCAGACGCCATCACTCCTTGTCAAGCCTGGCTTCCAGTTCCAGTCCACCACCAACAAATGAGGTAACCATTTCGATGTTTGACCTCCTTAAAGTACCCAATGATTCAAGCAGAATGTTGAAACGTTTACATAAGGTTCTTCGTAATTGTTTGTGATTCATTCCTTGAGTTTAATGCACAATGATGTCAGAGCTGCAGACAGGATGTTAGTATTTTCCTTGTTATCGTTCGTATCCTAGTATTAGCCATTATCAGGTTGTTGGGGCTAAATTCAACTACTACTTTTCTGCCTCTAAGATTGTATGGGGTTATTTTGTGCATAAATCATAATTATGTTAGAATCTATTATGAATATATAAACCATGTTTATTTTGTACAGATTGATGGTACTCGATGTAGCAGACGGGATATGTCCCCAGCCGGCCGAGTGCGCACTGCGGGCATGGCCAGGGAACGGGTACGTTTTATATTCATTTCCTTAGGTAGTGTAATAATAATTACTTTAAACTTATGATTAATGTATCAATACACTTTACTTAAAAGGAGAGATATAAGATTTGATAAAGACATACTATACTATATCATAGCATTTAAAATGGAATTGTCCATTTAATAAGCGGTATTAATCTTAGCATGAGGAACAATCTACGCTTCGATTTTAAAAATATATTTGCTTTCACCATGCATTAAAGCATAAGAAGTAAAGAATATAGATAATATAGAGAATAAAGAAAAACTGTGTTTTATTCCCAAATCACCCCTCTCCTTTCCCCTCATTTTCATCTCCTTCTGGCCTATTTTCCCAAAAAACTAGCAATGTATTAGCACTATGTTTTCGTTGGTGTCAATCGGCTGCGGTAATAACTTACCCTCGGGTGAACCGCTTGCCCCCTGCCTGATTTGGGATATAAAAAAAGATTCTAGAAGGTTTAATTCCTCAGGGTCCTGGCTACGTGGCGCGGTCGCAATCCGCAGCCGGCGGCCGCAGCGTGTCCCCGCGCCGCTCTCTATCGCCGCCCAACGACAGAGACGCCTACCGCTACACAGGTCTTCCATGAAAATTGCCAATTTACCTTTATCTCTAAGATATACCTTTAACAGTACTTAGCTATTTCTGAATCTAGCCAAAAATTAAGTATAGATAACTAAGGACTCGATATAAACGTGAATGAATAAAATATTGTACCAAAGAACAATTGACAGTGCTAATGAAAATGTGACTTATTAAGGATGTATAAGCGACGCTTTGTGTTAAGTGTAGAAGAAACGAAAGAACGTATATTTCGCGACTTGCTAAGTATAAAAATACACAATCAAAGTATCGCTTGTACACAAAATATTGATGTCTCCAGCGATTCGGCTGGACGTAGAAGAGCGGGCATAGACCCCGCACGGAACACTCAAGATATAAACTTTCGCGTTCATCACCACTTTACTCTCACTTACTGTTTAATCTTCCTTCACATTTTTTATTTCACATATGTTCCGTCCTTTTCCTGACCTAATGTAAGCACGCTATTTACTCATTTTTATATCTCGTAGTCATAATCTTATGATTTATATTTTTTATTTTAGCGATATCATAAAGTTAAATATTTTGAAATTGCATGTCATTTCAATCAGCTATCCGATTTCTATTTCAACGGTAACCTTCGTAAGTTTGTTTGAAGTTTTTATTTTACATAACTTTTTAATAATACGCCTTGTCTTTGCTCTAATCATATTGATTTCATAGTGTCGTCATAAACCTTGTGATGCGCTGTACAAATTAGCCAATAATAAAGAGCAACCATAGACAATCAATAATTTAAATTAAAGCGTTAAAAAATTTAGTGCGGTAATGAATAATTTGAATTTAAACGTAGTATGTGAAGATCGCGGTGACGGCGCACGGTTGCCGACGCACGCTTATGCACCTCGGTTTCAATCACGTTCAGCTACGGCGACGCCCACCACCAGCCCAAAGAAACGGCAACTTCCACAAATTCCACATCAGGTATCTCTATCTACCATATCTCTCCTAATTGTGTCTTTCCTCAACTTGGAGTAACCTTATTTAATGTTTGACTGCACAGAATACCCAGAGGGCGATGCGAGCGCAGGTGTCGGCGGATCTCGAAGAACGTAAGTGGATCGCCCCGCATCATATTGGCGCCACACTCACCTACCGCAGCACGCCACAAGGTCAATACACCTACACTCATACATCGTACACCACACACAAATGTTATTGTAGGACCTGCTAAGTGTCATTGTTACGTTACTGTATGTAAATGACCCCGATTACCCCTTAATGTTATATAGATCTAAAATACTTTATACTTATGAAGAAATTAACTTGTACAGCTGGGTAATTCATAATCATTTTATATCATATCATATTTAATGTGTATTCCTTATAGTCAGTTACTATGTAACATTGTAACGTATAGAGCAAAGACAAAAACATACTAAACGTCACACCATGACAAAAGCTTCGCTTTTGTAGTGTTAGTGTTAGTTGATTAGAATTTAATTATTGCAAAAACTTAAAATACGAGTTTTTAGTTTTTAAGACCCAAAAAACCTCTCGCAAATCACTTCTTTTCCCTGTGGGACTTTGTGTTCTTGATGAATATCTAATTTTAAAATAACGATTAATATACGCACATATAATAAACACCACTTATAATCTAAGTTCCATTTATAAATCAGGAATTCCAATTTTCTATGTTTACAATAAAGTACAGCATGAGAATTAAGCAGTCTTTTAATTGGACGAATAAAGTGCTAAACGATAGGGCGTATATTTAAACAATGGCTCAGGTTGGGAAAGGCACTACGCAGGGCTATCGGACTCGGAGCTGGCGTCACGCGGCGGGGGCTGGGCCCCTCGGCGCCGCCTGTCGCCGGACGCGGCCGCGGGCGACTCGGACATCGAGTCCGTCGCCTCTGTGACCTCCAGCGCCTTCAGCACGCAGTCCGAGAGACCGCGCCCCACGAGAATGCTCAGGTAACGTCTTACCCCACCGACATTCGAATAGAATATTCAACTTGTTTCGTTCTGGGCCGTTCTATATAGAAGATGGGTCCGTCAGTCTTGTTTCAATAATCATTAACTAATATGCGATCCACGAATCATAATACGAAGCATGTTTTCCTTTCTAGCAACAATATTTAAGTTTTACCTCCATAAAAATTATATGTGCTCATAAAAGAAATAACGATTATCAATTATCGTCATTATATTTCGTTTGCATTTTTTAATTTCGATTCATGTATAATTTTACAGCCGCATAAGGAACTTTCGTCCAATAATTAAATCATCTTCATGTGATAGCTTTATAGATAGCATTACGCCTTTTATTCCTTTCCGATCCACCTATAGTTCCTGGTCCACATTAACGGGGAAAAAGTACGCACCGGATTACGAAAGACTGGACAATTATTATTCAACAATGCCAAAAAGGCAACTTAGTAATCGCTTGTTTTCAACTCTACCACGCAGTCATTCTATAGGAGCTAGTCTAAAAGATAGCTTTCAAACTTATGGAAGCATATTCAGTAACTCTAAATACGACGAACAATACCATGAATACAGTAAAAGTTATGTTCCAAGCATTTTTAAAAGAAATAATATAAAATATCCTCACTTTACATTATTTCCCGACATTGGAAAATCTGTAAAATCTTCACTCAGCTCCTATTTTGATAGGCCTTATATAAATAAATTGAGAGACTATTCGAGTTCAATGAGTGACCAAAAATTATTGAATGAATACCAGGTCGAAAATAAAGTTAAAAATGGTTTCAGCAGTAATAAAAAAAGAAATCTTCGAATGCTTAAACATTTACGAGGATCATTTAATTTTCAATCTTTTGATGAAGATCCTTATTTTATGGAAGATGGATTATTACCTACTATTGTTGACGAGAAAAATGAGGATATGTTTACAGACCATTTCCATGGGTACGGTAGCGATACTAGTTTAGCCACAATTTTACATGTTAGCGTAGATAAACCAAAAGGTAGTGTCTTAGAACATAACTTAAGTGAAAATTCATATATAACAAAATCTGATAATTTACCAAAAAAGTGTTTATCCCTTGATCTTAACAAAATCAATGGAACTACTTACCATCATGACCATAAGACATTATTATCTAAAGATTATTTCAATACTGTCGATGTAAGTCCCAATTCTGATATGTTTGATAATTTAAACATTACTGTATCTGACGACAATTATAGAGATATATATAATAGTTTACTCTCAAATAAATATTCTCCATCAACGTATAAACCCCTAACACCCGATGACAGCATCATAGACTTATATGAAAACATTTCTAAATGCAATATTCTAGATACGAGTTACAGTAGTAGAGATGATACAAGACCCACGAAATCAAACTATAAGAAACGAGTAAATATAGTTAGTATTAATGAGATTCCAACAGTTCAAGAATTTTATTCACCTGATTCCCTATCACCTTTTCCAAGTCCCGACTTTGATTCCTATAAAGAACCTGTAATACCATCATCAACTGCCAACCATAATCGTAATTCATCGTATGTAAAACACGATGTAGATAAATATTACCGTACTAGAGCTAATTCGTTCTCTACGATTTCTTCCCAAAACCACGGCTCACCTCATCGCGCGCTCGATCCTGATGAATCGCACCCACCACAAAACGACACATCCACAATGGACAAAAACAACACGCATCCGACTTCAAAACAACACGATGAAAAATCGGATGAAAACCAATCAACAACGGCTACAAATAACAAACGGAAGAAACTTGTTGAAACGGGATCTCAAAGCAGCAATGATTATGGAGGTAGAGAAAACGGTAGACACAATAACCAACCTCCCGCCTTGGAACGGCGAGAGTCGAGACGTGGACAATTTACGAGAAGTTTAAGCAATGCCGATGCGCCCGATGAAAAAGCAGGTATAGTAATATCACATTACAATGACCCGCTTAACCAGGAGGTGTGAAATACAATTATGTAATGCTATTTTTTTATTTCTAGACGGTAGCCTTAGTGATACGGCACTTGGCGCTGCGTCGGAGAACGAACCTGCCGGTGATGACACGTTGTTGAAGGCAGAGCCACGGGACTACTTTGGGCCGGGTATGGGCAAGAAGAGCAATTCAACGTCTCAGCTCTCAGCAACAGGTGATATGCTTTCTAATTGATGTTTATATTTTGTATTGGTAATATTTTCGCAAATCCAAATATAGATGTCAAGGTCGTTATGGATATAGTAGATAATAATTATATACTTATGCAATATCGACAGGACGGAAAAGAAGGTTAGGTTTCGGTAAACGCGGAAAAAATTCGTTTACTGTTCAACGCAGTGAAGAAGTGGTCCCCGGAGAGTTGAGAGGTGGCACTGGAGTGTCCCGGGCCTCCTCAGCCTCCAGCGAAAACGACGACGACAGGTTGGCATTAGCAATAATGCCAACATTGACACAATAGTGAATTTCATTGAGGCGGTAGATTTATAACTGGATCGAATAATAATCGATCGATCAACGCCTATTAATAAAAAAGGGGAACATTTCCAAAATACAGCATGCCACATGCATCCATCGAAACATTTGTGTGCGCCATGTTGCTTTGTAAAATCAGCTACGTAGTGCTTTTAGTGGTAAATACGTAATTAAAAACAGTAGATATTTAGTATAACAATCGATAGGATTTGATAATGTAATGATAAAATATTTAAGCTTGAGGCAAAGTTAGCCATTCATCATTTGCCCAGCGCGACTTAGGCCTGTTCTACATCTGTTTTGATATTTAGATCCCCAACATTCATAGAGTTATAATGCTATCAAAGTAAATACGAAATATACCATCAATAATCATGTCATTATAGTTTAAAATGTCAACAAATTAAGATATATTGAAATGTGTATAACGACCGCAATGTGGCCGGGTACTGAATGTTTTGTGTTGGCATCCGCCGCTCGGTTGCGCGCTTACCGCGTAGAAGGCGGGGCCGGCGCGCGGCGCAAGCGCTCCAGCAACGTGGTGACCAGCTTCAAGCGCTCGCACGAGGTGTCCTCCAGCCTCGTCTCCATATGTAGCTCAGAGGGATCCTCGTAAGTCGCCTCGTCCGCTCCGTTCCATGCAGACAATCTCTTACTTTGTGCTCATCGATGTTGCTCGTCGTCTTCTACTTTACCCTCTTTATGCCTTCGTCTTTAACGCATGTTGCCATGTATCGGTGTTTTTACTTCTACATTTGTACTTCTAAACACGCACGAGCAGCTATACGCATAGGCAATACACCATGGAAGTTACTTTACACGTTAAGGTACAGTGACGGTATGCTTTTGGTCAGTTATTTTATCAATGTTTTGAGTGAGAATTGTGTAATCGCTTAATGTTTTGTATGCACGGTTGTGATTGGTGGAATGTAACCGAACGGCTTTTACAGACTACGCACTACAATATGTTATACTAAACCTACATTCACCTAACAGTGCTAATGATAAACGCATGCTTTGAGAGACCTCATGTGTATGTAACGTAGCAAATTGATATATAAATGGTAATTTAGGTAAGTCAATATTAACTCGAACACGCATTTACGCTTTTCACAACACACACAAAAATTAAAGAAAACAACCTATTTCACACGTACTCCAAAATTACCCTGAAACCATCCTCCTTTTTATTGTTTCCATATTTCACCCATTTATTTCTTTTCCATCTTACCTACTTATAAATATTCAATTTCTAAAAAGTAGTCTAAATTTTTTGGACTTTGAAATTGAATATTTGTGGCCCCAACTTTGTCTCATAGAAAATAAGGAACTATTTCTTATTACTCGTTACTTACTACCGCCCTCTTCATCACTATTGTATCAATGTTGTTTATTCTAATTATAATTATTAATTTGTACCCTATGTACGTCTCCCGTAGATGAATAGAATAGAGTAACAATCATGACTTCTCGCTTCCGACTAGCTGAAATGTTTTATATAGTTAAAAATACACTATCAGATAAATTGACAAACAAGATCAAGAACGACTTCACTCCTGTTTTGATTGTACACTATCCGCCCTGTATTTGTGAATGTATTTTATTGGATTCTGTTCATGTTTAGAAATAAGTTTGTTAGGCGTTTATTCACACGGCGCATACTCGCAGATGGTCTCCGGGTATGCGGGGCTCTAGTTCGTCAGATGGAGGTGGTCTCTCGGACTTCATCGACGGTCTGGGTCCGGGGCAGTTAGTCGGACGACAGCTGTTGGGGGCGCCGACGTTAGGCGACGTGCAGCTGTCTATGTGCTATCAAAAGGGCTTCCTTGAGGTAACTTTGATAGTTTTATCCTACCAATAATATATAGCTGTAGGGTCACTAGTCACTACCCTAGACACTGCTAAGAGGTGTTCTCGAGGCAGTTTTTTTAGAACGGCGTAGTTTCCAACACACATATTATTGTTAAACTTACTCCACCTTTTATCAAGCGGCTCAATTGGACAGGTTTAAAATCAGTTGCTTACTCTTAATATATTTATTTATTTGATGCACCAATAACAACTTAATTTATCAATACAGTTACATAAATATTTTGTCTAAAACTGAATTGGTCATAATAGTATTGACAAAGATGTAAACTTTATTTTTTAACTTCAAGTTTTTAGAGATAGGAAAGACTGAATAACATCGATTTCAAGATTGGAGTGATTTAGTACTTAACCAGACTCAATTATGCCAATGTTAGGTGGAGGTGATCCGCGCGCGCGGGCTGCAAGCCCGGCAAGGCAGCCGCACGCTGCCCGCGCCGTACGTCAAGGTGTACCTGGTGAGCGGCAAGCGGTGCATCGCTAAGGCCAAGACGAGCACCGCGCGCCGCACACTCGACCCGCTGTACCAACAGACGCTTACCTTCCGGGAGAACTTTAAGGGGTGCATTTTGCAAGTGAGTATATTCCTATGATAATGCCTCTCCAACTAATAACGGTCATGATGGTTAATCTCAACAAAGACTAGTCAGGTAAGCAGGAGATATAATAGTGCACAAACACAGATGCACTCTCTATTCCTTAACTCGCAAATATTTATATTTCTATGATAACATTCGTACGTCAAGATATGCCTCGTGTATTGTAAAAATTGCTTCGCCTAAGCCTAGATGATGTAGAGCTCTACCGAGATACGACCCCCCGTACTTTGAAGGGTGTATTTTGTAGGTGAGTGATATTTATCCTGGCAACTGATACGACTATAATCTTACTAGAATATGGAACTAAGTGTAAGATTTGTAAGTTTTTTTTTATTTACAGAGATAATTAAGTGGTTGGATCCACACTTTATCGTACAACTGATTTTATCACATCCGTTAGACAGAGTAGGCAGTGTAACTATTCAGATTAAAATTATGAAACTAGTGTCAATACAAGATATTATATTGTTGTCTTCATTATTTAGTATTCGTATCGGATTTAGTTGTATTCTTACATTATAAATTTTAAGTTAATTTGTACAAAGAATAGAAATATATTTTTAACATGACACAAAGCAAAAATATTTCTGTTTTATAATTAGGTAACGGTGTGGGGCGACTATGGCCGCATAGAAGGCAAAAAGGTGTTCATGGGTGTGGCCCAAATTATGTTAGATGATCTCAACTTATCCAACATCGTCATTGGATGGTACAAACTCTTCGGAACAACGTCATTGGTAATATCCTCAATTATTTACTATGAAATTTACTATTGAAAATATACTTTAATATTTTTTCTCTTTTTCAGTAACTGTGGTTCATCGCTGGCGTGCAGTCGGTGAATTATATCAATAACAATATTAAAATGATATATAAAGTTGTCCAAATAATACATCTAGTGATACTGCTTTAATATTATTATAAACTGCAAATGTCTTGAACATAGGAAATTTTCTATAAAACGAAAGTTGTATGTAAATTATTTTTAATTTATTTTCCTTTCGGAATGCCTACCGGAGTTATAAATAGTTAGCATTTTATAGCAAGGGGAAATGTATAGTGTACTCGATAATGTAATTAAGTATTAAAAGCCAAATGCGATCGTGTGTGTATCATTTGAATAACCCTACAAGAGATGGCGAACCAATGGCAAAATGGTCTACTGGCACAATTTAGGCCAAATAAAATATTTATTTATTAAAATGACATGTGGTTGCAAAGTTTCACCATCCCTGCCCTAAAAGCTCAAAACAACAAATTTATATAAAAATGTTTATTTTCTGCAAGTATTTTATATAACAGATATAATTTTCACTTACTCTATTCATTTCAATACTTACACTCCATTTTATCAGTCACTTATTCCACTTTAACAATAATTATAGTCAAATTACACTAATTTATCTATGTCACGTGTGAACGACGTTCAAAATGATAAAATTGGGATGATAGCCTTCTATTAACAAAATACATTTATATGTAAACTACGAACGCGTGCCAATAGAAGCACGAGAGAATGATTGTAAACTTAAAACATAAGTATTCTAAGTAAAACCTGAGAATATAACTAACATTTAGTGCAGTAACTGTTTTGGTTGTTTCGACGGCGACGCGCCTGGTAACCGACTGTCGCCTGCTCGCTTCACGCCCGTTGATTTTATATCTAAAAAAAGGAAAAAAAAATAAATATCGTATTTCAAATTCTTCATTAGAATATAAAATTATAAGGATTGGTTGTATTTGAGGTTTATTCTTTCAACATTAGAGTTGTAAGCAATTTATAAAAATTTTAATCACATATCATTGACTTTCTACATTCAATACTTTGATATTATTTAAGCTTGATACAAGTAAATGGAACATTGGAATATAATAAATCATAGGACAATGGTAGCATTACTTGAATTTGAATACAAAAATTTACAAACAATCCATAACACATCAAATTCCGTCGTACATGATGATAAAAGGTTGTAATTCGACCGATCTGTCGTCTTGATATGTGCACAATGTTATTGTGTTGATAAAAGTACAGATATTAACTAAAACCCACACAAATACAATACACATTGATTGGAAATATTTTACATATTGCACGCCACGCTACTATGGTTGTGCAATCAAAGTGGATGACCGGCTTGGTGCAGGAGCATGTGGCGGAAAACTAACAATTCTACCCTATCCATTACGCGCCGCTCTGTACCCCCTCATCGATGTGCATTAGTAAACCAGCAATGTAACTCACCCTGCAGCCACCTGACTTGCGTGGCGGGCCCGTAGCCCTTCTCGTTGCGCGCGGCGATGCGGAAGATGATCGCGGGCTTGGTGGACGAGTCCACGTGCGCGGCGCCCAGCGACGACTGCGGCACCACGCACGTGTTCGCCTTGCCACAGTACACGCGCACGAACGCAAGCTGCGACTTTGACGCTTCCTGAAGTGAACAAATTTTTTAATGTAATTCGAATATTATTTTATAAACGGTTTTGAAAATTGCTGAATATATTTTGGATATTAATTTGGTCAATTTCGTAAAGATTAAAAATTAGACTTAGAAAAAAATTTTTTTTAATAAAAAAGCAGAATATCATTTCAGCAATAAAAACCGGACTGAAATCCATGGACTGACAAACTATGGTATATGAATTTCAATTACCAGCATATTTTCATATTTTTCCTAATTCTTAGTAACATTACATATTACTCCATACTTCAACAAACAAAAAAAATATCATGAAGTATTATTATTATTATATTAATCCATTTGTGTCTTACTGCTGGACACAGGCCTCTATTACCACTCGGATGAGTGGTAGAGAAACCCTTCTTGGTTAGCACCCAATTCGAGTAAAAGGCATCTATTTTGCACCTCCACCTGCATCTAGATCTCGTTGTATTTTGACATTTCTACTGTGTGTCTCACTAGGAATAAATGAAAAAAATAAATTATAATGTTGTGTCGCACCTTCTGCTGCGTGTTGGAGCGCACGGCGAGATACACGGAGTACTCGAAGATGCCCTCGGCCGCGACCTGCGGCGGCTCCCACGACAGGTGCGCGCCCTCCACCGACTTGGAGATCTTGATCGCCGACGGCGCGCCCGGGAAACCGGGCAGGCACGTTTTGAATGCTGCCTCCTAAGCGACGATAAAAATATATTTATATTGAGATTTATAAAAAAAACTTTCAGTAAATCATATGAGATTATAATGTAAATAATAATTTATTCAGCTTTTTTGAATAAACATTGTTAATAGAAGAAATTCACCTTGAGGCTATTATTATACAAGGTGAATTTCTTCTATTAACAATGCTTAGTATAATAACATGTAATATTTAGAAATAAATAAATAAATTTTTGTTTCGAAATTACGAAATATTTATAAAAAAATCCTAAAAAAGAGTAAATATAAAAAAATCAAGGAACCCATACTTGACTACAGTAGCAAGAACTTTAATGGAAATAATCATTGTCTTGAAAAAAGTTATATGAACTACTACAACCATCTTAAACACCTCTTATGGATAGAGAACAGCTGAAAAAAAAAATATAATTAAATACAGAAAACCTTACCTCACTAAAGTCTCCTTTACCACAGGAATTTATCGCCGCGATTCTGAATTTGTACGCTGTACCGTGTTCTAGGGGTGTCGTCGCGAATTCACTCAAGTCTGGGATGTTGTCCAAGGAGAGATTTGAGAGGTCAATGTTTGGATCCGATATGTAATTGTGTACCTGTAAAATAATTATTCTTATCAACATGAAATAGTGTTAAAGAGATATACAATCAAAAGTACACTTAATTATTTTAGATTTTTTTCAATTAATCAGCTTACTGTAAAAGTGGTGCCTTTGACTATGCCAACAGTGAACCATGTATCTTCATCATTCTGTTTTTGCTCCTCTTGCTCTGGCTGAAATTTAAACAATATTAATCTAAAAAAAATAGTACATATGTGGTTTTAAATAATTTATTCATTTAATTTAAAATTACAAATACAAATGTACTCATTGAATGTAAAGTGTAAATGCTTATGATACAATATAATAGGAATTCCGAATTAGTAAAAAGAAACTATATGTATAATTATAAAAAATAATGAACTACTTCTTTTGAAGTGTGACTGATACTCAAGCTATTAGCAACATACCTGTTCCTGGTGGTGATGCAAGGCCGCGCTGGCGAGCGTGGCCAGCGCGTGCGCCGCGTCGGTGGGGGGGATGGGCGGGGCGCCGTTGGCCGCGCCCGAGCTGCTCACGGCGCCCTCGCCCTCCGCGCCGCCGCGCTCCGACATGGACGACGACACGCCGCCGCCCGCCACGCCCTCCTCACCTGCGTATTGACATGCTATTATACACTTGTGGCGACGTTAGAATACGTGTCGCCACCTCATCTCTACCCGTGAGTGTCGTAAGAGGCGACAGAGAATACTTCTGCTGCATAACATCTCCAGCAATAAATGAATGGGAGCAGAGCATTGCACAATTGGGCCAGGTCGCACCGGTAAAATTACCAATTGAATACCAAATGACATTACCCCCCAGCATAAGATTATGGTGAAACAGTATTGCACTGGGATTCGTACGGTGAGAGGGGGTGCGGAGGGCTAGTCTTTATAAGTTATCTTATAATAAAAATGAAAATTCGCACATTACTGAAAGCAAACAAACCCATTAGTTTTTCACAACATCCATGATTTTAATTAAAAGTCTTATTGAAAAGTATATAATACCTTGCAAAAGATTAGGTGATAGTAAAGCAGATCCATTGGCTGTCATGGTCAACAACGGCATGGACTCGCTCACGGACGGCATAGTGTCAGCCGCGCCTTCCATTTCCGATGTGTCCGCGTCACTAAAACTAAAAAAAATTATACTATTAAGACCAAGGTACCTAATAACTATATTTACTGACCAATATTAATACAACAATTGTAAAGTGAAAGAATTGTTTTCTTAAATAGACCAATCATCAATACTACAGGATGGTTTTAAAAAATTCAGATAATATAATGATAGGTACGTGAATGAGGAAAGCTACATGCTATTTAGCATCACAAAACTATGTGGGTGAAACCACTGGGCACGGCTAGTTGCATCTATAGAAGCAATAGCCATTGTTATCTAAACCTCTGTTCTGTTACTATTAATTATATTATATTTTGTTAATTGCTTAATTTCTATAAATTCATTTTTTTAATAAACACTTAGTTTTTTGTCATATTATTTGATTAATAGAAATATAAATACATACTCATTGGTAGGATGCTGTGGCAGCACTGAGAAGGAGTGCAGCACGGCGGGCCCGTTGGCCGTGGACGAGATTAGAGCCGCCTCACCTTGCCCACTGCTGGAGATATCTGCGCCACCCTCTGTTGTGCTTGAACTAAAAACAGAATTCATATATTCTACCTTGTTTACCTTTATAATCCTAATATGAATAAAAAATTTAAAAATCTAATATAAAATTTTATAGAAATAGAGGGAATCAACACTAGCAAAAATATATTAATTTAAGGGACTAAAAGTAGTATGTTTTATTTTCTTTTTCTACTTGTTTCGGTAGACATTTTTGAAAACAGTGTCAAGTTAATGTGAAGTAAGAAAGTTCTTGAATTTTTTTGTAAATGGCTTAAAAAATTTAATATCTTCACAAAGAGTGAAGAACACTATGAATTCAACAGCTGAGTACCAATCACTATTAACATAAATGTTATTGACCTGTTTATTCAGTTGTCATTTTATGACTCCTAATATTGTAATGTAAAGAATAATTGTAAAATTTTATTTTTAAAATGCAGCTATTATGTTTAATTTGAATTTTTCAAAGATTCTTTAAAAAAAAGATTTATGGAATACATAGTAACTCAGATAAAAAAAAATTAGAAATGTTAACAAAGTATAGAACAATGTTTGGTCTACCTGATGCCAGTACTGAGTACTTCTTGGGCTGCACTACTGATGTCATTCACATCATCACTGCTCGCTACACCCTCACCGCCACCCATGTCTTCATCCATTGTGCTTGACTCTTCTGTATAAAATAAATATTAATTTATTTTGTGTAATATATTTTTCTGTATCTATTTTCTCTTTATTACATCCAAGGCTAGTATAAGGTTGAGTTGTTAGCTATATTTTTATCTTATTGAATCACAGTGTAACTTTGCATCCATTTTACAATTTAGTGCCTTCAACCTAAACATGCCTGTATTATTCTAAAACTTAAAATAATAAAAAATCATATATCAAACACATGTTTTATGTCAATAAGGTCAATATTTCTATAAAAGTTACAAACCGTCTTGTATAATTGGTGCGCCATCCCCTTCCACAGGCATGGCAGAACTTATAGACTGGTCTGGGGACTCTTCTTGCTGTTCCCCCACCTCCCCCTCTGGGTCTCCCTCCAGACTATCCTGTTTCAAAATTGGATCCAACTGATTTTCTTCTTGAGGGGAATTGTCTTCTGTTGCAGCCTAATTTAAATTATACTCAATATTTAATTTTATGCCAATTAATTTTTCGGAATATTTTTAAATTTGTATTTTTTTATCTTTGTGTAGATATTAATTTTCCAAAGGAATGTTTTTTTTTTATTCTAAGTTGTATTAATTGGAAATTTGAAAACAACTTTTAATTTAGAATTTGTATAGAAACAAGTATCAAAAATTAGATAATCTTGTTAGTTATGGTTTATCCCTGTTTACTAATCATTTATTTTTCAAAAGGGCTTATAAAAAGCCAATTTGAGAAATAAATGATTTGAATTTGATTTGGATACACCTTACTTTGTAACAATAATTTTGCTTAGTGATTAATTAAAGCATTAATTTAATAAATTAAATTACAAAAATCATGTAAAGCCTATATTATCTTACAGGAGTTGAGAGGCAGTTGTCTCCAATGTATGCTGACTCATCTCCTACAGCCCCAGGAGTAGTTTCATCTATATCCATCTCATCTTCAGCCTCTGGTTGGCCTGTAGGTAACATTTCAAATAAGTCTAACTAGAATTTATTAAAGCATTTAATATTTTAAAGTAGATCAGAATTTTGCATTAAAGTTAAAGATAATCAGGATATCTTTAACTTTATATTTCATTTTTATATTTAAATAGAAATTATATTTAAAATTACAAAAAAATACATTTAATCAGAATTATTAAAAATTTACTATAGCTCACATATATTATTCACCTTAACAAGTTATTGCATAAATTTATTAGCAGGAATCAATTTATTTCTACTAGAACAGGTATGTATTTATCTTGAATACTTTATATTATTTTATAATTCCCATTCTAATCCAATAGCAAAGTAAATTATATGTATAACTACTCAAGCTCACCTTCATTGCCTTCTTCCTCCACTGGATGCTCTTCATTTGCGGCTGGTTCTACACCCTGCTCTAGATCCAAAAGATCACTGCTACTTGTAGGTCCTCCGCCATTTGTAGCTGTTAATTGAAAAAAATATTTTCGCATTATATTAACAATCACAAAATTAAAAGTTATACAGGCAACTATCAGTCGCGTGTTAAATACGATGGGCCACGCTCAATTAGGCCAAGTAACCACGCAAATCGTTTTGTTTATATTTACAGAAGAAAATTTATTTACCTGCATCCTCAGTTTCTTGTGCCGCATCCGAGTGTTCGGTTGTAATGTTATTTTCAGCAATCTCTCCAATTGTTTCTGGTTGATTTTCGACCAAAGGAGACATTTCCGCGCCATCCGAAACATCACCATGAAGTACTGATTCTGACTCCATTTTAAATTAAACAAAAGTTCAAGCTTTATTACCACAAATAAACATTGATTTATGTCCAATAATTATGAATGAAAACTCAACATTATCGAAATTATTCACAAATTCACAAACTGTTTGACAAATTCACAGAAACGTCCATAGTGCCTAGCCAACTTGCTTTCGGCGTCATTTTCAGTGTTGCCACATTTTGTTGTCAACGTTTTGACAGTATGTAAGGGTAGTATGCACTGATTTGTTACATTGATTAATTTCTTATCAGAAATGTAATATACGTATATTCCTTTAAGATTTTTATCTTTAATATATCTATATTCTAATTTTCAATATTGTATATATGAATATCTTCAAATATAGTTTATACTATAGCGGTAACTGGAACGTATATTCTTTGAATATAATCCAAAAATTATACAACGACGATTACTTTTGTTGAAAATAATACAATGATGCGTTTTTTTAATTCACAATATTGACTAAATTATTTACTCCTTGAATTATCTATAAATTATATTAAAACCAGAAATCTAAACTGCCACAAGGAGGCTGAATGCTTAAGAGTCATTGCCTATGTCTTGGCAAATAAATTATTTTTGATCATAAATCTTCCTTTGATTTGTAAAAAAAAATAAACATCATATTCATATTGTCATAATATTACAAATTACAATTATTTTATTTAATTTATCGGTAGATAAATTTAATATTTGTATACAACCCATTACCATTTTTAATTATTTTATAATGAAAAATATAAAATAAAAACAATATAACCATTTATTATAATTATATAATTCCATATCGTTGATATTTGCCTCAGTGTGTAGGCTAGATTAAGGTTAGTATTTTTAATTTTAAAAGTCGTGCACACATGTAATTTAGATTTAACTTTTTTATTGCATTATATATATATTTATGTAATACGCAGAAGTTTTATTTTTTAATATAAAATATCCTCATTTTTATTTGTTCATGTACAGAATGGCTGATAAACCAAATGAATCCAAAGAAAAGCCCGGAGATGGTCTTAGATCTCTAAGATCATCAACAGCATTTCGTGTAATCAACTTTGAACTATATGCTAAACCGGTACTTATTTTACTTCTATTCAATTTCTTTATTATACTTCAATAATACCTCTTTGATTGTTTTTTTTTCAGAATATTGTTATTATGTCAATAGGCGCTACATGTTTTGGACTTGCTTTAGGATATATTGCTTACATGCGACACAAATATGAATCAATGGGATATTACTCAGCAGTTGATGCTGATGGAAAAGAAATATTTGAAAAAAAGAAATCCAAATGGGATTAATTTGATTAAAATTTAAAGTAAGGTCACCTAAGGACTAAGTATAAAAAATAAATTATTTTTAGATTGTAGTCAAACTTTTTAATTTAATCTTATTGGGTCTAAACCCCACTCCCATCATAATTTCTTAGTCACAAATTGCCAATTTGCATTATGGATCTCATTGTTCTCAGAAGTTGCTAAAATAATCAGAAATAGCACAATTATAACATGAATAGGTATGTTATTATTGATAAATTTAAAAAACTTTAATTTAGGTTTACATTACAACATATTAAATGTTGACTTGTTACAAGATAGGCCAAGTGACAGACAAAAGATTTTCATTTAAATACTGAGGAATAAGTTACTTTTTAATCCAATAATTAAATTTAATGTAATGTTAATAATAATATAATTTTAATTCCAATAATGCTTAATTTCTACTAAATGTATGTACTTAACATGTATATAGTAAGCTGATAGAAATTCATGATCATGAAAATAAACAAGATATATAAAAATATACATTAAATTAGGATGCATATGAATGTGTTGCGCTTATTATATGGTCTTTTAAAACTCTTCGTCATGTAGCTAACAAAGAATTATTAAATAAAATCTATGTGACACTAGCGCAATCAATTTTATGCTATTGTCTACCCATCTGGGGTGGCGCCACGAAAACAAAATTTTTGGAAATAGAACGTGCGCAACGTGCTCTAATTAAAGTAATGCATTTTAAACCATACAAATTTTCTACTCAATTACTTTACTCTTCAACCGGTTTACTCTCTGTGAGAAAATTATACATTCTTTTAACACACCTTTTCATAGAACAAACACATCATTTGGTAAGCGTCAGTACAATAAACAATCAGAAATCTTATATAAAAACGTAAATAAAATTTTGGATATATATGGAAATAGATATAACAAATGTAAAAAAAGCGTTTTAAAATGGCTCAAAAAGATAAGTTATGATGACGCCGAAGAAATATTATTGACTCAGTTTAGATAGCAGAGAAAAAAAAAAAAAATAAATAAATTAAAAAGTATGTAAACCCCCTTACAGGTAATATGAACATGCACACATACACACACAAATAAACACACATATACATACATACGAACATACACACACGCACACACACACACACACACACACACACACACTCGCAAATATACTTACCTACTTTAGAATGTTTTTTATGTTAACTTACTTATCTAATAATATATTTTTTAAGTGTTTTTCTATAAATGTTACTGCCACACATTTGTTATGGAAGAGAAGTGTCTTCTAACACAAGTGAACTTGTCACTTAACTGAAGGCACTTACCTCCAAATTGTTTAAAATTTGTTAGAAAAGCAATAAATAATTTTTATTTTATTTTTTTATTTTATAATATGCAAGTGATTTTATTTCTATTATTATCACAATAATGATAAATCCTAATATATAGCAACCATTCATGTTCCATTTATAACTCATGAATTAGGTTACTTCATGCTTTACGTGAATAGCTGTCCTTAGTTTATCCATGACAGTGACAAATATAAAAGTATTGACAGATGACAGTCATCTGACTGTCGTTAAATGTTTATGTCAATTGTCAATCTAATAGAAAGTTTGTAAAGGATTATCATTAATTATTTACCTAATTTATTGTTTTCGATAAACATAACAATTTAAAATGTTTTCTGCCCTCAAGAAGTTGACGCGAAGCAACGATGACCGCTGTCCGGCACCTTTGCCTATGTCGTCTTCTTTGCAAAAGAAATTTTCTCGGGGTGTTCACTATAATAGTATGTTTTACTTTTAATATGGAATTAATATCACTCTGTAGTAGTTTTTTTTTATATTTTTGTTTATTTTTTAGTGAAAATACTTATAAAGGGCGATAGAAATGTCGGTAAATCTTGCCTACTACAACGCCTTCAAGGCGGACCTTTTAAAGAAGAGTATACACCAACAGAGCAAATTCAAGTCGCCCCAATACACTGGACATATAAGAATACTGATTTTATAGTTAAGGTAATAAGTCAAACATTTATTATAAGACCAATAAGGATAATAAAACAATATGCAAACTAGTTTTATTTTACTTTCAGGTAGAAGTTTGGGAAGTTGTTGACAAAGGGCGTACTAAAAAGAAAGCACCTCTAGGGTTGAAGTTGGAGAACCAAACTGCACCAACTTTACCAGAGGATGGTTATGAGACACCAGTGCTAGATGCTACATTTTTAGATGTGTATAAAAATGCCACTGGGGTCATTTTAATGCTGGATATCACAAAGCCATGGTATTCATCCATTTTTTTTCCAATCAGATACAATTAGACACTTAATTTAAATTAGATTCATATGACGAACACCACGCGCGTCCTCTGTTTCTGTGTTTGCACTATTTATATTTATATTACAAGTATATTTATCTTTCCATACATCTGTTCACGTATTCATTTTAATAGTATAATATATAAGTATTAATTACGTTTTATAATAATATCTTATTAAATCTATATTTTTATTTTTATTATTTCTGACACTCCAAACGTATTTGTCAAATTAGGAGTCACTGAAAATCAGCGCTGCAAAAACCCCAGGGCATTGCAGCACATGCTGAGTGACTACCTAGTTTGGGCCCGTGACAATACCGTACAGCACCAATTTAGTTTTAATCTTAGTTTTAATTGTTATCCTATAAGGTACGGTTTGTTTATGGGACAAATAAAACTTTTTTCTTTCTTTCTTTCTAAAACTTATAACAAAATGTTCAAAGTAGCTGTAGATATTTTTTTGTATTCAAAATACAAAATAAAATGGTTAATGAAAATTAATGTTTTAGGACTTTTGATTACGTTGTCAAGGAGCTTAGCCAGATCCCAGCTGACTTGCCAGTGATAATCCTGGGCAATCATTGTGACATGCAGCATCACCGACAGGTCCATCCTCATCATATAGATCAGGCTCTGCATAATGCTAAAATGGCCAGGTATAATCCTACTACTATTATAAAGGCGAAAGTTTGTAAGTATGGATGTATGGATGTTTGTTACTCTTTCACGTAAAAACTACTAAATGGATTTGAATGAAACTTTACCACAACATTGCTTATACATCAGAATAACATATAGGATACTTTTAATCCCTGAGTTTCCACAGGATCAGAAGCTACGCGGGTGAAACCGCGGGGCGCTGCTAGTATTGAGATAAAATTGTTTTCATCTTTTAAAGTGACATACATACACAACTATCTATTTAAATTGATTAAATGTCTGGTACATTGTTTCTAACATGTAACTTACTTAAATTACTAATAAGTATTTATTTGCTTTATTTTATTTTAACTAAGACTAAGTAAATGATTTTTAATGTATTTATTAGGATTATATTTTTGTTAGGGCGGCTCCAATACGCTATGCTGAGTCGTCAATGAGGAATGGTTTTGGATTGAGATTTCTGCACAAGTTCCTAAGTGTTCCATTCCTAAGACTGCAAAAAACGAGTTTGTTAGAACAGTTACAAAGAAATCAGAAAGATACTGAAGAAATTGAGAAGGAACTCGATGATTTTCAGGTAAGCATCCTTTATTAAATTTCTATTAGCCATTGTGGATAATATGTGTTTATTGTATGAAATTCTTGAAATCACCCTACTTTTACAATATAATTCCAATTAAAATATGCTCTAATCTTAACTCTCTTGGAATGCCAGCAAGAATATTTCAAAGCAGAATTATGCATTGGAATTAATAGAAAGTTTAACTGGAATGATTAAATCGATTAAATTCTCATGCTTTATTGAAACTAATGTGATTAATATAATGACAATTACAGAAATCAGATGAATCACATTACAACACTTTTGTGGACCGGTTGGCGAACAAGAGACGACAGAGTACCGAAGTCGAGCCCCGGGTCAATAATGATCGGTCACCGAGTAT
>LQNK01000680.1:247489-330633 GCA_001586405.1 Phoebis sennae | reverse complement strand
AGGTGAGAAGCATTCTGCCTTCTAACCGACCTAGACTTTTTTTCACCTACGCGGATCGAACCGTCCACTTCGTTGATGCATTAACCACTGTACAAACGAGGCAGTGTATTTGTACATAGAATTGAATAATTTCCTTATCACATACGCCAGATTTTTTCATTCATAATGATTAAAAAAATCTGACCTGCTGCGATGTGGTGGCACTGGCGAGCACCAGCTGCGCGTTAGCAGCGCGGAAGACCCTCATCTTGGGGCAGCCCTTCTGCAGCGCCTCCAGGGGCACGGCCGCGGGGTGCGAAGTGGCCTGCACTCCTGATATGTCCAGCACTTCCAGGTTGGGACAGTATGTCTGGGGAACAATTAAATTTCTAATCTTATACCGCGTTTAAAATCCGTTAATACGCATTTGTATTGACTATTGCCTATTATCTATATAATCTAAAATAGTCTCAAAATTTGTAACAAAATTTCATTGAGCTTTTTTTAGGCAAATCAATTATAATGTAAATCTAAATGTAGTTACAGATAAGAATTTGTTTAATTAATTAGTACATAACATAAAAATTACATACCGCAACTGAAGACAAAATTTGTTGTAAGGCTGAAAATTTGTTGTTAGCAAGTGTGAGGTGAGTTAATCGCTCTCCGAAGTTTTCCATAATCCGTGATACCGACGCAGCTGATAGACATGTACTGGGACCGCCTATTTCAGACTGTAAGAGATTACAGACAAAAATGTTGAAAATATTTCCATGGTACTTAGTCTCTCTATAATACTATATGAATTACTAAAAATGTTGCAGGAACTCTTACGCAGAAATAATAGTTATATTGACGAAACGCTAAAAAACTATTGGTCTATAGTGAGTAAATAAAAGGTGCGGAAAACCGTTTAATTATTATAAACAAGTATAACAAAACAAGTCTTACATAGAAGGAATAACATTTTTGTTATAATATTTACAATGGAAACTTTGTTGATTTTATAATTTTCTATGATCACTACATACTTTAATGTGTGTAATGTTTAATGAAGGCCAACAATTTTTAAGTTGTCAATATTTAATCCACCATATTGCTTGTTCACTTAAATATTATTTTTCTATAAATTTCATTAAACTCACCAATGACGATAAATCAATCCTTTGCAACTTCGGCAGCCCTTGAATAAGGTCAAACAGTTGCTCCGGAGTGATCCTACTCCATCCCGCCACTCCCAATTCCACTAAGTCTGGACAATAGTCCACTAAACACGCCAGCACCCATGTCACATTACAGACATCCCATTGAGCTGAAAGAAGAATTACATATTATCTTATTAAGATAAAAACTACGGTTACAAATACACTATACACATAATGAGACCTAAAGGATAATGTTGAATATTTGTTTTTATGTTTAAATTTACTCCAGATGAAGAAGCACCTAACTATTGGCAAGGTGCACGATGATAACGCCAACTAGCGGTTGCAATGTCAGCGGACCGTCATTACGAAAAATAATAAATAAACAATTATTTCTAATGGTACATCGTACTTTATTAGTTCTCTACCTATATCTATACCATCAATAGTAATATTTATCTTTTTTTTACATACATACATGCCACAATCAATAAAGTTTAATAGTATAGATGGGCTTTTTCATGGCGGACTTCATAGAAAGTAAGTAAATAAAACTTTAACCGATTTAAATGCGGTTTTCGATAATAAATAACGACACGCCCCGCAGACGTTCTAGTGTTTATTTCATTCAAATCGTTTTACAAACAAAAAAGATATGAGGGTTCAAAGCGATCCATAAAAAAATATCAATGCGCGTAGTTAGATTAAGTTGAATCTTTTTAAATATTGTTTGCATAATGCTTTCTAATAAAAATTTTGCCTTCTCTTAATTTCCAGAGTAGATTACCGTCATGGGAGCCCATCACAATAAAGACTAACCAACATGCAGAAGTTATTATTTGCGTTTATAAGCAAATACGCGTTAAATGCGTGAAAACATACAAGTCTCTTTCATTCTGAGAGTATATCAATATTTAAAATAGAATTATTGGAATTAAATAAACATGAACAGTGACACTTTTGATATATTTCATTAAGGATATAATTTGGACTTAAAAAAAAAAACAGTTATTAAATCGCAATCGTTGGATAGTTCTTTTAAAATAAAAGTAAAAGTTTATTATTGGGGTTTTTTTCAAAAATTAAGTGTTGACAAGATATATTTACAGAAAAACGTTTCTAAGTCGTATAAATTGTCATACCACCAAGTACAGAATTTTGTATTCCACGCGGCCTAAGCCTCAGGCGGAAGGCTAGTTTATATTATTATAAACGCAAACTTTTAAATATAAATAAACATGCTTTTATAAGCAGGTTTTTATGATTTTATAAACATGTTTATTTATTTTTAAAAGCACGCGCGTATCGGTAATAAAGGTAAAAAGTGACAAATCGTCTGGGGTAAGTTGCTTTTTTAGCCACGGTGAGCGCTGCGGTCGATTCGGGTTCTCCCATCACCACTTTGCACCTAGCGAATAAGTAAGAAGTAATAGTGCATTTTTTTTTGTAATCTGCACTCACAAGACATTATTATTATTTTTAATTCTTACTTAATATTATAAATGTAAAATTAACTCCGTCTGCGTGTCTGTCTTCCAATCAATTTGTATGAAATCTTATACAGATATTGTTTGAAACCCGAAAAAGGACATAGGATAGCTTTTATCCCAGAACTCCCACGGGAACGGGAGATATACGGGGGAAAACCGCGGGCACAGTTAATTAATATAAAAGATCCAAATTATTTTAAACATGTGTAGTGAATAAGTTTAATGTTAAAAGAAGTATTATTGTACCTGATTAGTAAGTATAAAATGACACAAATAGTGACAATGTTTATTTAATTATGTTACAAATTGTGCACATTAGTTAATGTGACAACACACTAACCCAAAAATCGCCAGTGGGTCGCGATACGCGGTTTGTTTATTTGTGCATGTCTCAATTAGTAGTGAACAAGAATACATTTTACTAATTCTTTGTTATTGCGGAATATAAAGAATATATATTTATATTAAATGCCTGGATTAAAAGGTTGAATTTTGCTATAGACCTTGCTTAATTTATTTTTAATCTTCATTGATGGAATAATCACATTATTGTAAATATAATGAAGACTATCTACGCCCTGCCGTTTCAACCACGTTGGAAGTCAGACGGACGTAAAGGTGCACACGGAATACATGGCGTATTACACAAATGTTCAATGCGTTTTAATATGATTCTGCTGATCCACTCTGTAATACGCTTGTATATTTCGCCATCACCATCACTCAGGAGTCAGGACGAATGTTCAAAGTGTTTTTTTCTCCCTTATCAACTCATTAAACCTAGTTTCGGAATAAATAAGAAAATAATAACAGCTAATAGACTAGTTATACTGCACTGTCATTCTCACAAACCTGGCTTAGAAGATCAGCAAGTTTTTTTTTCCTAACCATTTGGTAGTTAAGAATATCATAATACAGTATAAAGAAACAAATATACTTACCAATATTTAAACTATGACATTGTGACAATCGATTCTCTAGGAGCCATACGAGTTTGTAGTCAGTTTTACATTTATCTACTGTGTATTGTGCAAGGTCAACATTTCTCCAAAATTCAGGCTTACAACTTACGCTATGCCATAATTTACATACACTACTCAATCTAGAACAAAGAAAATAAAAATTAGTGAAGTCTTTGAAACAATATTACACTTTTTTTGAGAATTTAATTTCTTATTAAAGTCTGTCAAGGCTATTGTGTGAAGTAGATAACATTGGGAATGGGCATAATTGAAATATTGCATGAAGTGTTTGTACACAAAACTCTATGAAATTTAGATATAATGCAATTTCTGACTCATTTTCAATGTCTGATCAATAGATTACAAAATTATGTTGTACCTCTTACAGCTTTCAATTGTACTAAGTTAAAAGTTAAACAATATTTACTAATGACTAATTTACAATCTCTTTATAAACCATCCTGAATAATCTACAGTCAGAGGCATATATATGTCAGATATTATTGAACTCATCAAATCTGTTTGTAGTCACATATGTATACGCTTCTGACTGTACTAAGGCATATATTAATATAGTGCTTACCTAACTATAGCAGGGAGTGTGCCTTGTTGTGTTACTACATAATCAAAAATTTTCGTAAGGATTTCTGTAGGCATTGAAGTCGCCCATGGGCTTTGGGGCCCTACATCTCTACTCTCAGCTGCACTACTTCTACTTTTTTCAGTCTTTTGAGCTGTAAAAGAATGATAGTTTTATTATAATATCCTAAAAACAATTGTCCTTACTTTGGTTACAGAGGTATTACTTTAGATTATATATTAAAATTCGAGTTTAGATAAAAAAAAATAGCTTAGCAGCTAGCAGACTATCATTATGTATTGATACTCTGCCATATAAAAAATATATTGTTATGAAATAATGATTTAGGTTCAGATACAAACTAGCTTTAGCAGATATTTGTAAGCTACTACAGCTTACAAATATCTGGGCCATTAATTTTTTTTTTTAATATCATACATATTTATTGCATCTTTGTTTAGTGTTATATCATATTCAGTAATATCACATCAAACAATACTGTGGTTAAAATATGTGGTAGAGTATGGTCATTATAAGACACTTATATAATTATGGAACACATTACAATTAGAACATAACTATAAACCTCAGTGGTTTTTGGCTCAACCTGCACATTATATATCATTCTTGTTCTTTGTTTGTTTTGATAATAAATAAAAAAAAAATATTTACCTTTACTTTTTGTATTGTTATTAGTTTTACGAGGGGCTCTCTGCCGCGTCTGGCGAGGTTTCGGTGCACCAACGCTCATCGCAGCCGCGGTATCACCTCGAGTGGGATCATATTCTTCACCAGAACTCACGCTAGGTGCGGGAGAGGCAGCTCGTTTTTTCTTTGATTTTCTCTGACCTATGTCAGATATTGATGTTGGTGCTGGTGGTACCTGGAACATTGAATAGCGTTTATAAGTATATTTGAAAATGTATTATAACACTCCAGGTATATAAAGGCTCCTAAATTTACTGCTCAATATTTGCTGATGTTCAGAAAAACAACATTTAGCATTAAAAAATAGGATATTGTTCTCAATTTTATATATTACAGAGAATATATATGTTTCAAGTGTTAAGATGTATATTAACAATAGTCTTAACAATACATGATATGTAAAAATTAAAACCAGTGACAAATAAAATAAATAAATAAAAATATAAATAACAGTGAAATCCCAGACACAGTTAAGACTCAGGTATACACAGTAACAAAATCAGGTATACACACACAAAATAGTAAACAAAAATTACTGAGTATAAATTTATTTACATTAAGATTAAGAAGAGTTAATCATGATTAAATTTTGCTATGAAGTATTTAAAACACAGAAACACATACACTTCTTTATATGGATTTGTCTATTTATCCAATGTTTTAATTTTGGAACACTTGTTATTGCCTAAATATTGAACATTTTTACTTATATTTGTCATATTTTTTAACTACTTAATAGATATTGTTTGTAAAGCTGTAAGGAACAATAAATAAATAAATAACAGTTTTCTTTCAGCCATTCTTATTCATATTCTATTTAGACTATCAATATGAAAGTAATGAATAACCATCACTTATATTTCTAAATCATTTCAATTGACAGCACTAGAGCACATTAATTGAACTAGTAATATAAATAATATCCTATATGCATCAAGCTTATATCACAAATCATTATAATATAAATGACATGTTAGTGCATGCTTCAAAAAAATTTAACTAATTACAATAGTTTAATATTACAAGAAATTTTATACGAAGGATTGCTCTGGTGTCCCCTTGATAAAAAGATATAAAAGAGGTGAAAATAAGGACAGTTACTCGGAGACTATTCTTCAATTGATGTTATCACACCGTTTGCAGTAGCAGTATAAGTAGCAAAAGCAACAAATTGCTTTATTGTAAATGATGTAGGAATAACTAGTTAACTTAGTTATAAAAACCATATCAATATTATTAAAATACACTGTTGCAAACAAATAAAATAATATAGTGTTAATATTATCAATCACTATTTAAAGACAGAAATATATTATTGAACAGATTAAATTAATAAGGATATAAAGAAAATATCTCTAAGGATTATTTTAATTTATCATTTATTATCCAATGAACTATTATACATTAATTGAAAAGGATGAGACTTCCCAACAACAGAAAGAAATAAATAATGATTAAGAAGTTATACTTTATCACTTGACATTTCTATGATAATCATATCAAAGAAAGTATTATTTTTTAAAAATAATCAATGAATTTATTAATATTTATAATAAAAGAGAGGTTTAATTAATCCATACAATTGTGTCAAGAGAAATAGTTTATGAGACTAACACAGAAATTGACCTGTGACTTAAAGTGAAAGTAAATTGGTTGCATCACAGAAACAGTCTTTAAAGTTTAAGTTCTTTGTAAATATAATGCTCATGATAAAATGATATACAATTGATAATATAAATTATTATCTTTTGAACACTGTATTTAAAATGTAAATTCTCAGACATATTCAAAAATTTACTTTTTAATACCCATATATCAAAAAAAATCAGACTCTTTTTTAGTTACTTATATGTATTAAACATATTTAATAATTCTTCATAAATATTCTTTAAATAAGGAAAATCAGAAAATTTAGGTCACTGTTGAGGTGTTCACTTGGAAGTATCTTTATACTATTTCCTCTAATTAATTTGCCTACGATAAAAAATTGTACTTACTATGCTTACTGCCTCTTGAATGCCTGTCCTTTTAATCTTTATCTTTAACTTAGTACTTGTATCCACTATCTGGCTTCGATATGTGGGTGTACAATCAGGCTTCTTGGACTTCTTTTTGCTACGGGAACTACACAGGCCTAGCATGGACCGCGGCTTACCACTACAAGGTATCACTACATGAGTCCTTTGCTCTTTTGAGGAGTCTTTAGATTTACTCTTTTTTGTAGATAATTGACTAAGTTCATGACTGTAAGGTTTTCCACTTTGCCTAGGCAACAATTTCAACTTAACACTACTCTGTAGCACTTCATCTTCTGAACTTTCACTTTCAGCGTCAGAGTTCTCTCCATTCTCATCTTCTTGACACTCACTACTACTTACTAAATTTAAATTTTTACCACCTTTAATCTTTGAAATGACACTGTTACTCTTATGGCTCCTGCTACGTGAACTGCGAGAATGTTTTTTCCTTTTACGTTCTGATGGAAGATACCCATTTAGAGTGGATTGATCAGAGTCACGTCTCGATCGTTGTTTGTGCTTTTTATGACGGGAACGTGGACCGTTTGGCATGTTTCCATTCACAACCTGCATTTTCTGATTTGCTATATCATCTATGCTTTGCTCAAAGTCAGTTTCTAGCTTAACGCAGGAGTAGTCATCGAGCTGATCTTGTTCATTGTCAGAGTCGGAATTGGAGACTATTTTGGGCAGGCGCTCATCTGGGAAGAGATCCTTGCGGACCGAAAGTCTCATGGCAGGCTCAGCAGCATCATAGCCGCCGTTGAGGGGACTGGAATGGCCCGACATACCGCCCGCCTCCCGCCGCCCTTCCAAACCACTTCTATAAAACGCTCACCGTCACCTGTCTATCGTGAGGTAAACAATCAGTTTGACACATCACATTTTCACTTTTGATACTGTAACACTTACTGTTAAATGTTAATCTTATTATGTTTGATTGTGGGCACTTGATGTTTTTGTCATCGTTATATTTTTCAATTAACACTCCTGGATATAATCCAAAGCATCTTTTTTTCTTTACGTATTCGCATTTTAGGTCATCCATGTTCATGTAACGTTGTGATTGCGAAAAACAAAGTATAGACCATTTTCGCGGACACGAACACTATTATCCGTATTATGGTTAAGATGAACACACAAATAAGACAATATGTACTGATACTAAAATATTTCAGACGTCTAAAAGTTGATGAAAACAGTTGACCTTGTTAAAAGCTTATTAGGTTTCAAATTTTAGTCAACAGATGCAGACATTGTCACAAAGGTTGTTCTTGAGTTGTTCTCTGTGTATATCAATTATTAACAAACATACTTGTTACGACGTCTTAGTTAAAAAAGAATACACTCTGCTTTCAAATTTTTATACTAAATTTATATCAAATACTTAAAAACTAACACTAGGTCATTTACATTTATCGAAACGATTATAAGAGAAATATTTGCTATTAATTTCAAAACATTTCTTAATTTTCGACGTTCATACAAACATATTAGTACGACAGGTGATAAATAATGTCAAATTTAATACAAGTCCGCATCAGGGGCTTGTAAATAATATTACAGCCAATCACAGACAAATATTTTAGTTAAAATAAAAATGATTATTGGTTGAAATAATTGTCAATGTAATATTCTCCTATTATTATTGCGTAAAGATAATATAGAATAAAATGAATACTGAATGGCGCATAAACAAGATTTAACTTTTTTGATGTTCGCAATAGATGGCGTTAATATTAAAATAAAAATTAGAAATTTGTTACAGAAATAAAATTAAAGTAGGTATCTATATAATATTTTTGTTTTGTTTCTGATCGTTCATTGGATTTTTGTTAAATATCGTTTTCATTATTTGGATATAGCATTCGGCAAGTGATAATATTTTTGCGTTTTAGCAATTATGTTAGTGGAAAGCGTAGTTATCTAAGTTTATTTTATTTAAATGTGTTCTTCATGACGTGTTTCAAATGTACTGTGGGATAATGATAACCTACACGCTCTTTCTGTAGCTAATATATAAAGTGGTGAGTCATATTTAAATTTATTTGCTGTATTGATGATCTCATATTATCGTATTGTAGGTATACGTTTGCTAGTGGTGTAAATCTTTTTGTCATGACTGATGGGTCATTGCTGATTTTTGTCAACACTTTAAGTTTGCTATCGACATTAAATTGCAAATTAGAATTCATATGAATAAAATATATTTGTATTAAGATGTATTATGATAGAAAACACGAAATACATACATGTTTTCAATATTAAAGTTTTCTTTCATTTAATTTAACTTTAATAATCTTCAAATAAAGTACAACACATATTCAAATAAATACTTATTCCTTTTTTAACTTTTATTTACATGAACAAATATTTTAAATGCTGTATATTAATAAAGTTTATAGATTTATGAATGTATGCAATGTTATTTCTGTACAAAAATTAACTGCATTGTTGCTCATAAATCCATTATATCACACTTTTATAGAGACACATGATATTTAAATATGTTTAACTATCACAGTTAAAATTTCAGAATAAATGCATTGATTCATATACAGGCATAATGAGTTTTGGGTGATTTTCATATTTAACATTATTGGTTATTGATTTTCAAGGAATATATAATAAAGTATTAATTACCTGTATCTTTATAAAAATAAAAATATCGCTTTTCAATCTGGAAAGGAAAATCCATTGTAAGCAAAACCTGGAAATATAAATCTATTGGACACTACACTTCTGTTTATTGTGTGATTCTTTTAAAGTGTTTTTAATTTATTCCACTAAAATTTAAATTGATATTTTTGTATAAATAAAGAAAGAATTGTAAAAAAAATATTCAAAAGTATTGCAAGACAAGGCTTGAAACATATAGACAAAAGTAGCTGCCATATATCAAAGACCTGAGATAATAAATTCTAAAAAATAGTATGGATTATTTTTTAATATGGTCATAGAATTATTGGTTAGGGTTACTTGTTAAGCCTTAAGGTATCCATAATAATCTACACTTTCTTATTCCCTATATAATTTAATATTAAGTCTGGTTAATCCCTACTAAATTTTGTGTGATAGTATATGATTCTTAATGGAACGGAAGAAAACATAGTACCACAAATATTTTATTTTTCCTTATTTAAATACTTTTTTATAAATTACATTCATTACTCATCAAAGAGGAAATAAATAAATATCAGTTACATGTAATGGCAGAGAGTTGGTACTTATGCATTTGTATTAATATGTTAAACTAAACTATAAAACTTTATCCTAATATGAAATCATTTTGGTTGGTCTGGGAGGGTGTGATTATGTTTATTTCTGCAATTATTATGAAAGGAATCTATTATAGTGAACAAATATGATTCAGATTGGAAACAAGGCATATAATACATCTACAACATATAATTTTTGTATTCTTTAAATGTCATGGAAATCTCTCATAACTCATAAATAATCTACACTAATATTATAAAGAGGAAGGATTTGATGTTCTGAAACTACTGGACCAAATTGAGAAATTCTTTTATCATTGGAATCCTACATTATACTTATGATTATAGGCTTTATAACATTATGCTACGGGAGCGAAGTAATTTTGTTTGTTTGTTTGCTTGAATTGGATAAAACCTATTGGACTGATTTGAAAAGTTATTTTCCCACTGGAATCCTTAATAATCCCTGATGTACAAAGGCAACATTTTTTTACACATTTTTATATCATATTTACACAAGTTCAGTTTTTTTATTTATACTCCAATTTTTTTTAATTGATACAATTCTTTGAGCAAAACATATTTCAGAGTAGATGAGGGCTTATATTTAATATTGTTTGGAAGGGACATACCCTGCATTTCCAATTAATATATTAACTGTATTTTCCACCTTTCCGTGGGAAGGTAATAATTCATTTATGTAAGTCAGGATAGTGATTTGTCATAGATTTTCTCTATCATACACAGTATGTCATGGTTGTACCAATATTGTTAGATGAAGTCGATTTTAGTATACATACACAGTAATAAACAGTCTCGAAGTTTACTTACGAAAATATACGATTGAATAATATTGTTTCAGGTACACATTTGGTGATGATAATTATCACGCCCGCGCCAACAGCGCACTAGCATTGTGATATAGAAGTGTTTAGATCTTTCCGCGTACCCAGGTATTGGCTAGGTTGTGATGTGGCATGTGAGTGTGGTAGTGGAGGTGTGGTGGCGGTGATCACAAGTGATGGTGGTGATGCTGAGGCATGGTGGACGCGGCAGCGGAGCGCCGTGCCGCCGTCGCCGTGCGCTGCAATGTTACGAGCTTTACCAAGTAAGACGTTACTCCTAGTATGTTTTTGTTACTAATTGTGGTTAACGTAGAGAAAAGTAGTGAATATAATGTGTTTGTTTATAAAATCGTTTGTTTACTGAGTGTATTAACAAATAACGGACACATTATGCGCCTTTTACATTAACCTATCATAAGGGCTCTTCGATGGTGGTTAGTACATGGTTGAGCTCATTACAAGGGAGTAAGAACTAAGAATTCTTCGAGCGCCATTATTAGGTCACGAAAGTGCAGTTAAAATTGGGTCATGTAAAAGGCCTAGTAGTCTATAAATAATGATATATCTGACATAATTCATATACAGTTTTTTTTAAGTTAGTTGAACTGTTCTATCCAAATGCCAAATGCATAGAAAAGGATTTTAAGTTTTTCAGAATTTCCATTATTTTCAAATATACGATCATGGCCTGTTTTTTATGTTATTTATGGAAGGAAGGTTTTTCTTTGCTCTATAACAATAAGAAATTCTAAGTGGTAAAAATATAATTGGTAGATTAATCATAAAAATGTACTTACTTCGTATATGTATTTGAAATGTCTAATTTTATTTCTATCTCTAGTCAGTCATGCTGAAGGTGAAATACTCTCCTACGAACGCACAAAATGAAATAGGCGCACAAAATAATTGTACACCCTTAGTTACAATGAGACACTTTATTTAATGACAATTACAATTATAATGTACAGTAGAACGACAGGCACACGTCGATAAGATTAAAGTTTGATTTTGTTATTTTCTTGCATTCTAATGACAATTCATTTGTGGAAGCAACAATGTATCCTTTCATTCCTAAGTGTACAAATAAATTAAAGTATAATGCGATAGCAACATTTTATTATACTTTGTGTATAAGTAATATTATTATGTTAAATATAGAGTTCTGGAGAAATATTTTTTAATAATTTTGTATTTTGTACTTGTTCAAATGAATCGGATCAACCATTAATTAAATTCCTGCTGTTTTGTTATTTTATACTGGGAAGAATGTCGTAAACATTTGTAATTGTTATATATGTTACGGCTAAAGATAGGTGTGAACATAAACTTTAGTTTAGCCGGCTAATGTTATGTTTATGTTTGTGGTAATTACAGACCAAATTAAATATATTACCATCAATCTAAAATTCGACGTAGGAAGTAAAGATATAATGTTGTAAAGAAGGTTACATTTTATGCGTTCTAAAACAGTAGTCAATTGATATTTATCGTTAGAAGTTCACATGTCGAGTGATCACTATTGAACGCTGCTATTACTATCCTGACCCCGACATTCAATCATACTATGTTAATCTTCCGTTATGTAAATTTATGCAAATATGAAAAAGAGACAAGGTCTCCTTGGATCCTATACATCATTTTGTAATCAAAGAAATCATCTTGTAGAAGGTACAATAATTATTCGCAATGACTTCGCGTGTGTTATGCAGACAGCCAATGTAATGTTGGTCTATTTGGCTCCGGCGACTACATCATCATAACTCCCGTAGAGTAAATTGTTTGATTACATGTAAGCCGAGCCGGGCACGCAATACGAGTCGGCTAATGAGAGTACTGATACGTTTCGTCACGCTTGCGCGTTATCACGGCCGTGGGCGACAATGTGTTCAATACGCTGTACGTACACGCCGCGGCTGTGTGAGTGTGTAGTAGCGCTTCCAGGAAAAACGGACGGATTTCTGAGAACCGATTAAATGTCGCGCATGATTTCAGCAATGAATGGTCGTGAAGACGCTTTCAAAAAGGCTGAAAGTCGAAAACGCGCTCAACAAAATTTTCATAAGGCTATTGACATTGATATGCTATCTTATCGCGGTAGGTATTGCATTCGTCCTCGTTTCTACTTTTGTAACATTTTAAAATTGTAATTATATTATTGTTATATGACTTGTTAAATTTAGCATGAATTCTTGTGAACTGTCGGTCGATTACGAAACGTTTACATAGAAGAAGTCGATAAGTATCCACTAAAATATGCAATTTAATTTTAAACACCTTACGAACATAGCTGTAAAGCACAACATAAACAATTTTCATAATCTTTGTGTAACTTTAAAATGATCTAGAAAGAAGTAAATATAAAAGATATAACATTTTATTAAAGTATTTTACAGCTGTTTAAAGTGTTAGCAAATTCAATTTTACAAAAGTCTAAACCGTATTTTACACAGAGCAGTAGCAGGTGTTAAGTGTCAGTAAAGCTTTGTTTTTGGCAAAACCTAAAAGCGGAAATAACTGCAATGAAAGATTTTTAATTTTTAACCTTTAACATGACTGTTTTATCCCTGATTAATGCATTGAAGATGCTCCTAGCGTCAAACAACGAGAGGCATGCTGAGCAATGGCGTGCCAAATCGAATGTCGTAATTGTTGTTGAGCATAATAACCTGTGACATACTATGTTTCGGCATTCTTTATATCGGATTTTTTAAATATCCTAGAGAGGTAAAGTACAGCATTCAACAAACGACTAAGGTATCTAGATAAACCGGTTTAAGGGTTAAACGGTATCGCAATTTCTGGTAGAACTACGAGGTCTATGAAAAAAAATGGCACCTAATTCTGTTTCACTGCTGCACTTCTTAATACATAATAGTAATTTATTTGTTTCCCTTAAAGGTCTCATCTTTTTACGCTTGGTTTATCCAAATCAGTTCTACATTTTAAAAGCTTAACATATATTATGCATTTATGTATAGTCTGTTAAAAACATGACTGATTTAACCATTTTACTTTGTTGTACTAGGATAACAATGGAAACACGTAAAAGGCAAAAACAAAAATTTTTGCTACTTTTTCCTATTAATAACGGGATTCACCGAAGACATCTTAAGCTTTATTTTCTAGACAAACACAAACGAAGCATTAAAACTTCGACTGCAAAAAAACATAACTCTTTTCATATTTAAGCTTTGCTTTAGTCCATTATAGTAATAGAAGCATTTAAAAAGCAATCACTCCTACTCCTACTGCTTTTACATCAATATTTTCAATCGGTCATTTGTAGATAACGGGATCCCAAGAAATCTTTACAGGCTCCACCTCTTTGATTATAACTAGTTATTGAGTTAACAAATATGTATATCAAATACGTTCGTCAATAGTTTTCTTAGCAGTTAATTCGACGACCTAATGTGCTTAACAACAATAGATAACCAAACGGAGATTTTTAATATAGATATCTTGATCTTGTATGAATATAATGGCATCGTTGTACAACCAAAAATGGTTATGATATTTTTTGTCGTTCACGTATATGGCTTTCCGGAAAGAACACCTGGTTCTATAAAGCACAGTCAGAAGTCAAGGGCAGCTCAATTTCGTGACTGATCATTAAGTTAATTATGCTGTATAAAGTAACGACAAAGATAGAACGGCAAATTGTTGTTTTGCATACTTTTCGTCATTTCTTTATGTGCTAATAAACGTATATGGTAAATGATGATATTATGTGTACATACCTATAAGAAGCTAAATAAGTGTACTTAATTACTTCAGCGTAGGCGCTACTGTGACGTAGAATTCCCAACTAGGTATACCAAACATGTTTTAATTCATATTAGGTATTCATAAAAATAATCAGACGTATAATTTTTTAGCAGATACATATATTCTTAAGTAATTGTATAAAAAAATACATATAGAGATAAAATACGAGCGAATGAAATTTAAAACAGCAGCGCTTACAATGCGCTTAAAGCAATCACCTATCGTTTATCGTGTATCGTTTAAGGGAAAAACGTTCTAAATATATATTTTTTTATTAACAAATGACACATTCGACTGAATCATAAATTTATGGTTGCAAAAAATAAAAATACTACCAAAATGGTACAACATTGGCGAATAATTATATGTTATCCTGATAATTTTGTTGCAAAGAATTAGTTGAAAAGAACCGGGGATGGCTATGTTATAATGCAGCAAAATTTTATATATAATATATTATTATGTAAATATTGTGCATTATATTTTTTGTTTCAGCCAATCGGCTAATTAGTTAGTTTTGTATTGTTAGTGCGACTATTTGGCTGGAGTTTTGACATGCGCGTATCGGTCATGGTACCTACACCATGATTGGCTCGTTTTCTTTAACTGAGTCCGTAACAATGCAATGGTACCCAAAAATGACATGAAATATGTTCAAATGTCATAGTCTGCAGCATTCAAATTTAGTAACTACACGGTTGCGATTTAAGAGGATTTATTTTCAAAGTTGAATCAAAGGACCATGTTGGTACGTGAAGTTATTTTTTTTTATTTTTGGCGTATTTATGAATGCGAGTTGACCGCATATTAGACTTAACTCATGTTATCAACTGTTGTGTTTGATTTCCATTCTGCAAACGATTTCAATGGTTGTTTACAATTATGGGATGTCGTAGTTTTAAGCAAAGCAATATTTTATTTGTTTTTGTGTTAAATATCTTTAGTGTAAAAGCTTTTGCGTACCTATTTCACACGCATGTTTATAAAACTACAAATCTTGACTTCCAAACTCTGACCCACATTCTTTCGCAATAACGTTACACGCTTACTGTGTTTTATGTTTAGGGATTAGCTCGGTTGTCAAACGCAAAACATAGGAGTCTCTCAAAACCGGCTCGACTCGCTAAATTTATCGGTGACGGTGTGAGGGGCCTGCGGCGGGGCGGGGACTATTTTCGTCTGGCGGCCACGTTTGGAAAATGTGTGGTGACGTCACGATCCTCCGCAGCGATGGCATCATCGAGTACCCGCGACACGTACGGCCCGACTTGCCAAAATATCGTGGCGAGCACTCCGCGATCAACTTTATTTTGGTCATTGTTCGAAGGCAACCTCCCCGGCTCACGCGATGCCTTTAATTAATTTGATATTAAATTAGCGATGCTTGACAGATTTCAAATTTATACTAACATTACCCGGTAAAATATTTACAATCGAGCGGTGCTGGATTTGTTTGAATTCTTTTTGTTATGACCTAGGAATTTGTTGCGTAAGTTTTTGTGGCTTCTGTTTCATCATTGCAGCTACGCTACTTTGATAATATCAGAGTTATTTAAAAATTAAATTAATTAAAGAAAAATAAATAAATTATTTACAATTTAAATGTCAGCATAATATTGGAAAATTCATCGTTGCGCATCCATAGACCAACAAAACGAAGTCATTGAGACTCCTTTGACCTACTAAATAACTAACAACATTTTGTATTTATAATAAGCTGTCATTTGATCATTGAGTGGTTTCTTTCATATTCAAAATTGCGCATTTTCTTTTCACAAATATTTTAATTTTGCAACTTTTTGTTGTCGAATTCTCGCGTTCAGTATAAGAAAGGACTAGAAACTAATAAAATACCTATTATGTTGCAATTATGGGTGTTCTTTTGTGTATTTTTGTGAATTGTTTATTTGTCTGAATTGAAATAGTTTACTTATATAGACTCCTGTTTCATGTAGAGCTGTTATTTTTAAATTTTCTGAAGCTAATAGTTATTAGAGTTTGGATACTAATGCTTATAAAACATGTTTTATTACGCGCAATAATAATATTAGCAATCTAAACCTTCATGCTAGGTAGTTTGTTTACTTAGCGTAAAGTGTACTTTGTGTTGAAACATATTGCTGAAGTGTCATACCTGTTATCAGTATTGAAGTTACAACGTTCCCCCTGTACCACGTCCGCTGTGATTGCAATGCGTGCTGTATCCATCGATAGTTTTGTTTGAGTATTAGCGATAGAAACGGTTGTTGTTTGAAGGCGGAAATATCTTGGTAGGAGTTATAGGGTCGCGTACGCGCTATCGTTCGACAGTCATCAGTGCTACGCGACCGTCGCCGCCGCGTGGTACAGTCCGTAGTAATTATTGAAAACATCGTTAATTATACAAACACGTCAGTTAAATCACAGTGACGTTGTGCTAACCAATATGAACATAGTGGTTTTAGTGGAAAGTTGCCATTGATTTGTACACAGGTGAATAAATCTATATCGAAACACGCGGACTTATCTAACGGTCTTTTCAATTGTATGAGGTACTTTTGAGTTCGTATTTTGCTGCTTTCAAAAGTAATTTTGTAGCAATTTTGAATTCAATACCTATATCAAGTCGTTATTCTTAGTTAATGGTTTTGAATTATGATTTAGTAGTGTGTTGGTCGTCCAAGAGATGTAGAGTTATACTTGTATATTGCTTAAACTAAGAAATATGAATATTACATAATATTTGTTATACTTCATATACAACACGGTATATAAGTTTCCCTAACTAGTCATAATTGGCAATAAAATAATGTAATAAAACCTTGTTAAAATATTGATGATTTAAATTTTACCATTTTTATAAATAAGCAATTTAGTTTGGATTCTTAATTATAATATAATTGTAAAAAAAAAAGTATTTATATTTAACTTTATTAAACATGTTTTGTATTTCATACTTTGAAATATGTAAATATTTTTGAGAAATGTATTAAGTCATACGTACTATACTAATAATCGATGACAATATTTGACTAAACAAGCATCTAAAAATAAGATAGTTAAACATGTGATTAAGAATTAAATGTAAATACGCTACGCAATATGTGAATATTTGAGCATAACATAGCATTATAAAGGGAAGAATTAGTAAAAAATATTCAAAAGGAATGTGTTTTAACTCGAATTCAATGTCAAGCTAGTTTAATTGTTGATTCAGGATGTAACAAGCAATGTCGCATTCTTCAGTGTTGCAGTTAACTGGAGACCTAAGGCTTGTAACAGATACGTCTCAACTCTCCACATCGGATCGACTGTATAGTTCCAAGCTTGTTTTCGTGTTAATTCGCTTTGAATATATGCCAAGAAACAAATGGAATTTTTTGCATAATGAATGTAGTTTCTACACAAACATAAAAGAAACATAAATGGTTAAAAACAAACGAATCAAACAAATTATTTCGCAACTTTAATTTTATGAGTAGAGTCGTCGAGTAATAAATACGTTTCTGGCCTTTTTAGTCGAATACACATTAATAAATTTATACATCCGCATTTGTGGCTAAGTTACTACTCAACGAGCTGACAAATGAGTAATATCGTCGTGTTATTTTCGGCGCCTTAATATGATATCATAGCGATAATCGGCGATGCGAATCGCTAATAAAACCATACAAATCGTGCACCCCCAATGTCTAAGTATTATGGCAATAAAAAAGAAACAAGTTCTCGGCGCGAGCGAACAGTGAATTACGTAAGTTGTTAAGAAAACAGTCAGCTGATTTAAAGATTAAATATGATTACTTGGATCAAAATTCATATTGGGCCGTTTAAGTGTATAAAGTAAGAAAATTATATTATATATAGAAGATATATTACTTAGAGTATAGTTGTTAAAGAAGTCCTTTTTAATCAAAGTATTAGAGAGATCTTCAGCAAGATTTGGCGAATATTTTGTAGACTTATATTTTTGTTATGATAAGTTTATAGTTCCAGATTTTTTAATTATATTTAAAAATAAGTATTAGGAAGCATTACCTTATTTGCATTTATCTACTATCGCTTATACCAGAAATCTATACATTACATGCCGTTTATTCGATACGTCTTACGTTAACTAGATTTATTGACAGGATGTCTCGATTTTATGAACTCGTTCTTTGATGAGAGAATAATCGAATGTAGTTAGATGTCTGACCTCCATCTATTGTGAATCGGCAATTTGTAGTGTCAACTTTAAATTGCATTTGAATAGAAATCAAATCATTCTGTTAAGATTCGATTATTGTATAGCGCTGTTAGTTGTTAGTTGGGACTCGTTATAATGTGATACTTTTATTATAAGAATAAAAACATATTAGACTCTATTTTCATAAAATAACATCACATGTTTATAAAGTAATTAGTACTAGCTGATCCACGCGGCTTCGCTCTCGTGAATAACTCGTGAATATGGTAGCTTTCGAATGGTGAAAGAAATTTTAAAATCGGTCCAGTAGTTTTTGCGCCTATTCATCACAAACAAACAAGGTTTTCCTCTTTATAATATTAGTGTGGATAGGATATACATATTCATATTTTTCCGTGCTTATTTGAGTCACTCTATTTTAATGGCATTACAATAGTTATTAACATTGAAGAATAACAACGCATTTTTCGTATTTCATAATCGGGTAATTGCAACAGGCGATACACGTAATCCGTAATCTTTAATGATAATGAAATTATTCTTTATAACCAATTTACTTCTAGCTTATCTAAAAAGAGTTCGCGCTTTGGTGGTTTCGCCTTATCCTAACGGATTTGAAAGTTATACTTGAATGAAAGCGAATTCCTTTAACTGACTACATAACTGTAACTTACAGCGCTTAGACAACGGTAAAGTTTTATAAAGTTGTGTTTAATTTAGTTGTCTGAAAAACGGCAAGAGCCTTTACCATTACCATATACCATTTAAAAAATATTATTCCGAGTACACGATCGGTTATAAAATATAAGTTGAAAATTGAATATCTTCTTAATAATTTTTCATTACCTGGTTTGCTCATAATTATTATTTGTAGCACGATCTCAATAATATTCTCGTTCACGATCTTCAAGTTACATCAGATCTTATCAGTCTTTAATCAAGTCTAAAGAACTAAACAAAACATGAAATACAACGTTTATGCATATATGTGTTTCATTCTATATTTTCCAACATTTGCATACTGATGTATTTAATTTTAAAAAAGTATTTGTTTTACTCATCTTTGAGACGAGTACAGCAGCATAAAAATATATAATTACTAGCCGCGCCCCGCGGTTTCACCCGCGTAACGTCTGATCCCGTGGCAACTCCGGGATTAAAAGTAGCCTATATGTTCTGAACCCTTACCTGTATGTATACCAAGTTTCATCATAATCGGTGCAGTAGTTTTTGCGTGAAAGAGTAACAAACATCCATACATCCATACTTACAAACTTTCGCCTTTATAATATTAGTAGGATTAGTAGGTACTTTCAAACTTGATTCATATACTTTCAGTGTTTTAAAATTCAAAAAAGTTACTATAATTGTCCAAAGATGTGCATAATTATGTACATCTTTGGACAATTATACATGTAATGTATGTTAAGCATATCATGGTATTAGGGACCTCACCCACGCAATGGTGGCCACCGACTGCTCGCTACATCCTGCTATCAATCAGATAAACCAATTTGATGCGATTGTCGTGAGAAATATGGGGCATGACACTGAACTGTTAAAGGGATAAGGGCTAGACTGTCAGGTTTGTAAATTATACTTTCTCCAATTTCGCAATTTCACAAAGATAGATTTTTTCTACAAGGATGTAGAGTTGTGCTTCTGAAGTGATATATTTATTTCGGTAAAACTTTAGAAAAGGTTCGAAATAAGCAAGATCGTTTATGTATTTAGGTTCTATGTAAAGCTTTAACGGTTTATGGCTTTCAGTGTTTTCGAAATTGCAAAATCTGCGTTCATTTGAGTTTAAACAAGTATAATCCTATCTTATGTAAAGACTAAATTAAAGAAGGTTTTCTAACTACTATTTTAAACTTATAATCTACTAGCTTTTCGCCCGCGGCTTCGCCCGCGTGGACTACAAATTTCTGTACTTTGTGGATTTTCGAAGTAGAGGTGGTATGACAATTTTTAAGATATAGAAACGTACGTTTGTAAAAATATATCTCGTAAAAGGTTTAAGTTCGAAGTATATCCTACATTTAATATAACAAAAGTGTCACTGTTCAGTTTAAAATAATTCTAATAATTGTATTTTAATTTTTTTTAAAAATATTGACATTTTGGAAATCTGTCGTGTACTCTCAGGATAAAAGAGTTGATGTTTCCATGGATTTAACACATATTTGCTTATGGACGCGAATAATATCTTCTGCATGTTGGTTAGTCTTTGTTGTGATTAGCCGCCATGATCGTTATCTACTTTCGAGATCAAGAGAAGGCTACATTTATCAATAAAGAGTGCTTTAAATAACACTTAAAAGATTAAATTTAATGTACCTCGCATTGATGATGTGTTTTCATGGATAACTTTGAACCCTCATATCTTTTTTATTTGTTAACTGATTTGAATAAAACAAACACTAAAACCTCCGGGGGGCTTTCCGTAATATATCATCGAAAACCGCATTTAAATCGGTTAAGCTGTTTCGGAGTTGACTGCGTACAAACGCCCGACAAACAGACAAACAGACAAAAATTCTAAAAATCATTGTTTTGAGTTTAGAATCACAAATAAAACACGAAACACAAATTTTTTCTTGAAAATATTAAATGTACAGACACGGCTAGTCTACGATTTTATTATATGTATAGATAAACATTTTTAAGTCATGAGATTACATATAATATGTTGGTAACTGCGGTTTCCGATATTATTGGCCATCAATAAATATACTCGTATATATTAGCAATTACTTATAATTTGAATATTCAAAGATAAAAGAGTTTAAAGTTTAATGTTTCTCACAGTTGAGTCAACACTATACACGAGCATATCAAATGATACGAGTAATAATTGTAGTTTTAATGGCGATGATTCAAGACGAGGTGTTATTAAATTCAGAGCCGAAGCAAATTTTAACAATTAAGACGGAATAATCGTGAAGCCGACCGCCGTGTGATTGTCTTGCATCGTGGGCGATAGGAGGCCTTGATCTAAGTACCTGCTAGGTTGTTAATAAATACCTACGCCGGTTTATGCTTATTAAATACCTGTTAGTTGCTAATGATACCCTACTGTACAGAGGAGACAATTAATATTATTTATTATGCTGTAGTTGGAGGGGAATTGTGTGTTTATAGCTTCATTACATTTGTAGATAAATAAATAGCGATATCAGATAAATCTATGTATTTTTTTTCGATAGTAATATTTTACCAGGGTCGCAGCCAGGGTCTTATTTAACGTATCTGTGATTAAGATATTGCCAGTTATCATCAAATGTTTCTGTGTCCATAACATGATTAAAATGGTTCCTTAAAATAAATACAAAGACTATAAATTATTACGTGTTGCTATAGCATCACGTTGATTCAAAAGTCAATGAATCAGTTCGAAGATTTATTAAACCGGATTGAGTAATGTGCTAATAATCATAGAATCACATTGCTAAAATTATGTAAAAAAACACGATAGTAATACTAATACTTCTTATGACTAATAGTTGTGTATAATAATTTGAAAAAACACATTATTTTCGAACGACATCGCTACGATGTCTCGTATATTTTATTTCGTATTTTAATAAATGATAGTTGTGTTAATGTAGCGACTGAATCTCAGCGTAAGTCTTAAATGTAAATTGTGGGCGTTGATAAATTGTTGCGCTGCATTTACTCTTACGTTTAACGTTTTGTTTGGCCAGAAGCAATTATTGTATTAACCCATATGGACCCGCCGTGCCCAACCGAGGACGCTTAAATAACTACCGACAATTTTTTAACATCTTTCATTTTAATTAGTTTATTCATTGAATCCTGGTAATAAGTAATATATCATTACGTTGTTGTGTTAAAAAAATAATTAAGACATATACAAATGATTATATCGAGCATTTATTGAACCTCTTTTATTCTTCAGTTATAGTTAAAAGTAAGTTTATTATATTTTTCGATTTTTCTTTTAAGTATTTTATTTTTCTTATATAAAATACATAAATATATTATATACTCTTGTGTAATGTTTTACTATATTAGGTAACCAAATTTGAAGCGATAAAAAACCTACTTTTTCAATGCTGTCCTCAATTAGGGCCAATGGGCACATCAGATGTAAAATTTTTCTCGTTTTTTTGATAGGTTAATTCTTAGTTCATAATAGTACGACGAGCATTTAGCGATAACAGTGACTACCAGGGCCTTCAAGAAGCACTTGAAGCTATAATGAATGAAGGCGGAGACGTGGACCAGGTAGATTTAGTTGCGCTGCCTCCGGAATAAAGTGTGGTTACTGATGAGAGACGAGAGACGTAGAATCAGTCTTGAGGAATCCCGTTGGCGTAAAATGGGCCCTACCTGTGAATCTATACTCTATAGATTTCTTTGAAGATAATGAAAGATCCTGGGTATCAATCCTACAGAGCTATTGGTTCAAGAGTAGTCAAATTGCTACTCGACAAACTTGAAACTAAAGCTAAAGACCATGTAGTATACTTCGATAATTTCTTTACCAGTCACGCATTACTTCGAGATCTACGACAGGCTGGTTATCGTGCGACTGGTACTGTTCGCGAAGGTAAAACCAAGAAATGTCCTCTCATTGGAGTAAAAGATATGAAGAAGTAAAGCCGAGTCGATTTTGATTACCGCTTTGACCAAGTCAACCAATTTTTTTTCGTGCGATGGTTGGAAAACAGTGTTTCCACCTTGGGATCAAACTATGATAGTGTTCTCTAAGTGAAATAAAGAAATGGAGTTCTGAAGAGAAGAAAAAACTAGACGTTGACATCCCGCAAGTTTTTAAAAACTATAACAAGGGTATGGGTGGGATCGATCAATCTCCCTATACCGTTCAGCTGTACGTGGAAAAAAATGGGGGTGGGTTTTATTCTCCTACATTCTGGATCTATCTGTTGCAAATGTATGGCATCTATATGTGCTAACCAGTGGAGTCAAGATGGATCAGCTTGAATTTTGCCGTCACATCGCCCGCAAACATTTGAGAAACACAAATAACACACCCATGCGCCCAGCAACTTCTGTAGTGCCAAGTTTGTAGCACGATGGGGTGGGCCACTACCCTCAAAAACTTAGCCAGCAATTACGATGTGATGTGTGTTACAAAAAAACCCGATGGCAATGTAAAAAGTGTTGTAAGACGCTTTGCGTCGAAAAGTATTGTTTCGAAAGTTTTCATACCATTTGAGCCCATTGGCCTCATTTAAGGACAGCATCTTTTTTCTATAAAAATAATAAAAAAATAACAATATTTTTACCTTTTTCATTTTATGAGATCGGCTTCTACCACTTATTACCAAAAAAATCTGTATTTTACGGCGAAGTATGATTTGGGTCCAAATGGGTTAAAGTGTTTGAAATGTCAGTTCCTAGCTGTCCTTATTTAATTTGTTAGTGGTAGGTACATATCCGTTATCACGAAATATCTTTATTTAAATATTTCGGAATTGGGTGCCGATCTCGAATAGTTAAATCGTACCGTATAGTATCTTCGTCGAGACTCGAGAGTTTCAATTTACATGACACTCAATTCTCATGAAAGATATAATATATAATATAACGTTATAATTAAAATATTGAACAATGGATGTTTTTTTATTAACTTGTAACGTGACAGTGTACAATGATAAACTTTTAATAATACAGATTATGTTTATAGTAGCGGAGTAACTTTTATATAATAAAAAAAGAAAAGAAAAATAAAATTATCCAATGTCTTGCTAAGGTTGCCAAATGAGTTCAGTGAACTTTGTGACCCTTTATGTAAATAGAAATATTTTTATTTCAGTGTTCAATAAATACGACTTAACTCTTATACATGTGTATCGTGGCTTAAACAAAATCATGAGAATGTTTTTACGCGATTTATTAATTGCCGAGCACCTCATAAATCTATCACATAAAAAATCCACATGTACTGTAGATATTTTTTTCCCCGTTTTTTATAAATGTGTCACGAATTATTTAGTTATAATGATATTCACGATATCAGACAACGATCAGAAGTACATTTTTCAAGTGAAGTGCGTCGCATGAATAATTTTATTGATAGTTGGGCGCGGGTCTCTGGTCGTTGTTCCGCGGATAGGCAGCGACGAGGTGATGTAAGATCGGCTGGCTTCGACGGTGATGTCAGCGCACCTACGCGCCCCTCCCTCGTCTCTCTCTGACCGCACCACAGCCTTCCGCTACATTATACCTACGAGATTTGCAAATTTTCAAATTATGAAAAATATCTTTAATTTTTTGTACCTACCTCTTGGACGAACCACATCGTTAGGTATTTATTATGCCGTATCAGCACACACGTAGCAAGTTAGATATACATTTGCATTTATCCATTTGATTAATTAATTAATAATAACCACAAGGTTATATAAATATAGGGCGATTATTTAATTATCAACCATGCTAGAATAACTATATAAATTATTTCAATAGGTTTATTCATCTGTGTAAATGTAAATTACTTATACAGATAGCCTGGACAATGATTTACACAAATAAAAATGATAATCATAAAGTACATAAACCAAAATAAACACAACTACAAGATAGTGCTCACTTGCATGAGGAGAAATATAAAATATGCTACGATGAAACGATGATATTTGACTTCGAAGTGCAGTGGGTTATATAATCATATAACAATGGATTCAAATATACAATAAGTGAAAGTGTAGTCGTTTAATCGGGAAGATGGAGGGTGCAATTCTAAGCACCCAGAGCAATAATAGATTTCGTCACTTGAAGAACGCAGTAACAACGCTATGCGCCCGGACGTTGCCAAAGTCGAGGTGCAGTGACACGTCTGCGGGAACAGCCAAGCACCACACGTACCCTCGGGCCACGCCGCCCAAGAGGGCCCCCATTGCATGTCGGATGGAGCCACTTATATGCGATCTGCCGCAAGCGTCCACGCTGAAGTCACACGAACCTATCAAGTGTGATTCAGATCACATGCCGAATAAACAGAATGGCATCGTTAAGCTGCGGGGAACATTGGCCAGGTAAGATAAAGTCACGCTATACCGCTACTCGCAACTCTCATTTATCTTTCATTTCTGCTGTATTGGTTAATCATATATTTTATAATTTTGCATATTAAATATTGGTTTTTGTAGGGGACTTTTTGATTACACGGTGCATATATTTAGAATATTTATGTTGAATGTAGATACATAAATTCAATGTTCTTGTAGTAAACCTTATTTATGGTTTTTGACTTGATAAATTACATGGACAACTATTACAGTAATTGTTTGAACGCATATTTTTATGTTTTCGCAAATATAAACAGTTGAATCTAAGTGTTTATTATAACAATTTTTAGGGTTATAACATAAATCTTCATCAAAACATCAAAAGTAACTAACAAAACGAATTAAACACATTTAAATATAATTAGAGATTAGGAGATTTTTTTCAGATAGAAAACTGAAAAAAAAAAGCTTTTCTTTATTTCGTCTTAATTTATTATGCAGGTGTCATTTGTTTTCCCACTGTGAGAAATAAACTGACCTTTAATCTAGTACCTATTGTAAGCACTAAAGTGCGGCCACGGGTGTTAAATGCGTTTTTTATTGTTCTTGGGTCAACAACTCGTCAACAACATTAATAACATGACATCATGGTGTTTTGTTTATGCCATGGCGGAGGTAATGCTAATTACGCAGTCGAAGATATATCATCCGTACTCGTGTATTAACAACTATATTTTTTATAATATCTAAACGTATAATTAAACTGTTACCGGATCATTTCTGTACATGATTTTTTTAAACAGGAAGCTATGCAATGTAGATGTTTTTAGGCTCCATGTATGTTTTATGTATTTGCGTAAATCATGTTAAAAGTACTGGGCTGATTTTGACAAAATTATAGCTCATCATAAGTTCACACACATGGAACGTTAAGTAAATGACACAATGATGCAAAGTTCCTATAAAAATAAAACGAGTCGAACGTCGAGCCTTGACAAAGCTCGACATATTTCTATTCTTCTGTTCTTCAACCATTCAAATGTGCTGTTTTTACTCAAAACACGCAGTCCTATGTCTTATTGCAACACCTTTTTAACAGTGGTCCTGCTTAGACACAACTGTAGAGCCAACATCGCTTGTGGATAGGATTTTCGCAAAACGACCAAAGCTGCAGAGAGAAAGCTAGTGGTTCATATAAAACATTTTGCGCGCTTATTGCGTGATAATTGTGGACCAGAACAAGATAACTATTGTTTTTTGATAGAAACAAATGAAGTCATCGATAAAATATCTTCACTTCCTCTTGTATTTGTTAGAAACGATGTGTTCATTAATAATGATGTATTGTAATAATAAATTCACTGTGTATTAGAATTTTCAATATTAATGACGCCTTACGATTTTACTTTAAGTTTTTTGCTTTTAATATGTAATTTTCACTTTTTATTACGTTTGGATGAATGTTATCATTATTAATTATATATGATTATAATCTTGTTAGTTCTTAATTCTTATATTTATGTTTTCATCTTATGAAAAAGTTGTTATTACTAATTTGATAATTGTATCATTCCTAATTATTAAATTAGGCTATTAACAAATTAAAGTATGGAACAGATTAAATTTGTTTGCAAAATTCATAATTATTCGCCGCTAAATTTGGAGAATAAAATAGGTATCAATCAGCACATTCATCAAAAAGAAATTACACCGACCATGAAATCACGTGTTTAAACGAACATGACCTCAGACATTCTGTAAAAGATCTTAAAAAAGCCGTTATCCATACGGAAGTGGAGCAAAGTCGACGTTGATTGTATGCGAATAAGATTATAGTCGGCATGCCTCGGCGCGGCATCTTCGCCGTTCACTGCTCATTTACTATCGAACGATTCGCACACACGTCAAATTGTACGTATCTAATTGATCGCAAATGAGAAGTAAATGCACTCGTAACAGCTTTTATAATGAGCATGATGTGTGCAAAAGAGACGTGTTATTAGTAATTCCCTTTCGCTCGCACACCATGATGTCATGGTATATTTTTGTAAATGCCCGACTGCCTGGGTTGCGTGCATGTTTTAGTGTTTTGTCCGAGTGGAGTAAAAATTTGGAATTTTTTACCGAAATTTATTTTAATTCACCTTTATATCCAAAAAACACGTTATCACAGTTTTTATTACCTGTTAAAGATCTAGAAATCTTCAGATATGTTTTATAATTTTGTTAATTTATTATTTTAAATTAAAAACATAAGGAATATTTTCGAATAATTCCATACAAAATTATTTGAATATAGTATACTGCCGAATTTTATACTCTCTATCTTTGTTGTGCTACGAACTACGCAACATAGAAATTAACTAGAGCAGGTTCTTAAACGAACCCTCGATTAGACTTTTTCAATTCTAGCGTCTAGGTTAATCAGAGTAAAATTTATTTCGTTAACGTAAAGTCGGTTATGTACCTAGGAGTAAGCACTGTGAACCCCGCTGTTACGGAAAGTGCCCATTGATAACATTTTAAGAACCCACTTGGCAGAAGTGTCTGTTAAAACTGTAGCATGTTTGTATGAAAATGTATTTTTGAATACATTGCGGTTATACTGCTATAACTTAACATTCAACCAAAAAAGGGCAACACTTCCGTATTCATAATTAGTCTAAAACATATATTGTTCATATATTATTTTGAAGCCAGGCTACGATAGAGTTATATTTAGAAAAACTAATTCTATGAATATAAGTAACGGCGCATTAATTACTTTGTTTGCGTGGGCAAGTATTATTCGAGATATTACAATCACTATTCCCATCTAAATACGTCTTTTACTAAAAATGTTCACTATTATGTTTGCAATATACAACAAACATAAGCAAAAGGCAGACGTTAGGAACAGTTATATCACAACTTGTTAGATGTTCATTTTTGTATACAAGTATTATACAATTAGAAGACATCCTAACCAAGCGCTGAAAAAACTATCTAAAGCTGTTAAATGTATATACTATAGAAAGAATAATCATTCCCACTTAACAGATCCGACGAGATAATTAGATACACAATAATTGCTATCCAACCTATAGATTCTAGATATCGTAGCATGTCCATTTTTTTCCATTTTAACAAAGCAATTAAAAATGTATTGTGCGGACATAAAAAATACAAGAGTTTGCTGAACCCTGATTGGATTACTGTCATACTGACCTCATCATTTATTTCTACGGCGTTTGTTTGAAGTCTAACAATTAATGGAATGTTTTTGTAATTTTATCGTGGTGGGATGTTTCTTTGCATCGCATCAAATTCATTAACTGGCTTTCGATGTATTAATGATTGTAACTCAAGTTTTAGGTAAAAGTCTGATAATTAATAGGTGAGTTTTTATTTGAGAATAAATATTTAAGAACATGAAAAATAGGAAGTAATATCATAAATTCAATCAGTTCAAACGAAATATACATTTCGAGATTTTAGTTATTCAAGTCGTATATCATACTTCATTAAATGAATTTACTAAATGTTTAATTCAATCATTATAGTAAGGTTTCATGTGAAATATTGTTTTAATGTTTCATTCGTTCTTCTTCGACTTTTTAGTGACGATTGACAACACTGTAAGATCTAATAATTATAACTGTTTAAAATATTAAATCAAACACGCGCAATCACAATGCGCAATTTATTCCAATCTTAATATTATTTTGCCGTAAATGACTGTACTAATAACTGTGATCGACCAGTCAACCAAGGATTGGCAACCCCTATAGTCTTTTTATTGTATTTTTCATTTGAAATTACTTTTTTTCTTTGAAAATCTTATATCAATAATACATTAAAAACAATTTCCAGTGTTTACCACTAAAGGCGACCCTCAGGTTATCGATCAGGTCAGGCCTGTGAGCCCTGTCTCGCGTCACACATCCTCTTACGAATACAATTATCTGACTCCGAGTAAAGACTACAAAGTACATACACTCATACAGTTATCATACGTGCCGCTTTTTACATACTTTGAATTGTTCGTAATTAAGTGATGGATATATTAAAATATGTAGTGATTACCATGTGCCTTGAAAGTGCCGTCGTTCATGCTTGCGATCAAGTTAAAATCAATTGTGCTTGTGATTTTACTTCGCGTGGAAATTATTGCGAGTATGTATATTATTTACTTTACGAATACAAATAACTGCTATATTTATGATATTATATTTTATTTTCATTGAAAATAATAATGGACCATAAACGTATATAATGTGATGTTGCAAACAATTTACGGTATTATTGCAAAAAATCTTAAAATGGTGGCTATAAAGCTACCTACGCGATTGGTCCTAACTCCTAACATAGTGCTAGAAAACGTTGTCCTTGTCCTAAATGACTTAATGCTTATTATCATTTTGTTAACCTTACTGAAATTGCCAGCCTTATAAGTAAAATCTACGATATTAATATGATATTTTATATTTTATATTACCAGAGTAGGAATGTTTAATCTTATTTTGCAAAATTAGTTTAATAATAATATGTACAGTTTGATGATCTAAATATAAATATGAATAAGTATTTGTATAATGAGTGAGAATACAAAATGGTTATTTATTTTCTCAAATCCTTTTCACCGTCGATATGAATAACATGATCTTGTAATAAACAAAAGGCATGTGATTATTGGCGTTATAAATTAAAATTACAGGTTCTTTTGATTTTGTTATTTATGCAATCATTTTTTTTAGATTTTGTAAAAACATAGAACTGAATTATGAATTTACACACTCTGCGGTAATGAATTAAGTATATATTGAAAATAAATTATCAAGCATTTTCTCACATTGTTTAAAAATATTATGAATGGTTGTATTCACAACATTTTTCATAACATTACACCATTCAACATAATACCTCAGATAATATTCCGCCGCGAACCGCAAAACGATCGATGTAAACAAATTGACCTATACAATTTTGATATAACATACCATTTTGATATCCGTGGGCGCGATACTCGTGCGTGGGCGGCGATCTTACAGTGCGTTACAAGAAACCGCTGGTAGCAGAGCCGGTTTGAACTAGCCTAGGGCCCGTAGTAAGTTACACTAGCGGCCATTTTCAATAATGTATCAAAGATTATGCATATATTGTAATCTCAGATTAAATGATATTCGATTGTCAAAAGTCATAACAAAGGCTATCTGTCGACAGCATATTGAAATCACAGTAAGTGCAAACAGATAGATTTGCCTTACTTTAGTAAGCAAAAGAAGGGATAGATAGAATATTGAAAACTGCCCTAAGAGGCCCTGACTTGGTGTAGCTAGGGAAAGGAAGTATTACTATCACATTTTTCGATAGAGGTCTCGCGTGTAGGTACGTATAAGTGTAGACCTTTATGCAGGGCCCGTAGCAGTTGCTACTCTACGCTACGTGGTTAATCCGGCTCTGGCTCGTATGCATCAGTATTTACTTTCACGTGGGAACACGTTGGGTCCACTAAATGCTTAAGGTAACCTGAGCTAAAGAATGTCTTGTTATGTCTGCTACTCCGAAAATAATACCAGTAATACCACCCGCAGTGGTGGTTAAAAATCGCAGCTATTGACTATTAGTATATTATAGTATGGGAGCAATTTATATTACGTGACCAGGTGTACGGTTAATTAAATAAAAGGACGTTACTTTTTTCCATAAAACCTTTTAAATTTCTGATACTATAATAACAGTACACTTGCTATGATTTTAATATCCTGGAAGTTATACAAATTATTATTAAAGAAATTCGAAAGGATATTCATAATCTCCGTCCTCATTTCTTTTGCTCATAAAAGTATTTAATTTCCGTGTTATAAACTGCACGTTCCAATCGTAAAAATTTAAGTGTTCTGTAAAAAGAATATCTCCAAAACTGTTGCTTATTATAGTGATTACACCAGAACAAAGTAAAACCTTTCCTCTTTATAACATTAAGGAACAGTGCTAGTTATTTTATTACAATAATTATTTATACATGCACCTGCTAATCACGGATCAATACGGTCATAATAAAAGCATGATTTATATCGTCACGATTCACGTGTGATGCGATTACATCTTATCTCACGAGATGAAAATGGATTTACGACTGACGTAGGTGCGTCTTGTGCAACCATAAACCATGAATAACTAACAATACAAATTATGGGAATGGTTTATAACCCATTGAATATTGTTCAAGAATAATAAAATTTTAACATGATAGTAATTCTGGAAAATGAAGCACAGGATATTGTATAAATGTTTTAGTCATGAATTTATGGCACCTACTGCATTTGAAGTAGATCTCATTTAGAACTAAATAATTAGAAACATTGTAAAACTAACACTTATGTTATATTAAAATTAAATTAACTTCTTAATATGATTAGTTCCAGAAGATGTGAGTAATCTATTTATGTAAACACTAGATTCTATCCACTGCTTCGCTCGCATTCAAGGTTTATATATCAAAAGGGGTGTGGGACAAATTTTTATACATCAGATGTTAAGTTAAAAACGGATAAATTCATTTGTCAAACTGCATTCGAATCGGATTAGTAGTTTTCATGTGATACGCGCAAAGCATACAGACAGACACAAAAAATGTAACCACATTTTTGGGTTCTATATCGATGTAGTAACACGGGGGTGTTACTCTAATTATTTTTAGAATATATCTTAAATTCAGGGAATTTTCCTTGCTACATTTTTATTACATGTATAGATGAAATTCCAATAAAATTATTATTTAAATAAATTAATTACCACATCCCACAAGTATAACTTCATAGAATCGAAAGCTATATATAGTTCATAATAATTACCGCTATGTAATTATTAACCGTTAGACTTAGTTATAAAAACAATTTCTTTCCCTATATACACGCGATGATATAATTTCTGCTGATCTCATCATAATTGACAGCTTCTATAAATTGAACTTTATATCACTCGCATCAGTATTCATGTTTTGACTTCTGCATGGGCTGAGTCAAGCGAGCGAGGAACAGTTAAGGCTATAAAGGATCGTGGAGTGGTTGTGAATAAGTTGTGTTGATTGCAGGGAGGTGGCGAACGCCTGGGAGTGCCGCATCGGCCCGCCCGACCAGCCGGCACCCGCCCACCGCGTTCAGAGCCTGTTCAACGACATCGAACTTTATCCAACTAAGACGCAGGGTGAGTTTTTGATATATTATTTATTTTTATTTATTTGTTTATTCAACATTATCACATGCCATTACAGGACTTGCCCAATGCGACAGTGACTTAAAACATGTTACTTGACATTTTATTCTACTAATTAACCGACCTACAAAAAAAGGAGGAGGTTATCAATTCGACCGTATTTTTTTTTATTTTTTTTTTATTTTTTTATTTTTTTTTTATGTATGTTACCGCATATCTCCGGCGTTTATGGACCGATTTGGAAATTTTTTTTTGCATTCGAAAGAGTAGAGTTCATGTGTGGTCCCATATAAATTTGGTTCAAGTCAGATCATCCATGTGGAAGATATTCCAGGGAACTCCTCGAAAATCAACGGAATAAGCTCTGCGGTTAAGGTTTAATGATGTATATATCGACTGAATTGTGACTAGATGATGTGATTACCCTTCACAGGACACTAAAAAGGATAAAATAAAAATTTTTTTTTTATAAATGTGAAAGTTTGTATGTTTGATGTTTGTGTCTTAATCACGCCGCAGCCACTGAACGGATTTTTGATGAAATTTCGTATATGGATAGTTTATACGTTGGATTAGATGATAGGCAATAGCCTTAAAATATTTAATCCCGGAATTCCACGGGGAATCAGAAAATACGCGGGTGAAACCGCGGGGCGTGGTTAGTTGATAATAAATTACTTAGAATCAAACAAAACCAAAAAAATAGTTATTTTAGTTTATCTGTTTTGATTTTAACTATATAGCAACCCTTCAGTGGACCGCGTAATTTATAAGCACAAAATATTTTTTTTTGTGTTTTACAAGATTATAAAATTTAAATTTAGAATAAAGATTATAGAAAAATCAACCTTATTCAAACAGCGTTTTAAAGCAACTATTTAATTTTTCACTACTTTTCTTAAAGGGAATACCAATATCCAATTGAGATAGTAGTTTTGCATCGTACAAAAGCTGATATCAATATTTTTTGGCTACAAGCTAAAAGCTCGTGGTCATTTGATGTAATCGACGTATTGAATTAGGTTAATTGTTGTGGTTATGAATAACTTGCGGTCGAACCCACGCGATGCAAATGCAGAGCCGCTAAAAATATGTTTTGTAAGTCGCGCGACAACTGATTATCTATTCCATATCCTGATTAATTCCAAGTTTGATTATTAAAAGAGATAGGTTTAATTTTTTATTATGTTTCGACCTATATATTTTTGTCAATTTTGAATTTTTGACGAATGAGATTGTTTGTTTTTATCTAAAAATATTCGATACTATTATTATACCTACTCTTTTTTATCCATGGGGATGCAGTTAAGTTACAATTTAGGTTAAATACCGGAAAAACAATCATTAACCATTCTCCGTAGATAATCCTAAGATTAGCTGGTTAATCTTAAGATTATGTTCACACCTATCTTTAGCCGTAACATATGTAAAGCTTATGATATTGTTACAATACCTCAAATAAGGCTTCTGTAGCATATACAAAACTCAGTCCTAAGTTTGAAGTTCAAAGTTCAAGCCATAAATAAATGACGACACATTTAACTGTATCGACATAAAAGTCCTGTCATCCAAACAGCTGTAATTATAAGTTTACTCATCCTTCTTGATGCTTCTAACCCTAATGTGTTTCGAAGAATAGTCATCGATGGAATGAGATAAGGGAAAACGTCATCGGTGATTCAAACCAAGTGTATATAAAATTACGCAATTATTAGAACTATAAATCCTTGATTCGACAAATGATTTCAGTGATAAGTCCGATAATGTAAATTATAGCGTAAAGATAACCTTTGTTGCTGTATTTTTAGTGTTCTCAGAACTTAATTAAAATCTGTAGAATTGTGGTAAAGGGTTTTATTTCTGTCTTATTTTTGGATTAAAAGAGTAAAGCGTGTCGATGTTTCTGTGGAAACGTGTATTATGTTAGTCTTTTGAACTATTTTATACTTATCTTGCTGTCGGTTAGTCGGGACCAATTGGAGTAATTCTGGTACTGGAAATCCAGTGAAGCTTTAAATAATAAGGAAATTAGACATAAACAGCTGGGGTGGGCAATTTATAATTTTATAATGAAAATTAAACATATTCTTTATAATAACTCGATTTTATTTAAATAATCATAACATGTCTGTGTCGTAAATCGTAGGTGTCATTTAACTATTGCAATAGATTTCCTGCTCTATTAATTACAATACAAACGCCTTTTAAAAGTGTTTCATTACATTTTTATTAACTACAAATGTATTACTAAAGTGTTAATTAGTTAGTCAGAGTATAAATTGTAGTCTATGCGTTGGTATTATATTTTTAATTTAATAGAACGGTTGAAGTAATGTGTTAAGCTAAGTTTCCACATGTCGGCATAGTTCGCATTGGATTTAACTAATCGTAATATTCTTTGCACATAGAAAGTCACACAAGTGCGTGCAATGATCCGCACCGATCACATTTTCTATACAAATAATGAATTCGATTCGGCGCGTGGTTTCAAAATAGGTCACGAGTGTCTTGTCCTTGGTATATAGTTAAACAATTCTGTTGATCATTAACTTCTCTCAAGTATAGAGTTAATGGACATTAAGGTAGCGTAAAATAATGAAAAGGTGGTTATTGTGACTATCGACTTAGTCCGATTTAAATATTTCATCATATGCATATTGTACTAAAAGATATTGTTTAAACTACATTTTAAAGTTGGGACTAATCTTTATTTTGTATTTTGTGTTGTACAATATTCTTATGGCCCTGTATTGTGTTATGCTTAAAAAGCAATTCTTCAATATAACTGACAAATAACTGTAAATGCAAACAATACTATAAATCAGACAATCAATTGAAGTGATGTATATGAGAATTTAAACGTCGCGGTGATTTTATCTTAAAATGTTCCACAATTTGCGAACGCACATAAAACAATTTACGGGCCTAGGGTTTCGCGTGTATCGCAAAGTTACGAGTTGTTAATATGTATGTTAGCTCGATTGAAATCATTTACCTTGTACTCGTAGTGCCTCGTTGGTTTCATCTCTGACTAAAATCGAGAGGTTGGGTTCGGATCCCGGATGGGGTAAAAGGTGTTATGGTGATTTTTCCTGACCTCCCTGAGTCAGGAAACTGGCGGTGTTAGTTTACAGTCTATATGCCCTCTTCTCAAGTTAAACCGTTGGTCCAGTGCCTGATCTCTCTCCGGACGTGTCAGGTTACCGTCCCATCGGATCATGATAGTAATAGGGAGGGATGAGGGATGGAGTGCAGCTATCCTTGTGTTTGCGTAGATACTTGTGCCGTTTCACCCGCGCAGTGACTACTGGTCCTTGCAGAGATTGGCTGAAATTTGGTCAAAAAGAAAGTTTTTTTTACTTGTACTCAAGAAGACAAATTTGATCAAGGGTAATTCCTGTCCATTATTACATTTAATAAATCTTTGTCAGAACTTCGCAAACAATACAATTTTCTAATAACGTTGCAGTTGTATAACGTGTTTGACCAGTTGATGATTAAACGACAAATTATGACTTTAATTGTGCTTGAGAGACTTCCCGGATTACATGAGCGTTCAATTTATATTTTATACCTACATTTCAAACATGTAGAATATTTGACGTGATATGTACCAACTTTACGCCGTCTTCGGAAAAATACTTATGTATTTAATATGTTCAAATAAGTGTTTTAGATATTTATGCAGAAACTATAAATATTTCAGTAGTATTTGTTTGAACCACTTGATCGATTTTATCATTTTTTTAATATATATTAACAGCAATTTATTAATCTCCACAAAAATCTTTGACACGCCGTAAAGTTCAATAAGACTCAAAGCTTCTTCCTTTCCAGTGCATATTTTATTAGGTACGTGTGCAACTGTCAAAATAAATAATAAAAGATACAGTGTTATTTCTATTATTCAAGTCATATAAATATTACGTAAAGATGATGTCAACTCTGCTGACGGTAGACTTTGATGCTGAAGGAATAATTTAACGGAAAGTTTCATATTTTGTCATACGTCCGGAAAGAAAAAAATAAATAACTGGTAGGAAGATGACAAATTTTAATGTTGTTAATGACGTTGCGTTATAACATCAATCGATCACGAAATCAAAATAAGGTAGTATATTTCTTTGTAATATATAGAACATGTCTAATAATAAGAACGAATACGAGCTTTTTGAAGTAATAGGAGAATTTTAACAGTAGAATTGTTGTAAATAGTATATTTTATTTTATATGCAATTTGTGATTTCATATAATCACCACTAACCACATCAAATTGTATTCGAATAAATTTTAAAGCTTATAATTGTTTGGAATGTGCACTATTATTTGTTAATTTACGTATTTTTAATGGCAGGCGGTTCATCGGTCTCATAAATTAATGACGACTACGACTAATTGAGAGTTCGTTCCGAAACCAAACACTGTTACCAAAATAATAGAAAATAGACGGCAATATTTAAATTTTTAAAATATTTAGTTAGAATTTTATTTGAGAATATTAATATTAAACCTATATGTTTACGATACAAATAGTTATATAGAATACAAATTTTACGTTGTTGTAAACAAATTAAGTGCAACAGGTAATGACCATTATGTCACTACTTTGGTATTTATTAGTATTAAGTACAGGTAATTTGAAATATATAATTGATTAACGTATTCAGAATTATTTGCATATTATAAGTAATTGCATATAATTAGAATGTAGAACAATAGCGGTGCCCCTATGAGTAAGCAAAGTAAGTAACAATACATATAACTGTCAAAAATTATAAAAAAAAATATCTGAATTTTGTACTATCGGATTGATTGAAAAGTTTTTCATTCATGGAACGATAAGAAAAACTGATAAAATAAAAAAAGTGTCGCGTATGTTATTTTTTTTAAATAGATACTAAAGAGTACAGACCAAAATCAAAATGAGGCAATTCAAAAATAGGTTTTTCGAAAAGGTTCATAAACGCTGATGAATTTAAAATATCTACTGATTGTTTTAAAATGACAAGAAATTTTTGAAATTAATATTATATTTTAAATTTTTTCAAAAATCGCTAATTGCAATTATCCTTTTGTCCCCAGTCTTCGAAATGTTGGTGTGCGCGCGTCAGTGTGCCCGACGGAAATCGCTGATCCTGACGTTCGGGGAGTTCTGCGTCTTTGCCGCTGAGTTGCGCCGATGTTCCAGGCAGACTAGATCGTAAGTTACACAATTCAGTCGAGAATTTTCTTTATTCAGCGGGGTTCGAACTCATGACGACTTTAAACACTTAACCAACGCGTCGATTTAATTCTATTACCATGTAATCCATGTATTTTACATACATATACGAGAAATCACTAAAATATAAAGGATTTGTACAGTAATGTTCATAACTGAATTATAAAGGAATTTTTAATTTTCACAATCATTTGTATTTTAGTATACAAGATTGGCAAGGACATGTCCCAAATGTTTAAGTATAAACATCAACATCTACTGCACTCCCGGTGAATAATAGAAATTATTATTATTCCCGAAGGATTGCATCAACCTACTACGGATGTGTCATTTACGCATTTATTTGGACCACGACGTGGTAAAATTAAGGAATTATAATTTTACATACATTTTTAATTTATGGCACAATAGCAAGGATATTCAAATGTTGATGTTTACGAAAAGTAATGTCGGTGAATAATAGAATTTATTTATATCCACGTACTATTGCATCAAGCTGCGAATGTGTCATTTACGCACCCATTCGGACCACGGCGTAGTAAAAGTGTAGACTAATAATTTAGTAGATAAGGAGGCGGAATTTATAACACAACAATGACTCATAGGGACTTTCCCCGAATACTCGATACGGTTCCCGATAATTCTTTGGATTTCTTTAAACTTGTATGTTTTATGTAAATACCTAGATGACACCTTTTTAGATAGTCGTAGAAAATTTCATAAATATTACCGTTTCTTAACATTATTCATATTGCTTTAAGTAAATATTTTCTAAATTTAAAAATCATAATAGAGTAAAGGATTTTTTATTATCCGTTGCAGTATGCAGATGTGAACAAAGCGTATAAAATCTTGGCAATAACACAAACACTAGGCGTCCCGGATAATGGTCGGTTTATTACATCGTGCAATATAAATATAAATATTAACTAAGCATAATGGCGTAATTAGTGCCCTCGATGTCCGCTCCAAGTACAACATGAATCAGTTTAATTCCGTCGATGACGGCCACAATGGCCCGCCGTGCAGCCGGTCTTGAACCTGTGCTGCGAACGCCGAAGCCGACTCCGCCGTGGCCGCGTGCGTTGACCCTACAATGTCGTATAAAATATTGGTCATGCACTGAATCACGAGCGTAACGACTTGCATTTTCGTGCATGCTCGGAATATCCTAGAACGATAGGTACGCTAGAGCCTTTCGCCACTACCGGTACTGATACACTTTGTTATTCACAGGACATCCAATAAGCCCGAGTCGCCCGTGTGGAGCGTGGACAAAGAGCTGAGGGACAAGGAAGCGATCTGCAAACATGTCAACGGTAAGTGATGATGGTGTGAATACTTTCAAACATGTAAATGAGATAAGTGGGCAAATATGAGTACGGCAATGCTAAGGTTTTATTTGATTTTAATATCTAATTCCTTAGTCAAACAATTCAAATTATATCTTTGATACCTAACACAATGCAGAATAACAAAATATTATAACTGTTTTACTTGTAAGGCACATTTCAAAACGCACAAACTAATGACAAATGGATAGGTAAATATGTAACAAAATTCACACTCAATCTTACCCTGTTTTTACATCAACAAGGTGTTTACATATTTCAAATTAGAGTTAGAATCGAGTATAGTGAACTTAACACACAATCGCTAAAACCATTTGTGACTATAAATGAATCATGACATTCAAGGTAAATAAAGTCAAACGGAATTTAATCACCTCCGATCATTTTTCTAAGCGATATACAGATAGGTAGTAGGTAATAGTGGTGCTAATCGCACGGATGATATCATCTAGTTACAAGTGGAGCAAGCCAAGTCGTCCAATTAAGTTTATTTTCTATAGCGGAAGGTCGATCGGAGACAGCGTCCTGCTGAACAAATCTTGAATGATGACTAACTTTCCGCACGGTACCAATCCAGAAATATACAGAGCGGTATCCCCGTGGATCTACAGCTCGGACACAAATCCCAATAATACTGTAACAGGGTCGGGCCTGCATAAAGAAATTACGCAAAACCGCCGCATCGCTCCAGCAATGATAAACATAAACGTGGATGAACTGGTTCATAATTTATTAAGCCGTATATAGATTATTGGGTTACAGATATAAGCTATCCGGACCACATCAATGAGAGATGTTTTTGTAACCTTGTTTTTCGTATTTCCCGTGAATGTTAAACATTACTATATGATGCATATCCTTTCAAAAAGGAATTTGAAATTCAAAATCAAATTACGAGTCCGGTCAGACGCAAACTATTGAATAATATCCGCAACGACATTAAACGATATTCAACCTTAGTTGTATTAGAAAAAAATAATAATGATGTTTATTATATTTGAGAACGACAGATAAGATAAACTGATAAGTAGGTACACAGGGTAAAATATTAAGTCACATCATAGTATATCAGCGTGTCCTCGTAATATCGATCGACGTCTAAAATGTACAATCAATAACTCTTTGTCCATAATGTACGTACTGATTCCACATATAAAGGTGACGTAACCCTCGCGGGCACACTATCTTGTTTACTCTGATATACTGCGTTACATACATCAAACATATTTTATTATTTACTCTTACATCGCGTGTAATTAAATGTACGGATCATGTGCGAGGAAGTGATTGATTGACAGGTGGACCTAATTATCTAACGCTGCATGATTTTATAATGTCATTGAAAATAATGTGATGTCAATGTAATGTTGACCTTTGATTCACTTTTTCATCGTGAGATATTGATCTTGTGCGACGTAAGAGCATGTGATCAATTTTAACTAGTCATTCAAGTCTACGCTGGTTTGGACTAATTATTCAAAATTTTCTCCGCTTTTTACCGAACATCCTGATAAATATGTATTATGATTTTGCAATACAAATACAACACGCCTATCGTAAATAAGGTTCTAATTTGAAATGTGGGAGAGAGGAACACTCGTTTTCATTCTGTGTTCCCGGATGTTATATCTTTTAAGTTATGAATAGTCTCTTTTCTATACGAATAACTGATCCTATTCGATTTACTACTAATAGGAAGGTGAATCTATTCATGAAATAATATAATAGAAAGCATTTAGAGAACTGTATAAGGTTAAAAATAATTATTTTACATTGATAATGAGATTAGTTGGATTGGTTGTTTAATATATAATTGCTTCTTAATAATAAACGGAATACAAATGTAAATATCCGTTTGCATTACTTAATGTACTATTCATTTGAGTAAATAAATTATACCTTTAAACAAGACAAATTATAGACTGTCTCTTGAAATTATCTTAGTTGAGTTTAAACATTGACATTACAAGTTATGTGAAATTCTGGAACATATGTTAAAATTGTGTCGGAATACAATGAGTATGGAGTTAAAGCTTGCGGAAGAGTAACGTAGGATTTGCGTCATTACCCGGTGCATCTTTGTTTATTAATAGCTTTATTAACGTCAGCCAGGGACATAAAAAATGTTATATTGTCCCTTGTCACATTGTCACGTAGAGGACATTGTGTTGATTAAACTTTACACGACAAATCCTTGCCCAAATCAACAACGTCATAGTAGTAAAATAAGTGTTTCGGCTAACTCCTTTGATGAGTTCAGCGTAATAGATATGATACATGGCACAAAAACGTTAATTTTATTTTAATTGTATCCTTTGTGATTATGAATTTATCGCGAATTTTATGACACATGGAATTACGCATCCTTTTTACCGTCTTCCATTATTGCGGGTCATTTATTTAATTAAAACTTTTCCGCGTTAACACTTTATTATATACATGTACCATAGTCACCAAAGAACAACATATAGGAAGTAATGATGTAATTTTATAAATATGGTAAAATACTTAAGCGGAAAAAGACATGATATCATATGTGTGGACCTGTTTATATTATTATAATTTTATGTTTATAGTAAAAAAGGTTGTGCTTCGGTGATATTATGTGTTGATAACGTTGTATAATTATTGCATTTTCGCAAAATTTAGGATAATATAAGAATTTGATGTAAAGGAATGGTCTAATAAATTATAATATACATAAATAAGTGGCATTCGTGGCCTTCCTGAGTCTTCCGCAAGAACTATAATCGGAGTGCGGAAGCGCCACGATGCGCGGCTATCTTCGGTACAAACTAACAGTACACCGTGTTATTGTAATGCGTTTTTAAAAATCGATAACCTCATAATCAGTATCACAACCAAATAGATAAATAGCTGCGTGTAATATGCGTTCTATTAAATATAAAAGTGAAGGGACTCTCACTCGATATATAAAACAAAACCTATATAATATTTTTCTTAAAAATCATCGATTTCCTTTCATATGACAAAAACAAACTTATAATCGAATGAACAAACCATGCAGGAATGTTTTGTTAGTAAAACAAAATCGATATAATATTTATAATATAAGAAGTGTTGTGCTGATATAAAAATAATAAAAACCAAACAAATTTTTATTTGGCAAACTTTAAGATAAACATGGGATAACAATAAAAAATGGACTTCCTTGTTGACCAGGAAGACAGCGACGACATCTACGTTATTTTTTATTTCTATTGGAATTGTTATTATAAATGATAGATAATGATTATAAATGTATCTGAGACGAAATCCGCTCCGACCTTGAGCACGGTACAGAGTAACAGAACCCACACCTTTTCTGTTTACAAAATAACAACGCAACGCAATCACCTCATATTGAATTCATTAATAATTTTCACAATACAATTAGCTAGTGCTTCATTAATATTATTATTTCATAATAATGTTATTCCATAATTTATCAGTTTTGTGGAGCAGGACGTGAGATAAATATGTGAATGAAAATAACTTTGTTGTTGTCCACCCAAAAGACTAATTTGCAGTTATGAGAAATAACGAGCACATGATCTTGCTTATTAAGCGTTATTAATTTAGTAACAATACAAAGCTAATGAACTTTTAATTATAATGTTGTTGACTCTTTAAAAGCTTTCGCACTTAAAAATATTTTAAAAGGTTTACACTCGTTTATGAAACGGGTCGTAAACTAAAATTGTAATAAGTATATTTTTTGTGTATGAGTGTAGAGAACATTTGCAATTTCTTAATTTTTATTTAAGGACTTGACTAACTAAATACTTCCTTAAATAACAAATTTCCAGTATAAAAAGTCCCTTAGATGGTATATGAAAGACAGAAAGACTGCACGGTGAAAGTATGAGTATTCCATGTGATTACTAAAGCCTAAAAATAGCAGTACTAAGAACCAAGGATAGCCTCAAGTTAAATATATTATAATACGTCATAAATTAAATGATTTGTAAATACATATCAGCGTTGATAGAGTTATGATATAAAACAACAGAAATGAATGATGCTGGGTGAGTAATAAATACGAAGCCGTTGCCTTTCCGGATAAATAAGGCAGCGATTTCATTGTAGGACGGATGGCAGTCGTCATAATTTCGTGTAGTACCTTTGTAATACTATAGAAATAACTGAATATTTTAAAATGCGGAATTGGCTAGTGTTGTGAGGTGAAGTCGGGGCTGCGGAGCCAGTTGGCCGCCGACCGTCAGTCGGAACAGCGCGCGCTGGCGCGAGTGCCGTCACGAGCCGCAACCATGCCGCCGACCACCATGATCGTGCCCTGTGCGTCTCCGAAACTCGTAAACATTCTTATCATTCAATTTTATCAACGACTCGACCAAACCTAATAACAGTTAGTAATGATATCACGTCAAACGAAATTTTATTCCGTTTTTACTGTATTCTCCATTCAATTGCGTCTACTACGAGCCTATAGTAAATCTTAACCGTAGTAAAGATTGTGTTTGTAAAGGTTTATTCTACGTTTATTGTTTTATGGTCGCCGTTGAGTTTGTGCGAACAGTGGTATTCCAAGTGCGTTTGTTGACCACGCGTTGTGTTTACGTTTTCATTCTGGCATTGGATGCTGATCCGGAATTGGATCTCGTTGGCCACATTTCGTATTCAGTAATGACAACATTGCTCACTTCATGTTTCATTCAAAACATTTTTTGCGAACTTTATTGTCAGCACCAGTAAAATATATTAGTTTTTTTATTTGCTGCTGATCGTTGCTCTTCTATATTATCTGTATAAATTTGTAAAAAAATATCAGTATATTTTATATGAATACAATCGATCGGAAGTAGGTGTTAAAAGTAGATCGAGTGTTCGCCGACAAGCTGAAAGCCCACGTTAGTACTCGTCAATCATTACCCACCAAAGGTTGAATGGAGCGTTCACCTTACGGCAATACTTTCTAAATTAAGGTGTATCATCACATTACTCACTCCTATTTATAGTCGCCTATATTCGCTTTACACGTCTTCCGGACAATGATTGATTACCGCTGTGTATTTTTTGGCCGCGATTGACCATTCATGAACAGTGATCATACTCTACATTAAAGCTTCACAAGCTCTTAAACTCTTTGACGTTGTCCGTTATTTCTATGATGTATAGTATTGTTTCCTATTGTATATGAGAGAAAGGACTTTGGAATACAGCTTTTAATATAATTACAGTTGTTATTGCAACGTACAATTGCGTGTTCGAATGCGTACAGTATAATTGTCAACAATTAACCGTTTGCTACTCCGTGCTGTTCGAAACCTAGAAATAGTATTACTCGTTACCCCGATTCCCTTTGACCTTTAAGTGGTTATAAATACCTCGTGTTCCTTATTATCTAAGAACTGTAAATGGTGTTACTCACTGTGGTGACGTAGAAACAACGTTAGACACGGTGGTTGTTGTTGGATCTAGCGCGTGGGCTTCGTTCTCGAACACGTGATAACATCCTATAGAATACTTAAAATAATTGCTTGTTGCTACACCTACATGCGAACATTATTAATCTCAGACATATTCTAATTATGCAAAAATCAGTCGCAGTTAAATCTCGGTTACTAATACAGCACTATAGCGATATGTTTTTATTAGAGTGAACGGAGTCGTTGTGCGTAGGAAATATTATAATTGATGATGTCACTGGAGCTGTCGGTGACCTTTTAAATCCGATAAAAAACAGGAATGCTTAAGGCGCCGCCTCCACGGGCGACGCTCTCGTGGCGTTTGTAGTACATAGCAACTCGAATGCTGTGTTAGATTGATTTGTGTGCTTGCCTAATTAATTATTCATAACTGTTTAGTAGACGGAATACAAAGGTATGAAAAATTAATTTTTTAGCAATTTTGGTGTCAGTTTCCAATAAATTACAATATTATTAGATTTTTATTTAAATTTATTCGCAAATCAATAAATTTTAAAAGTCTACAACACTCGTTGTTGTGATTTTTTAGATAAATCTTTTTGTCTTGCCCTATAAATCTCAATAATGGTAAGATTGAAATAAGGCCATCGAGTAACCTAACTATGAAGTAAACGCTGAAACAAATATTTATTACATTTTTAGATTATATATAGGATGTGGTGCTATTACCCATTCATTTTTTATTTTATGAACGCTTTATCTGTAAAATGTTTGTCGTGGAAATTTGATTCTGAACATTTAAGGATCATATATCGAGTATTGAATATTTTATGTCTATAAAATCATAATTTTATTACACACAAGTATTTTCTTGATTGTAACTATTAGAGGTTGTTGGTAATTGATCCATTGTTTCTTTTGTTATTGGCACAATCATAATACAAATGTAATGTCACGATCTAAAACATCACGCATGAACTGCGCAAGTGTTTTTAAACGTCTCAAAATAGCACTACGTCAAAATGTATAGATTTATACTACGATCAATATTTTTTGGAATATTTAGTAATGAATATGCGTAGGTATTATAATAAATGTCGTTTGCGCAGGTAGCGAGGCGTCGCCGGCGCCATGCGAAGTGTTCCTGGGCGGGTCCTGCAACCCCACCACGTGGAGGTCGGACATCGCGATACCGATGCTCAAGAAGATGGGAATCACGTATTTTAACCCTGTAAGTGGATTACAACACTGTATTTTTTGTTGAATAATCTTTGACACAATGTCAATTAGAACTATTAGGAATGTTAATAGAAATTTAAGTAAAGTATGGAAACTACTGAAATAAAAATATAAATCTGTGTACCCAACAAAGCATATATATAAAAAAATATTATTGAAATTATAAGTAACACGAACCGATAAGCTTTTTCTATACCAAAATTTGCTTAACATGTCATAAAATGCCTATAACTATTGTTTATATTGTAATAATAAAGTTTAACTGCGAGTTTCAACATAGGATTGTCACGTTCACAATTTTGTTATTACATTGATGAGCTATAATAAATACGGTGAAGGTCTGGATAGCGTCAGTAAATCATCATTTATTGGTGTCTTTGAAAGTTTTTGACGGTTTTGGTTGATCCTAATTCTTATGGTCATTTTATGGTAGATAAAAATATCTGGTTCACACTGCCAAACCTTCTCACAATAGAAACGTAGTCTGTTTACGATTCATATAATATTCAACAGACGATTTGAATTTTAAAGCACACAGAATAGTAATCCGATCGGTCCTAGCTAGTGAACGGTACAGCCACATCCTTAAACTCTGCTACAAATTAATGGTGACAAAAAATTTATTGCCTAATCACATAGTTAATGGCATAAGCGCCACATAGCTCAAGTTTCGTGACCAGCCTCTGAGGTGATTGTGCGTGTCCCCTGGACACATTCCACACTTTGGACGTGATCACATTACGCTAATTTGGAAATCGGTTTAAACACGTTTCCATGGAATATATTTTTACGATAAAGTTCATCACGTCCGGCCTTGTATCGACGTAATATATTTCGATATAACGACACATAGATAAAGAGATTCGCGATATACCACATACACAATTGGGCTGTCTGGGCGATGATGTATTCTGTACCATGTTATTGTTGAGAAGAAACGTGCTTGAATATAAAATTAATAATAAATTCTTGATTTTATAACCTTTGAATAAGCGAGTTAATTCATGAAATACATAATCGCAAAAATTCTTGCGTCGAACAGCTTGAAAACAAATAGCTGTGGAGCTTCATAGTCATTTACTTTATAACCCATATAAAAGTATAGTAACTGTTTTGAATTTATTATATTTCAGTACAGTTGACCCTTTTTCAACCGCTGAGTATAATAATTATTATACACTTTGATTACATTTCTCAAGCATCAAGATTTATTATTTGATAGATATACACTTGTTATAGTTTCAGAAACGTCTCGATAGACACTAGATATAGATTCATGAGTATCACAAATATTCCCGAACATTTTCACTCTTGAGAACATTGATTGGTAATCGATTAGAATTAAAAATTAAAGCATATCATTCGCTTGGCATGACTTATCTAAGATAACTCTACACCTGGTCATCGAGTATAAATCAGTTGTTATATTTCACAGCAAGTGGACGACTGGTCGACCGAGTTGATAGAAGTGGAGCACCGCGCGAAGGCGGAGGCCCGAGCGCTCCTGTTCGTGTTGGACAGCGAGACACGTGCCGTCGCCGCGAGCGTGGAGGCCGCGCACCTCGCCGCCGCGCCTAGGGATCTCTTGCTGGTGCTGCGACCCTACTCGAGGCATCAGATGATTGGCAGAGAGACGATATCGGACCAGTAAGTATTCATTAGCTTTTTGTTTTCAATTAAGTGGCTAGTGTTTTTGGTTCTTCTACAATAGGAATTATTGAATCACATTTATTTATTAGAAGGAATTATGTGTTTGGTCACTATCCAAGTGTAAATGCGGCTGAATAGTAGCAAACTCAGGTAACGTAAATAGTAGCCAGTAACGTTGACCGAAGATCAGCGTTAATAAAATCCAGTGAAAATTTGATTAATTATGGGATGGGATAAATTAAACTTGTGTTTTCTTTCCAGAGAGTACATAGAATTATCGCGAGCAAGAGCGACGTTACAAGAAGCGGTGGAGCGTCGCGGTTTGCCCGCGTTCACCGACATCCCCGCGGCGTTGCGATGCGCGCGCGCCGTACTGCGCGGCGCCAGAACGCAGCCACGACATTCATTGGGCCATACAATACTACGGTTAAAACGCGCGTACGATGCCGCGGGAGGAAGAAATGCCAGGCTGAGTCGATCACGCGCTATCGACGCGTTAAAAGATGCCACCAGGGCGACGAGGGAGCTCGCCGACCGCTGCCTGCCTCCCAACGCGGATATGATAGACTTTGAAACCTTCTGCGCGGCCGTCGCCGAGTTGGCTGCCGATGCAGGTAATTATTTTTCATACTAAGACGAATTCCCTGTTACGTTAGATGATATTGTCCATTACGAAGGAGATCTCATTTACTCAATATTATAAATACTCTTTTATGTAGTTTAGTTTATTGATTCGTTTTCGAAATTGTAAAAATGTGTATTCTGCTCTCATGGTTTTCATTTCCTCAAAACACCTTGTCCCAATTTAAATGAATAAAATTAAACGATTTCGAGTTCACCAAATTGTAATTCAATAAGTTGGATAGTTCGATGAACTTCGAAGGTGTGTAATGTTTTACCGATGACACATCAGTTATGCATTAAATATGCATCGATTAAGTCAATGAATCGGTACACTCTAAACAATGCTATATTTCAAGCGAAATTGGCTCAAGAAAGTTGAATATCGTTACTAAAATAGTCCGTCTACCTGATGATTTTTCGAAACCGGTTGTAAACAATAAAAAGGGAAATTATAAATTTAGAAAATTGTATTAAAACGCCTTGATAGCAGTGACAATACATTGTATCAAGTATGAAACAGTCGGTATTGTTTGATTGAAGGGCCGCGTCGAAGTGCGGGCGCGAGCGTAGCGGCGCGTGTTCGTCGCGCGTTCCGCTACCTCCGCGACTTTATCACGTCGCCCAACGCCGGTGTGTGCGCGTACTGATTGGCTTTACATTTTATTTGCCATTTTTAATTATTTATTAGTTTCATCATAATAAGAAATTGTAAATATCTCATTCATTTAGAAGCAATGATATTATATGTGTTAACGATAATATATACACGTTGTAGGCAAAGTAAAATAAGCGAAATGTCAAAGTAATACACTTTACATAGTTTTCCTTTATCGCTGACATGGTTTTTACGGCTTTCAATAAAAATAATTCCAATAAACTTTCAGCAATTTTAAAGAATATATAAATTAAAAAAGCTACTAACGTCTCAAACAGAAAATATAATATCATTGATAAGGTTTTCAATATTCAACTCGGAAATCAAGCATTATTAATCTTAATTAATAATTTTCATGTAAAGTCATGTATTTCAATTGTCCGTTTAACTCTGTTAACAAAGACGATATTAGTATAGCGAGAGAACAATGAATGTGAATACATCTCGGTTATCTTATCATCCTGTTTCGTGGCACGGAAATATCACTCAACTTTCATTCTGCGAATACAATCATTTCGTGTGAAACTCAGTTTGGTTTGTTTATTTGTTTTAAATTGTTTTGCGAAACACTAATCGTTTGGGTTTTAGCTTGTTACATTTATGATGCGTAAATGGATGCGTAGATGGTGTTTTTGAAGCTTCTTATCAATAGTTTGCTAAGTGTCATAGTTAGGAGTGTTTTGATGGTTCTAATGTATATATTATTCTACCATCCTCACAAAAATACAAGCATTTTTTTTTAAGAATTATAACAGAAATAAACTACTCCAATAAGTAAAACGTTGATAATGGACGATACCCACTAAAAAGTTTCACTAGTAATTTTGTGATCAATCATGTTAATATCAATATTTATATCCTTTGAGTGATTTAAAATTTTTGTAGTAATTACATAATAAGATTTGGTTCATACTGGTTACATTTTTATCTTAATTGTATTTTTATCACTGGCTTTGCTATTTAATTATGTCTCAAGAAAACTATTGATTACATGTTACAATCTAAAGCATGGATTAATGAAATATTGATATGATTTTAGAGTACCAAAGGACGAATGGTCAAGAGAACGAAGCGAGCGGCGAGACGGCGTGCGCGCAGGAACGCGTGTCGCCGCTCGCGCAGCGCCGCGACGCTAACGGCCTGCACGCGCGCAACCCACGGCTCAGAGCCTATGGACAGAAGTTATCCCTTTTTATACCTAAGGTGACAATCATGAAATTTTAAGGATTATAATACTACATGTTAGAAAATATGCTCTTTAGATGAAATTTAACAGTTGTGTTTCTGACTAGGGTCTGGACTGAACTATTTTCTTAAGCTGGTACATGTTAAAAATATATGTTATTTCAGAATGGCGGCAAGGCGAGCGGCTCCTCCCCGTCGGGCGAGAGCAGCGGCGACAGCGTGTTCACGCCGGGCACGGAGCGGCGCCTCGACCGCCTGCCCGCCATGCTGGGCGCGCCCACGCACGACGTGTACCTCGCGGGCGCCTTCCCCGTTAGTACCGCCTTATCATACTCACAGCGGCGCCTCCCCGGCGCGCGAGAGCAGCGGCGACAGCGTGTTCACATGTACCAGTTCGTTACGTTCAGAAGTGCCACATTAAAGTACCGTGGAAATCTCCTTATTCGGCCTCCTGAGGCCTGTAGCCCAGGTGGAGTTCATAAACTACAAAATTGCAAATTCCTTAATTATTCCTTGCCTACTTACGTTGAGGCTAGGCAGGAATCAAAGAATTACTACTCTTTATATACATGCTCAATTCAACATGGTTTTTGTATGAAATCACTCCCAATTTTTCAAATGTGAGTTTGACCAACCTATGCTTAGATCGACTTGGTCATGATAATATGTGAATGTTTTAATTTGAAACTTTTCGAATAAAATATCAAGCTGACTCAATGCAAATATGTAGTTGAGATAGCCATCTGCGTACCTTTGCTCAGTTTATATGGACCATTAGCTTAATGAATGGTTACTTCATGATTACTTAACACACAATGCGTTTGTGTACCTCGCATATTGTTTGCATAATGAGGCTGATTCAAACAACCGCTGTACGTTATACGAGCTATGAACTAATATACGTGCCTGTGTAAAGCTATAGTTTACGGTCGTCTAAATAAGGTGTTATTGTTTAAGATATTAGTTTGTTTATGTACTCTGTATATCTCCAGTTATATAATTCAATTTATAGTTTATAGAAGGTCATATTTAAATGCTAATAACAAAAAAATGTTTGCGTTTTAAAAACAAAAAATATAGTATTAATCACAGCTAGGGTGACTGTTCACCTTGCGTCACTACCTTATTCTAGTTAGGTGCTATTTATGTGTCACAGAAAAAAAAATAGGCCTTTGTGATAAGACCAGAAAATAATAGCTAATTTAATGTCGGCAGTAAAAGTTCGCGATTTTATGACAAAAAATATATTAATCACATGACTGCTCACCTGGCGTCAATGACACAAAACCCGTGCCTGTGTAACACTCATGTACAATGTGACCATCACTCAGTGTTTACCATTTGACTAAAAGCAAAGATGTCACCGGGTCACGATTTGTCACACAAATCAAATATATTTCTAGTTTTCTAGGAAAGAAACGATGTTATACTTGTTTGGTTAATGATACGTTTGACTTCGGTAAATATATCACTCATTAAGCCTGATTATTATTATATACCGATGTTCCTACGCAAATGATACGATTATTTACACAGTGATTGGAATATTTTATGCTGTTGAGTGATCGATAAATGTTGTACAAAATTTCCATAAACTTGGTGAAAACTTACTTGTTATTGTGTCCCTAATTTTGCATATTAGATAATTTATATAATAAGTATATTTACATTTACTTATATAATATTGAGCATTGCAGTCGTGCATTAATCGGTTCCCACTCTTATATTTCTGATGATGCTATTCAGAACAATTATATTCGAGATATAATAGACCTAACCCTTCGTCACATGGATGAAGTTATTGGAACTTAAAGCAATGTTATTAAATCTTGTTATGCTTTGGCAAATGCTAACAAAAAATCCTATTTACAGACGAACGGAACACGGCCTGAGGAGATCCTCCGACGAGAGGGGTTCACCTACGTCATCCCCCGCGTGAACGACTACACGCGCATGTTCTCCGCGCCCACGCGGCGCTCCGCCCCCGCGCACCCCGAGTCCCCCTGCCGGGACAAGAAGCCGCGCCCCGCCTCGCCCTGCTCCCCCCAGTCCCCTCTAGACGACGTCGTGCTGAGGGACAAGGAGGGGGACAGGAGCGGCGACCGCCTCAGCGCCTCGGATTTCTACACCGTTTCGGAGGATATTACGCCGCAGCCCTTCAAAGGTACGTAACACAAAAAAATTCTAGAAACCTATGGTTTTCTTGCCCGAGACTAGAGCCAATTTGCGAATTCATGTCCTAGCAAGCAATTGTCTAGTTATTAAAAATTTAACATGTCGCGAATACCCCAATTATGGTTACAGTCCTCCCAATTAGTATATAGTATAGTAGTAGTTTTTTTATAATGTCTGTAATTTTTTTATACCTTTTTTCTGTTATTGTGTACAATGAAGCATAAATAAATAGTATGCGCATAAAATAGTTAGTTCATCAGCACTCGTGTAGGGCCGTACTGTGTCGCTACGTACACACATTAATTGATTACTATATTCCGTATTGCAGGAACGTACGACGAAGACCTGCTGCTGGGCTCGCGCATGCTGGTGTTCTCGCTGAGCGCGGGCGCGCCGCACTTCGCCGCGATGGTGCTGGCGGCGCACTACATGGGGCTGCGGCCCGCCAACACGCTGCTCGTGGTGCAGCCCATGCAGCCGCCGCCCACCGCCGCGCACAACGTGAGTTATCGACGTCAACGGGAAATTAAAGTAGTTTTAGCCCCGTGTGCCGACGAGTGACGTCATTCCTTCTCTTACTGTGGGTCATAGGCGACAGAGGGTCATTCTGCTGCTTAAGATCTTCAGCAATAAAAGAGTAGCAGTTGTGCAATGCACGATTGGGCCAAGCATGCATTGGTTGATTACCACCCTCGCAGCAGATGTGCGTGAAGCAGTATTGCACTGTGTTACGTACGTTGGGCGGGGGCCCGGAGGCCCCAAATTTCTTATCATTGATCCTCTCCTTATCCTTCAAGCCAGCAAGGTATTTGCGATACTTAGCATTCAGTCACTTATCATCAGGTGAACCTCACGCTCCGCTTGCCTGCTTTAAAAATAGTTTAGGAAAGTTTTCTAGATAAATCCATTTATTTTGTGGAATAAACAAAAGTTAATTAATATCGCCTTAGTGGGTGTACACTGTACATACAATAACTGACATACCTCGTTCATTGACATTCATAACTTTTGTATACAATGTGTTACGAATCTTAAATAAGATTGTGATGGAATTTAAGTTTAGAACAAGGAAAGTTGAAGCATATCGAGATGGCTATCGATTGTCTTTTGTAACACCATTTTTAATTATTATTTTAAAAGTGAATAGTGGTATCTAATAAAACGTTCGTTTCCAGTACAGCGAGGCGGCGGTGAAGGACTACAACCGCGGGCGGCACTACCTCACAGACCTCGCGCGGCGCGCGGGCGTGCCCGTGTTCGACAACGTGGACGACGCCATGGCCTGCGTCGTCGCGCGCCTCAGGGCCAACGTGTAGACACGTCCTCACCACCAACCAGTGTTAGCACGGTGAATCAGCTAGTATCTGCCACAAAACATGGACAACGCCATGGCGCGCCTGCGGGCCAACGTGTAGACACGCCTTAACCACCAACCAGTGTTAGTATGGTGAATCAGCTAGTATCTGCCACAAAAATGAATGACGTCATGGCCGGAATCGTCGCGCGCCTGCGAACCAACGTGTAGACACGCCCTTGCGGCACTGTGTATAAACATTATACTGCGAGAACTAGACCTTACTACCAACCAGTGTTAGCACGAAACTGTAAATCAGCTAGTATCTGCCACAAAACATGGACGACTCCATGGCCTGCGTGCGGGCGGCTGTAGACCCGCCTGCACCGCACTGTGTACGCATATTATAATGTACTGCCAACCAGTGCTAGTACAATACGGTAAACCAGCCAGCCAGTATCTGCCATAAAAATGTAGACAAGGCCCTGGCCGTGGTTGCGAGGTTGCGGGCATCGTGCCTTTATCACACTGATACGATCGTTATACTGGTGGGGGAAGACATGTTCTATTCAGTTCCAATATTAATTCTACTTCGGTATATCAGCGAGTATCTAATACTACAGAACGTGAACCATGAGCAGCGAAGTACCTATGTCAAAACACTTATTATGGACCACTGTGAACAACAAACGATTAAAACTAAAAGGTATTGCTGGCTATGTACCTGTGAGATGCAGGGAATCCGAAACCTAATTGTGCCCAATATCTGCAGGCACCACGATGGATGTAAACAAAATTAACTAGCAATGCTTTATCTATTCCGACATATTTGTATGCATATGGCGGTTAAACCAATAATGGAGGGTAGTGGGAAAGCGTATATTGCAAGCCTACACTATAGAATAATATACGAACTTAAGAATTCGATATTATTAACTCTAACATCCTTAAGATTGAAAAAATGAATCGAAGCACGCAAGAACGATTTGAAGTGCGCTACTTATGGTGTTATTCGTCCGTGTCTTATAAGGAAAGCTCTTATGTGTAAACGCATACTAGACTCACCAATGGAAAAATTTTAATCAGATTTCACCTTCGCGTGTTTTCGAAGTATCATAAATGAAACATTCATATGAATATTAGATTGCTGTGCTTGATATTAGAACTGGCAACTATAATGGTATTTTTCAGGTTGGGACAGGGGACAATTTTTCATAATTAATTGCATTTGATTTTTAGGACACAAAGTAATTATGTAAAATTGTGTTAATAGTTTTTTTTTTTTCATTTATGGAAATTGGCTCCAAAAATCCACAATGCATTTTACAAAATTGGAGATCCCATTTGAGAAATTCACGTTATACATAAGTACCTTATAAGTTAACTATAAAACGTCCAATTTATAAAACTATTTATATGAACGGAAAATTCGTATAAAAGACATTATACGAATAAAATTAACAAACACGCGTATGTAACGCGTAGGTAATATTATCGCCTATATTGTTTAAATGCCATGTTACATTTAGATCACTTTATTGCAATTGTCATCACTGTACCAATGTGGTGTTATAAAATAATATATGAACGCAACACAATACACAGAACAACATTTAAATATTGATATTTGTTTCGACTTTTCGATAGAATTTACAAATTACTTGACATTATTTCGAATTGGATAATATACTGTAAGGAAATTAATTTTAAACATCTCATCACATTATCACATATTAATTAATAAATTGTAATTGGTTATAAAATTGTGAATCTCATGCACATCTTGTTAACAATAGAGCGTGCAGATTCCATGTATTACCCGTTCACCACAAGTTAGCTGTTATCAACCAAACTGCAATCAGGATTGAGTATCAGTAATATACAGAACCTATCCTATGGCTTGGTACGGTAACGGCTAACCTGAGGCGACGATACGGGTAATTATAAGTCATCCTTATCACAAACTATGTAATAAAGACATCACAACACTTATCCATCATGCGAGACGCAACCTAGGTTTACACAACGTGGCGAGGAGTCTCAACTCTCTTATCTTATGTACTTATTTCTTACGCGTTAACTTTACATTTAGTGTAGTACAAACAAGTCTCTCTTTATTTCGTCACTCTCTATTGTATTATAACTAGGCACTAATGGTAAACGAGTGTGTGAGAGCCGAATGGAAGGATGGAGACGGTCGCGATGAGTTTGTAATCTCTGTGATGAATATGATTTAGTAAATTTTAATATTGAAAATTTCAATGCATAAACATTATTATGTATAATTTTTAGTGTTTTATTAAGTAGATTAATTAAGCAGCCAGAGAATGGGTCATTAAAGTTTAGCCGAATATCATGACAATATGTCATAGCACAATGCACTTTTCCAATCCCAAACCATGCTCGTCAATTCGCACGCAAGTATAATCTAATTAGTATAATATTGACTGAAGAAAGTACTATGGTTATACTTGTCGAATGCGTAGTCTTCTAGGAAATTCTCTCAAATTAGATCTTTTAGTGTGTTGGCGTTATTCTAATTTACGATTTAATAATTACTACTAAACCAGTTTTTAATGCGTCTAAGAGTACAAAAATGTCTTGCTCATGTAGCAAATTTAAGAATGTATTTTTATAAATAATTGATAATATTATGCAAAATTATTTGTTGTCATCTTATACTCATTTTTAAGTTTTAGATATTAAAAAATACAATAAAATCTAATGCTTGCAAACGTATTTAAAAATGAGGAAATTCAAGCTTGTCTTGTTCCCTTTACCTAATATAGGTAGATAGTAGATAGATTAAATAAGTTATTAAACACACCTGACCCACTGTCACTAAAATATTAGAAACTAAACAACCGGCAAATATTATTTGCTAGTCACAGTATCCATTTACGTGTATAAGTACTTTGTTATATTGTTTTATAGTACAAAAATCTAATTTATAGAAAAAAATATTTCATATATTAATGTGTAATTATATGCCATGTACGCTTATTTTAAACTAAAAACATCACATGTAAATATAGAAATTTGTAATTACTGCTGCGTTTTATTTTTTCTTCTATTACTCCCAGAAAAAGCAAGAAACTAAATTTTTAAAGAAGCTGCACAACTTTTTGCTTTAATGATGTATAAGTCTTGTAAATAAATTGAGGAAATAGTAATTATAATTCTATCTTATCCTAGTGGGGTATCCCATCCCACTTTCCACTAATATTATAAATGTGAGCGTTTGGATGTTTGTGTCAATCAACTAATGGACGGATTTTTATAAAATTCGTACTTAAATAGACTTAGCGTGTTTTTGAATTAAGTGATTCAAATATTTTTACTATTACGATTAAGATCCGAATTTAACGGGAGCCAAGCCGCGGGCAGAATTTAGTAATAAGTAAAATAAATTCTATGATCAAATAATTTATTTTCTGTATAATTAGAAAATAATGTTAACTTAAATTTAATCTTAAAGATAATTTAACTTTTGAATAGTCCTATTATGATAATCATAAAAATATAAGTTCTTCATTAGAACATGGTTAATTTTTGTTTATCTTTTCTGTGTTTCTGTTCTCTAGAGATATGTTGTGCCTTTTGTTTTAGTGTTGCAATTTCTTTGTTCTTTTCGCTTATTTGCAAACTAATGTTTCGATGTCCATTTGTTCCTGAGGGATATTTGCTAAGCGTACTTTTTAACTTGATTATTTCGGTCTCAATTTTTCTAGTATCTTCTTCTATTTTAAATTGTTCTATATTTAAATCTTTACTAGAAGATTGCTTTACATCTATGGAAGAAACTGTAGTCGGTTCAGATTTTTCAGCAGTATCACCAAGAGTTTTGTTGAGAAAATTAAAAACATTGCGCCGTTCTCTCTCCTTTTCTCTTTCGTATGCTCTTTTATTTCTCTCTTCTGCCTTCTTTTGTAACCTTTTCAGCCTCTGCTCGACCTGAATAAAGATAAAATAATATGTAGGTGATTTGAGTAAACTAATGAAACTCTCAATAATAATTTTGAATAAGAGTTAAATTACACAACATACAGGTGCGTCAATGCACAATTGATCTAAAATAAATGCTAAACGTTAATGTACAAAAAGTCCAGTCAGCAAGAAGTGGTCAAGAGTCAAGACTGGGTATCAACTGAAGTGAACCAAGTCACCAACTTTTGCAGCTACCACAAGCTTTGAAGCTATAAAACGTTTAAGGTATGCAGCTTTACACCTTAAACGTTTACGTAGCAATTTTTTGGACTGTTTGATGACCATCTTTGGCATCAAACACTGTTAATCAGTGGTATACCTTTAAAGGGTCCTGTCCAGCGGCCTTCACAGAGAGCTCCATGCAATGATCGAGCGTTCGTCCTCTCGGCACAACCCGCGCTTCAACCGGCTGCACGCGGCCCTCGCCCGTCGCGCCAAGCCCCGCCCCCGGCACGTAACCCATCGCCAGCATCAACTTCGAACCGATGCCCTGAGGACAAACATTAATGAATACTTGTTCTAATAAATTCAACACGTAACCACGACTGGGGAAATTTATTTGAGGAAAATATGTTCCATTTAATATAGTGGAAAGTGGTAAAGATGACTTGGCTAAGAAGGTTATGAAAAACATTCCACTTCCTACTTTGCTATCAATATTTTAATCTAGCTGATCTGCGCGGCCTCTCTCGCTTCCGTATCATAATATTATATACTTATGTTACTCGGGTATAATGTATCTTTCAGATGATGAAAGAATTTTTAAAATCGTTTTAAAATTAGAATTTAAAAATATTAAAATAGTTTTTGAGGCCATTCATTACAAAGTTTTCCTCTGTATGATATCAGTGTAGATGTGAAAGTTTTTATGTTGTCTGCCGATACAGTGTATGTGGTGCTCACAGATAATAAAGTATCAGTAATTTAAGAAAGAAAAGAATACATACTCACTCTAGTGTGTCTCTCCCACTCGCCCATGGCGGGGCCGTTGTTTTGGAGGCTCTTTTCAACGACAAGCGCGCGATCTATCTCCGGTTTGGATACTTTTATTTCTGGATATTCTGTATCACTTATACTGTCATCTGAATCACTGCTGTCATCATCATCATCTAAAAAAGCAATATATTTTGGGTCCTCAATCTTATCCTTCCTATACTAGTTATATTATAATATGTGAATATGGAAGTTTGTTTAGATGTCTTTGCGTCAATCACGTCACAACTACTGAACGGAATTTGATTGAATTTCGATTTGATGTCTATTAGCTGGATTAATTAGGTTATAGTACCCTATCAACTTTTATTCTATAGACCCCGAATTTTACGCGATCAAAGCCACATGCAGTAGCCCCGTTTTGTATAATATCTAGTGCTTACGTTAATAATAAAAAGCCTATATTTTAACGGTTTAGATTAAACGAGTTAAACTCCCCGTAAATGTTGAATAAATTAAATTCTGCACAATAATAAATAAAGAAACACATACTATTTAAAGGAAACAATTCTTCAAAATGAACATGATATTCTTCAACGGTTGACTTCCTCTTCTCCCCAGTCTTCACGCCTTGCTCTAGCTTGGCGACGCACATTCTGTTCTCCGGGTCCACACCCGTTACCACAGCTCTATGCCACAAATGATATTTTTCTGTGGATTTTTTTGCTGTACTTACATCCTATAATCAAATAACAAATAGTTATTATAATTATTTTATGGTAAATTCCATCTGAGACAGGAGGGCCAGGAACAAAAAAAGAAGAAGAAGTATATTATGGTTTTTATGTTTCCTTTCATCTTATCAGTTATCACCGCACCAATAAGTCTTAGTTGTGGAAGAAATATTAATTAAATGTTTCAATGTTAAAGTAACAAAATGGGAAAGGGAAAACAAAAGAAATAAAAGAACTGTCTTTGACTGTCTGCATATTAATAATACCATTACAATTTTTAGGTAGCATAATAAAATTATCCTTAGTATCAGCAAAGAATTAATTATAGCCTAAAATAGAGTATAGATTCAAGATATGGTAGGGAAACCCAAAATAGACATATTATGTTCATCTCTTTAGCAAGACTTTTCAGAGTACAAAAGTTAATTATTGATAGAAATTAATACAAACAAGAAATTTCTTAATATTCAAACAAGAAATTTCTTAATATTAAAGACAAATTTCTTAATATCAATAACAATAAAAACTTCCATAAATTTCAAAAGCTATCAAAATATTTGACTAAACGTTACAAACCTCATCATCAGGCGGTTTCAGCTTCATTAAAATTCTACTTCCGACTTTAAGGGAATCATATTTAGGTTCTATAGCTTCCTTTAAATCAGATAATTGTACTATAGCACCATGGGAATATCTGAAATTCAATTATAACCTTATTTGTATGTTCCCTTACCCAGTAGTTAAATCATAATCAGGTCTTATTAATTTATTCTGAATCATTTAAAGGAAAAAAAATTATTCATTCAGTATAGAGGTTGCTATATTATGTTTGTTTAGCTATAAAAAAGAACATGAAAATCATAATAATAATAAATGATTAGACAAACTCACCTACATTGTTCATCGTCAAATTTGCAATCACCATTCAAATAAAATGGACATGGCAACATTTCTGTATGTGTAGGATGTGTAAATAAAACCCGAACCTATAACAACACATAGAGGATAATTGTAACCATCGAAAAAAACACAATAACTTTTAACAATTCAATTATATATTTGTATAAACTTGAAAGAAATGTCTCCTAACATAAATTACTCTATGCATTATTTTATTATTAATCTATATGACATGATACTCATAGGAATATGTTTAAGTGCATTTAATAAAAAAAACATGTGTAAGTACCTGTAAATCACTAAATTGATCTTCATCTTGTCTAGGCACCACAGTGCTGACCATGGCATTGTGTAAGCTTGGCTGTCCACCCCATGAGTGTGTGTGGTAAACAGCACACTTCATGCCAAGTAATGAAGCTAATTCATCCTGCAACCAAACAAGATATTTCATTTGTTTTCATAACAAAACTGTAGATGAACTAGTAAAATGTTAATTAATTATTTTTATTTTACCTCAATGTCACTATCATCATTTTGGTCATTTTCAGTTGCTTGACTTTTGTCATTTTCATAAGCTCCACTTTGCTCCATTTCTTGCTGTGGATGCAGAACAATTGAATACAAAAGTTAAAAAACTTATTATGTATATAAATATAAAAATAAGGAGACTAAATGGTGATATATTTATAACTTATTACCATAAATAAAGCATATTCATCATCCAATTCATTTTTGTTTCCCTCATTTTGGGTTTGCTGTGAATCTTTATCCACATTCTGTTGACGCTGAGCATCCACACTTTCTTCTGTTAAATCTATAAGCTGCTGCAATTCTGATTGTAGTTCCAACAATGATTTACGTTCCTCTGGATCTTGACTAGCTTCAAGACTTTGCTTTACAATGAGCAACTGAAAGAAGTCATCATTATTTTTAGGTATATGTATAGCAGTCATAATTTGTTTTTTTATTAATTTAGTTTCCATTGTACATAATTAATTTAAATTGTAAATAAGTTTATAATACATACTTGATCCTTGTATTGTTTTATTGAAGCAGTTAATTCGTCCATGATAGGAATTTATAAACCAAATCAAGTTTTAGCAATATTTGTGTCTTCAAATATACATAGACAGTTTTTATGTCTATAAACGTTATTATTTTTTGAATAAACATAAACCGAGCATAACCTTAAAAATATCAAATTTTGTGATACATAATTATATCCAATTAATAAACGAAAATTATATAAACAAAATTAATGAGATATTTATTTCTATGAATTAAATTCTCTCATTTGTCATTTCTGAATTTTTGGCAGAAACGATGACAGAACGTACGACGTTCTCATTTTTTTATTTATTCATAACCAAGGATACAAGTCCTTAAGTCGCATCTTAAATGTTACATCTACAATGACAAAAAATAATATTTTTTTATCTAAATTTCTAAAATAGTCGATTAGACGATTTTTATGATTAAAATCGATGATATATGTTTTTGTGGCTACAAACTGTACGAAATATTAATTCATTAGGAGAAATTAGATACAAGTCAACAAGAATAGTCAAAAAAAAATTCTGTGTGGTCAGAATCAATTTCCAAATATAATAGAAAATATTTTTCAACATAATTTCACAACGTAATTTTGTATGTAGCTAATTAAACACTTGAGTACCTCATTCGTTTTAAAAAACCATTATTCCTTGAATTCCTATCCTTATAAACTTTTGAGGAATGCCCAAAGTCTAAATTCTTTTAGTTGGTTCGTCATTAATTGAACGGTAATAAAATGTTGCGTTGCAATTTTTTTTATTATATATTTGTCGTAGGTAAATGACAGGAAGGATCTAGGTCTAGAGTTCTATAAGGAAAACACATCATCTTATAAAATACCCCTTTATATAAAGTAAGGCATGAATAGTTTTTACTTTTTATGGCCTATATTAATGCATATTGAATAAATACTCATATGTTTTAATTATACCTGCTACTACTACATTATAAAGCTCTGTTAGACCATATTATATAGTCTATTTATTTAATATCATTTAAAGACTCCAATGTCGATTTTTTAATGATTTTTCCCACTATAGATTTCACTTCTGCACCTGAATAATTAGTATCATCATTAAAATTCATAGAAATAGTTTGATATGTATCATTCATTAATTTCTTTATTTTATTACTCATATCACTTTTACTGTTGTCTGACATTAAAATTTGAATATTTGAATCTATTTTATTTATAAGCTTATTTTTATCATCTATTTCTTTCCTGAGCTGCATTATTTCATTTAATACAGAGATTTCGTCTGTCTTATTTTTTTCAACTGCACTTGATTGGAATTCAGAAAGCATTTCAAGCTTATTTTTTAGTTCTTCAATTTCTTTATCTTTTTCTTGGCATACAATAACCATATTATGCATTTCTTCGTTTTCTTCAAAATTTGAGACATTGCCATTATAATAGGTGTTCAATAAATCACAATCAAAACCTTTCAATTTTAGGAAATTTTCATAGCTCTGAATTCTACGTTCATATTCCTTTATTAGCTTATCCACAATGCCAGTAGGTTGATTAAAGGAGGAATTTCCTTGGTCTCTTAGTAAGTGGTCCAATTTATCAGATAAACTATTAACATTAATACGTAATTCTGTATTACTAATTCTTTGTTCTGACATAAAGTTATTCATGTCATTTGCATTCAATTCAGTACATTGCATGTGACTTGTTTTATTCATGTCTTTATGATTAATAAGTGCAAGTTCTTGTTTTAGAGGCAAAATTATAGTTGAGTTTTCAATAAATGATCTTGCAGTATGCAAAGGTTTATTTGATTGAAGATGATCATCGGCTTTAGGTAAGATATGTCTTTCAACAGAGGACCGTTTGCTTACACTTTTTAAATGCTTATGCCTGGGAGGTTTATTGTTACTGTTTTCATTATCATTCTCCTCAGCTGAATCTGTAGATACTGCTGTTACAGTATTTTTAGATGGCAACACTGATTGACCCATTGTTGCCATTCTTTTTAATATTGAATCTTTATTTTTCTTTTTATTTGGCAAATCTACATCACTTCCTTTATGATTTTGGTCATCCATAACTTCTTCTGCATTATCATCAGTAGAATATTTTATACTTACATTTAAATTTTCAAGGCACTCTACAATATTTGCTATTTTAGCACTAGATGCACAAATGAGCCAATATTTCTTAAAATTATCATAGTATGATATACTGACATCCTTTTTTACAGTAATGATTAATGAAGATGTGACAGTTGCAACTGAAAGAGTATTTTTTTCTGAAGTGTAAATAATCAAATGATGATTGTTTACATTTGTGGATTTAATTACTGCAAACCCCAAATTTTCTCGTAGATTATATGTTCCATTTATCCTAAAAAGTTTTAATGGGTTAATAATTTTAAATGGAGTTTTCATTGTTTAAAGAGATTTGGGTTCATTAAAAAAACTGGAGTAAACTTTTTATTTTTATGAATTACTGATTGAGATGTAGAGCAATAATGATTAAAAATAATTTGATTAGTGGTAACTGATAATAAAGATTTTCTTGTCTTTGTTTTAAGGCTATGTTAAAATTAATTTAAACATTTTACAATAAAAAAAAATATTGTTACCACTCATATCCTGAAATTGCAGATGCAAAAATACAATCTGTGCCTGGTTTAGTTTTGGATTCATCTGTTTTTGCATCTTTTTGGGGTTGTATTGGTGTTTGTGGGACATACTTTAATGAAGTATTATCCTTATCCTGTTCGACTTGAGTAGCATTGAATATATTTGCTAATGAAGTCCTAAAAGAAACAAAGATAAGTATGGGTGACTCTCAAAGTTAAGTATGGGTAAATTAGTAGGTAATAAATAGAACTTTACCCTGGTGCAGGTGTAAAAAGATCAACATCAACTTCATCTGTTTCTAACATTTTAAATCACTATGCACAAATATATTTCAATTTCTAATAAGAGAAATTGGTATTGCACTCAACATTCTTGCATATTATTTATCGAGATTTCTTTATTTCCAGGTTTATAGGTAGACTAGTTTTTATTCGAATTATAATTGACTTGATCTTCGAGAATTACAATTATGAGTGTCACCAGATTCTAAAGTGTAATTATATTAAAGTTTTGTATTATTAAACTAGTCTAGAATTCGTACAAGTACAACACAGCAGACGAATCTGTCAACGATGTCAAATCCAAAGGACCAAATGTCAATAATTATTAAATACAAATTGTTACTAGTAAGGAATTAGTTAATATTTTAAACATAAATCGTAGTCATTAATATTTAATAATTGAACAGATATATCCAATATTTAATGCAGAATGTTGTTGTTGCAATATAGTCATTATTGTAGGTAAAATAAAACAATTACTAGCTCAACATTGACGTAACGTCACTGTGTCAAATGTTTCTACTACTTGTCATTGTGACATTTCTTACTACATTTTACAGAAGTGTGGTGCCGTGATCAATAAATTTTATATATAATTATACCATCATTGTTTTGTAGCACTCACAATATAAACCTTCAAGTGTTCAATATCCTGTGATAATTTATGTAAGTTAAATCTAGGATACAATCCACCATGTCTGACACATTCACGTGTATAACATGCCAGGTGCTTTTCAAGTCTGCAGAATTACAACGTGAACATTATAAGCTAGACTGGCATAGGTACAACTTGAAGAGAAAAGTCGCTGGTATTCCTCCAGTTACATTGGAGGAATTCGAGCAGCGGGCTAAGGAGCACAGAGAACAAGCTCAAAATGAGAATTGTGATGAATCAGTTTATTGTAAATGTTGCTCAAAGTTGTTCAATACTAAAAATGCCTATAACAATCATTTGAATAGCAAAAAGCACAAGCTTGCAGAGCAGAATTATGTTCCTAATGAAAAAGAAAGTCAAAAGAAAGAGGATGAAGACAGCCATTCTGATTCACATAGTTTCGAGAAAATCGAAACAAACAAACCTTCATTGCCGAGAGAAAAATTTGTTGTTGTTAAAGATGTTGAGGGATCAGATGATGAAGAAATTGAAACAGACTCAGAAATTGAGGAGGTAAGTTAACAAAATATTTTAGAGTTATGTCCTTTGTGAACTCGCGCAGTGGGTTTTTATTTCAGGAGTTTATTTAAAATAACAATTTTTCATCTTCCAGCTTGATTCAGATGAGTGGGAAGAATGTAGAATAAAGGGCAGTGATTCACTAATCAAACCTCGGGATTGTTTATTCTGTGGCCATCACAGCCGGAATATGGTCAAAAATCTTAAACATATGTCTATCACTCACTCTTTCTTCATACCAGATGTAGAATATTGTATTGATATTAAAGGCCTGTTATTATACCTTGGGGAAAAAGTAAGTACAATATTAATTAATTATAGGTGTTATCTTATCTTTCTATTATTTTTTTAATGTAGGGTATTATGTGTGATTAGTAAATTCCAATAATCTAAAAAAGTGGGCTAGTTAGTAAAACAAAATCCAGGTAGAAGGATATGAAAGTCAGTAAACAACTACTAATTTTTAATCTGAATTTTAGGTGAATTTTATTCAGTAAATATTACTTTTTACTTTATATTCCACCAGTATGAGTAAGAATCAAATTACTTTATTTGACAACAAAACACTTACTATCAATGAAACATGTTCTTAATTCCATGTTACTTCAGTGGAAAAGAAGAGTAAATATATCTATAGGATAATTATGTGTCTGTTTAATCAGATGTTTGAATTACTATTGGCTTCTAGTACATCAATATTAACTGATTCTCAATATTTTAGATTTCACAAGGTTTCATGTGCTTATGGTGCAATGATTCTGGCAAGACATTCTACTCCATGGAAGCAGCTCAGGCTCATATGCTGGATAAAGGACATTGTAAAATGTTACATGAGGGAATTGCATTAGCAGAATATTCAGATTATTATGATTACAGGTAATTTTTATAGTTATGTTAATATTTACTTATTTGGCTGTTTTATGCAAAATAATTGTGTACATTGCTTTTAAAACAAAATATTTTGCCAGCCTTATCACTTAGGGGTGATCGCTACCAGATAAACTTATAATATGTTCAATAAATATGTTAATTATAATTTAATAAAAGAAAATTTTGATGATTTTAAGGACAAATGAAGAAGAAAATAAATGTGATTGTCAAAATGCTTTATTATTGAATCCTTGTTGTGTTTATTTATTATAACATATTGCACAATATTTTTAAAGATTGCATTAAGTAGTACAATGTATTGTTTATTATTGTAAATGTATGTTAGTGTTCATTTTGATTAAAAACCTGTCAAAAAATATTAAACAAAATATTTTATTTTTATAAAAGTTTTTTTCCAAGTATGAAGAAAAATTTCAGTGGGTTTCATACTGATAATTTTATGACTGCATAAATGTAATATTTGATTTGTTACAGTGCCTCTTATCCTGACCATGAAGAAGGTGATGAGGATATGGAAGTAGATGAGCCAGCAGAAGACCCCACTATGTTGGATGGAGATAATTTCCAACTGGTGCTGCCTTCTGGAGTGGTCATTGGACATAGGTCTTTACTAAGGTAGCTTTATTTTTTACTTTGACCTAGTTAGACTTTTATACATAGGGATACGTCATTTTTGCAAAAGAAAAATTAATAAAATTTCGCATTTTTCGCAAAAATAAAAATTTCTAGGAGTTAAGGTTTGTACTTTGTACTGTGCAACAGGTATTTTTTTTTTAATATTTACCATTTTGCCAAGGATTAGAGTTAAATCAAAATAATAAAATATAAATCAATCATACTTTTTGTAAGTATGTTATATACATACTACATTAGTGTGTTTTCTTCATATAAAATTGTAATTGAAAAAAAATTTCTTAATTTTTCATTTCAGATATTACAAGCAGAACGTTCCTCAGAGCACCCAAGTTGTAGTTAAAAAATCCCAACGGAAGCTTCATCATTTATTAGGAGTTTACCGAGCTTTGGGATGGGCACCTAAAGAGCAAGCCGCTGCAGCTAAGTATGTACCAATGTGCCTCAACTCTACTGGATATATTTGAAAAATACTTTCTGATTATGACAGGCATAAGCAGGTTAATGAGGAACTTTATAGACCAAAAGTCGGTAACGTTTTTAATGCTAGGAGTGAAATACTAAATTAAAAATTAATGGCGGGCGCCAACTATTTTTTGACCTCTCAAATATATAAAAATAATATTCATATTTTTAAAACATGTTCAATTATTATAGTGAGTTACTTAATTACTATCGAAACAGTGTTTCTCGATAGCATAGACATAATTTACGTTTTAAATTTCGCGTTGCCGACCTCTGCTATACCAGTATTACACTACTATGCTGGTAAACTCTTAGAGCACAGCTCATACCAATATAAGAATAATAATAAATACACTGATTACAGTAATAAGTAGAACAATCTTATTTACTTCTTATAAATTATTCTTATCACGCTCATTAATTGTTATGACGATGCTTATTTTGTATTCTTTACCACCTCATAATGGACAAGTATAATATGCTGCCCTATAAATATAAAAGGGAGTATGTCAATAAAATATTACTCTTTTAAATCGTAAATTAGATTATTTAATCGTTTTTACTGTTCTTCGTCAAACAAGAAATGCGTCTATAATTTACGTACATTTATAAAACCTTGATAGGAAGAATTTCCGTTCATTTGACGTACATTTAGAAACAATTATTAAAAAATTAAAACTCCCTGCTTGGTTATTAGGGCTGTATGTGATATTTTATCTGTGTGATTTTTTTATTATTTTTCTCAGGTCCTTTTTTGTAATGGGTACAAATGCTTTTCGCCTCGAAGTAAGATATATGTTTATTTATCTGTTACAGAAAAGCTCGTGACATTCATTTCATGAAGAGGGTACAAGCTAAATGGACAATGAAGATGTCATTGAAGAATAACAAATTCCAGAAACATTACCGAGCTCAAGTTAACTTCTAGAAACATCTAGAAGTGTTCTCTGTAGTAAACTTACTTTATTATTATTTTATTATACGAGACATTCGTCATGCATTAGGTGTGATATTTTGTAAAAAAATTAAGGGTGCAATTTTATATTTTGTTATTTTCAAAGAACAGTAAAGTTATGACGTGTCGTTTGAGTTGCTATTGACATCTTAATTTATATTAAAAAATAGTGTGTTGAAATTAAAAAATACAATTAAAAATACATATTATAAAAACAAAAATACCCTTTTCATTGTCAAATTATTTCATGTAATATAAATTATTATTATTTTTGTTATAATGAAATATTTAAAGCATCAAATGTAATTTCATGTTTAAATTGTATCAACGTGAATCATTAGATTTCACTCTATTGAAAATTATATGTTACTTAGTAATAAAAAAATGCAATTCCATTTAAAGTGTATAACTATCATTGGAATACAAATCAGAAACTTACTTTTTTAATTAATCTATCGGTCAGAGGAACGACCTTGATATTTTAAATGTTTTCAAATTGTTTAAACAAGATTATGTTTTTCAAACATGAAAATATTATGCGGCTTATAAAACCGGATACCGCGTCCATCGATGCGAAATAAATCTTCATAATATTTGACACTCAATGAATAGGTAGTGTGATAATGCATAACACAATTTTAGTACATATTGCATGAACTAATTCCACTACATTGCATATTAAATTATATGAATTTTGAATCATTGCATGTTAAAAGCTGTATGCGACGCAGTATATTGGCTACATTTTATGCAACCGATATGTAAACTGTGATCCGAACTATCTTACATTTATCTAAACAACACTGAATTCCATGTTTACAATAAAAGTTTGTGAAGAAACAATAAAAATATATTACCAAATTAAGTTTCATTTATTTATTTCAATGGGCGATTTCTTTAGTTTCACATACCTATACTTCTTATGATATATTGAATCATTTAAATTACCAGCTTGACTTAAAGTCCATGGTATTTTAACGGGTTTTGGGTCAATCGTTAGGCTTATTTTGTACAAAGGAAAAGTATTCACTTTTCCATTTAAAAACTTGGATATGATTTTTGATAGTCCTTCGTTAATTATATATTTTGATTCAATGTTATGGATATTCGTGAAATATTTTTCAGCTATTTTTGTACCATCGTCTGTAATTTCCTTTTTTGGTTCTAGTGAGTTAGTGGTGTTCAACACTGAAAACAGAGTCTGTAAAAAATATGAAACAGTTCATGAATTATAGTACTTTAACTTTCAAAGTTACGGTTCTCTAACTAAAATCGAACCCAAGACGAGTGTTCCTACACTCGTAAGGGTAAATATGAAGTCTGATTGGGTAAAATTGTAACTATAATATCTGGATTATTTACACTAAAATCTAAATAAGTACCTACATAAAATATAAATAAAAAATAAGTCGTAAGTATTTACCAGTAAAATGCACTTATTTTGTAAAAATTCAAACATTTTAACAAAACGCCGTTTCACAATAATCGTTACTTTATCATGTTTAAACTTATTTCGATCGTAAACGTAATTCAATTTTACGCCAATTGACTTTTCGGTCAATAGCTAAGCTAATTGGATTACTCAATGGGATTACTAAGCACCGTTTTAGAGCATGAACATTGGCATTTTGTCCATTTCTAATAATTATTTTGTTTGGCATAACGCGAGCGTATTTTTTTCTAAGTATGCACCTCCCAATGCAAATACGTGACCTTCCTCCCAATTTATAGCCCCTTGTATATATTACGTGACATTGCTTTTGATACGCTCCACATCCAATGCCTTTAAGATTGGTCTGCATGCATTGATCTTATATTTGAGGAGAAGGGTGATATGCCTGTTTGTTTTCTACATAATTTGGTTTAAAATTCTTACGTGTTATCTTTTTAAGAAAAAAAGAGTATAAAAAGGAAGCCTAGAAGAAAAAAACGGGTGGTGGGATTTTTTTTACACAATAAAAGAAAATAATAACGGCCAAAATCTATCTTTTAATGCAATTTATATTAGGTTCATACTTTCTTTTCAGTGTTTTTTATACGCAGACACATTATCGTTTTCTCCTTTAGATACATTCGGTAATGACTTAAGAAGTTATATACACAAGTATGATGGATGGTTACATCGCATCTTACAATATTTAATCGCATAAGTATCGTAAGCAACGAAAATTGGATGACGGATTTAATATATAACGAACGAATACTATAAAGGCTTTTTGTATCACAAATATATATTTTAATATCACTCAAAGACACTACAAAAGTATAATAAAAAAAGTTCTTCAAAGTTTTAGATGTGAATGATTAAAATGGAAAATAACAGTAAGAATAAAAATTTAAATCAAGAATGAGTGTGATGCGTTTGTACGGGTAAGTCTGAAACCCCGCGCGGAGTCGTGCCCCGCCTTGAAAATCCAAGCGCAGCTTTTAAAATGCATAGCCCCGCTTCAATTGTCCTTTTTCTATCGGAATCATTTCCTATCGCTGGATTTATTTCCACAAGGTCTAGAGCTCTCAAACGACCCGTCGAGTGAATAATCTCCAAGAGTTTGATTGCTTCACGTAGAGTTAAACCCCCTCGGACTGGAAAATACAAAGTCTATCAACGGCTTTCCTAGCTTTTTGGTGTTTTTGTAACTAGGAAATAGCTGAGTTTAACGAGGATTTTTTAACTTAAAAGCGAGTGTGAAAAAATACGATATTTCGATATTATATATCTACCTGGTGTTCCTGTGCTGGGTGCTTCGAGGGCGTCTAAAGAATCAATATCAAAGCTCACGTGAATAGGTTTTTTCTTCAGAGGATCCAAAACGTGTAAAATATGGTTGATTGATTTTTCTATTCCATGACTGAAAATATAATAAATTAAAGTTTTATCTATATTACATCATATGTACCAATATGTTTATAATAATTCTGTAAAAAGACTTACTCCTCTATGTCTTCCATTGCGAATGTGGGAACTTCGTATTTCTCTATAGCCAATCTTTCATAGTGGTCAACGGATCTCAGACCGATGTAGCCCAGGTTTTTTATTGAAAATCTATAAAAAAACATTATTTATAGGTAGGTAATTTTTTTGGTGATGATTTTGATCATATATTTTCTTATATGTGATGATTGTTATTGGGTTAGTTGTAAAGTAAACCGTGTAGGACATGCATTGTTTTACAAAATAAACAGTTCGGTAATTTTTCTACACTATCAAATACATTTACATTAACATATCGGTGAATGAAATATAAAAAAATGGAGTCTAAAGACAAAGCGTACGATACGTACCTATACCTCTGGAAAGATACATAAAATATTTACCAATTCCGGAGCGTAATGCATTAGATAAAGAGCAATATTTACTTGGGAACTTGCCAGTCCATAGTCGGGAGATAGGGCCAGTAATCCGATAACTCCTTCACGAGGAGAGCGACGGGCATGCCGTGGACGGACCCCGACTCGGAGGTCTTGTTGGTGTTGATGTCCGCGTGTGCGTCCACCCATATGAGGATCATGTCTTCGTTCACATTGTAATGCCCATCCACAGTGCCTGGTATTATAAATGAAATATTTATTTGAATAGTAAAAAATAAGACGGGACTACGTAAGGCTTAACAAATTGTACATACTTAGGTACCCATATAATTTAATATGTAGAGTTAATGGTAAAAATCTTTAATCTTTGACAAGTTGATGTAGAGAATGAAAAAAATATAAATTTAAGGTATATTCGAGCACACTTCTTAATTTGCCTTTTTTGAGGGGCGGCTGCAGCAGCAGCCCCCCCTCCTTGGTGTCGCCCTTACCAGAAAAGTCTTGAGGACTACCCGCCTGAGATTATTATAGCAATGGAATTAAAAATCAATAAACAACTAAATCTTTTCATTTCTTTACAAAGAATTGGTTTTATTCCATCTAGGTTTAACCTAAAGAATAATTTTATTAGATTTTTTGTGTTATGGGTTTCGCTCTTAAAACTAATTTAATATTTCTTTTCATTCAAACTGAACGTCGTAGTTCAACATACTACGTACAGGAATTAACTAAATTACTATTCGATAATATTATACGAATAGCATATAATAAGACGTGAATGAGTCAGCTCTTACGAAATGCGAGTCAGCTACTTCGGTAATGGAATGTCAGCTTGGATAGCAGGTTGACATGTCTTGCTGGCTACGTCATTACATCGTTTACTTATCGTGTGTCATACGGCTTTTAACTTTTATATTAGCAACTCATCAGGCATAAAACAATAGCTTTTAAATGCGATGAATCGTATATTATTTGCAGGGAATAATTGTAGTTTTGCATAAATTAAAAGATAATAAATATTATAGAGCAGCGGGATACAGATCAACAGCTACAGCTGTAGCTGAGCATAAAAATAATTGTAATAGATTTATATTGACACACATTACTTAAGCTTGAACCGATTGAATAAAATCATTAATATAAATGAACTTATGTTATAAAAATGTTCGACGATTTATGACTACCGCAAATCAACAAAATCTCGGCCGGTAGCTACGGATCAATGTATTTGTGAAAACAAAGAATATGAAAAAATCGTAGTGATCTTAAGCATTATAAGCATAGAGGTATATCCTACCTACACCAATGGAGTGGTCTCCACCAATAGTAATAGCAAGTCTCCCATCCTGGAGAACTTGTGAGACTTTCTTTGATAAATTCTGATTGCAAGCTGACACGAGAGGCAGATATGCCATATTATCTACGTTGGCATCTTCTTGGCATGCGGGGATATCTACATCTCCATAGTCTTTCACATCTAGACCATCTACAAAAACACAGATAATTGTAATAACAGATTGTTTAAAAAATAAAAATATTAAAAATGAATATTCTCATTTGTTAAACCTAGAAGTCGGAAAGCAGGAAGGAAATACATAAGTGCTTTTGTTAATTTTGACTTTGGTCACTAAACTATATTTTTACTTAATATGTAACAAGATTGAATATTTGGTTATATACTTTACATGATCAAACTATTTAATCATGAAATACAACAAACAACTCACGTCTCATTATTAATGTTTTAAGTGTGTACTTACCGATTTCTTTTAATTGACTTATCAGGCCAGCCGACCGCATCGCGGCCGGTGCAACACTCACTCCATACTTCTTTTGGCCTTTCTCAAAAGGTACTCCAATTATACCAACTTGCTTTAAAGGTTCCCACTTTTTCATTTGAGACATATTTCTCACGAAAACCTTAAATAAATTCATGTTTACTTATTTTTGACACTTTCTCGCAAATACGAATATGTTGAGGCAGACCTAATACTTATCATTTTAACGTAATGTTATTCTGTGTGTTATCTCGGAGTATGTCAAAGGTCATTTTTTATATGAGCTTTGCTCAAAATGATACGATTGTTGCGGCATCTTATTTTTAGAATATTATATAATTTTTATATTATCTTACCTTATGAAGAATCCTTATCGAGCCGATCACCTAACAATGCCAAAAATCAACTAACTTTTGTGGGTGATGTAATTTACTTTAAGGTGGTAATTTTATTTCAATGGTTATTGAAATTTACACTCTGATAATTTTTACAGCTAATTTGGAAACACGTTTCTATTATGAAAAAGCATTGGTTATTTTCATTTCAATATTGACGTTTAAAAATTGTCCTTATCTTTAAAATGAGTTTATTTGTCCTTTAATGAGTTCATTAGTATACGTATTTACTCCAATACCTGACGATATCGGAGTAATCATCTGAGCTAAGGATATTTACGAGCAATCCGATTTAATATAAGTGATATGGGGTATATTAAGGCAGGGTATATCTTTAAAATAAATGATGATCGTGATCAAATAATAATAAATAGTAAAATGTAATTAATTTAATAACGATTAATAAAATGATTTGTGCAAACATTGAACGTTCCTTAATGCTCGTGCCTTTACTTCGAGTGACTTTATTCCGGAATTGGTTTATCTCCTTCTGTGTTTTGGAGATCCATGGCATGTAAGGGGTTATTACTGTGAATATATTATAATCAATGTCTCTTTTCAAGCTCAATATTCCTACAGGACACGCTGCTATCCCGACCACTTCATCTCCATAAAAAATAGGTGCACCTTCGCCGAATGGCATTTCATAAGTCACGTCGTCTGAGTATTCTATACCACAAATACAATAGTACCACTTCGGATTTGAACACGCCGTTTGTTTATATTCTTGAACTTGTAAAACGGCTACATCAGTATTGTTTAATATTCCATATCCAGTTATTGATAGTATCTTATTCTTTAATTCGGATTCAAAGTAGCTTCCCAAGATTGCACTCTCGGTAAAATGCAATAGAATCGGTCTTACAGTGAATGCGACTGCTATATTGCTGTGCATTCGTGTAACGTTGTGGTTTATTTCATTTACCTCGTACATATAATCTTCGTGAGCTCTTGTGAATGCAATTTCAAAGATATTATTCCTGTTTGTCATTTTGCTTACCGCCGCACTGCCGACTGCGACGTACTTTGGCTCTGGGAAGACACAGCGACCGGAAGTAAGGATTGCGCGTTGACTTATTATTACGCCTGTACAAGTATAATTTTTTGCATTACTTAATAGCGCCACTATGTAGGGATGTATTTCGGCTAATGTTTCTATTGTCCTCCAGTCTTTGAAACTTGCGTCAGTCATTTGAATAGGTTTACAAAATAATAGGATTGTATATGTAACTAAACAACATACTAAATACATAGCCCTGCACTCACATTTGAATATAATTTGTTCCCAAAAGATTTTATTAATGACATCCCTTGTCTTCTCATGATATACGATATCTATTATCTATAGTTGATCAAAAAGTATGTACCTAATCAGTATGATATTTGATGCATCAGAGACTGAGTCTTTGGGTCCTCTACCACTTTTAATAGCGATGCAATCGCGCGTTTCCGAATCGCTACTAACGCGCTGCACTTGCAACGCGCTACAGACGCGATACAAACGCGCTACTGCATTGCTACAGTCGCGATGCAAACGCGTGTCGGTTTCGGGCAAGTATTTTTGTCGGTCCTGAATCGCGTTTGCAGCGTGACAGACGCGCGACTAGTTTAGGTTGGCTAGGACCTAGGTTACGTTGGTTGGCGATTGTACGCAGTGAGCAACTGCAACGCGTCTGTAGCGCCACAAACGCGCGTTAGCGTTGCTGCAAAAAGTAGCTAGTGGGCGAGGGCTTTATAATACACAACACCTCTCACCTATAATTAAATAAAATACGATAATATATATACGTATACGTATTATATGTTTTGCAATATACAATTGCCTGACATTTCACTATAAATAAATTTGCATAACTTCTGAATTATTTCATAACCTATAAATCATGGAAGCAAGGCTGTGTGATGGAGGCGCTGTGCTTTATCTGTGTGATCGTGACCAGCAGGCCTTTAGGCCTTGTTGTTGACCCAAACAAGAGCACTGAATGGCGTTAGTAATTTAACATTTGCTTGAATAGCTATAATATTGAGGAGCTCTTAACCTTAAAAGAAAAATGGAAGAGCGATTTTATCATCAAAAGGTTTTGAGATTTTTCAAAAGCACAAGAAGGCCTTGAAAAATTATGAAAGATATTTTTTTAGTTAAAAATATATATTCGTAATGAATGTCTAACTTGTAAATGGCTTGTATTAAAATGTAATTAATAATGTTATGTAATAAGTGCTAAATTACGAAAATCCCTAATTTCTTTGTTTCTATTTGGAAAAAAAAAATTAGTATGTATAAGCAATTTTAAATCTCAGAAAGAAAAGATATTTCCATTGTTTTCATAATACCAGTCAAATAAACTAAAGGATTTTTGAATCCATTTTCGTTTTAGTACCCTGAAATCGTAATAATATGACACGTTAAAAGATTTGTGGTTGCAAAATGATCGTCAGGAGCTTTCATTTGAATGGGTCGTCAGATAATAAGTTACGAGGGTAGGCCGGCACCGGATGATAAAATTGCAGCCTTATTCAGGGGCTAACGGTATCGATTCAATGCTGATCTCCTATTCATAAAATGATCCGATACTTCCGTGCGTCATGTAAATAATTTCTATTGTGCTATTTTATTGGGTTAATCGGTTGCGAGGATATTTGATATGATATAATGTATTCTATAGCTGATGCTTCGAGATTTGGTTGATTGATTTTGTATAGCTGGATTTGGACTTAGTAGATATTTTTAAACTTTCAATAAAAAATTTGGTGAAACCGATATAACATTCGTCTCATGCCCCAATAGGGGACTCGTGTCTTCACATACTCTATGTAACTATCTATGTATTTTAAAGCTATCTCCTCTTTTATTTCTTGATATTCCCGTAAATAGTAGGGGCCGGTAATAAATATAGAAAAAGAAGGAATAAAAAGGATCGGAATTCGTTTATCTTCCTAACGGAATTTCTTTTTAATGACGTACGATGTAGCCACAGAAGCGTTAAGTATCAGGGAACAGTGCCATATAGAAAAATCTAATCCTGAGTGTTGCTTTTAACAGAAGATGTCACAATTTTCTCATCGATTGGACCGATTTTTAAAGATAGGGATGTAAGATGATGCCTATATTTCAGCTCAAATATACCTAAGGAACAGAATCAAAACATTATCCACACTCTCATAAGCTGAAAGTAAATAAAGAGTGTAATAATAATAACACTTAATTTGTATTACCTCTGCAACGCCTCTCCAAAGCTAAAACACAAGTATAGCATTGAGGAAAACTTTGTGGAACTTTCCTTTTAGTAACGTGAGGCACTTATTGTATCACAGTTTGTGTTGTAGTGCTGTTTTGTTTTCTCTGTTAGACCGTAGTTTTATATCGCTGAATTTTGAATTTTCTTTTAAGCGACTTGACCTATTTTGCGCCGAGCTACGCCGCGATTTCGGCACAAGTTTCGGCCGGTCTAGTCATGATGTAAACTGCTGAAACTGGGAAATTAGTTCACATTCAAATATGGAAGTTTTACATGGTAACGATAGTTTTATAGCAAACATTAAACCATCTGAACTTTTATTACGAGGCACGAGAGTATTTTGAAATTTAATATAGATATGACACAATCGGAGTAAAATCCGCAAAGATTTAAAATTTTCATTTCCTAAGTAGTTTACAGGGCTCGCAAATCTTTACAAATACACAATACACATTAGTATTTTCTTGTGTTTGTTTTAACGCGAGTACTTTCTATATTGAATAATAATAATTTTCAAAGGAGTTTTAACTCTAAAAATAAAATTATTCATTTTTAAAGCTCATATAAATATAAATAAACAAAAATCGAAAAACATAAGTCAGAATTAAAGAGTACTTATTTGAAATCTGTGTGTAAATTCAGAATTGTAAAATCATAGCCATTTATTTTCTCCTTGTGGTCTTAAACTTCGCAGATACTAGGAGAAGCCTCTAGAGTAATATTAAGGACTATCTCGAGTACGGTTCTAAAGATACTCCACAACTTCGCCTCTACTTTAATGTTTTCTTGTAATTAAAATTAACGTTACGTTGAATGGCCATTGCCAGAGCTATTGTCTTTAGAAGCCTATAAAATTTCTTGAATAGGCAATGATTGTATGATTTTTCAAAGACGGAGTAATTTAGTAAGAGTAATTTGTCAGGTTTTTTTCAAATTTAAATCTTATAAATGTATCACCGTTCCCACTTTTAAAGTTAATTTTATAACCTTCCTTCATGAAATTTTATCGTAGTAAAGTTAAATTACACTATAGAATTACTATTGTACGTTTTGTTTCCTTGATCTGAGATTTATAAGTTTTGTTGTATGGATGGAATTTGTAAAAGTAATACAAATTAATTTGAGCTTCATATTAATAATATGTTATACATGTTATACAGGCAATGAGTGAGACCCCCACAATACTCACAAGAAACAGTTGTAAACAATGTAATTAACATTAAACAATGAATGAGGACCAAAATGCACTCACACGATGTAGTTGTTTATTATTATGTTCAACATTATTAAGAGTCTACGTTTATATGCGATATTTCAATGAAGGCATTAAAAGGCTTACAGTAGAAGCTCACCAAATGCAATGAGTGTAATTTGTAGAGCATGTATGATGATGAAGGCCTGTTGTCGCTTACAATGGAGGCTCAACAAACGCTGCAGGCAATGAGTGAGGGGATCACCGCACTTACAAGAAGTAGCTAACAACGTAATTAAGAGTGCATGTATGATGTTTCAATCAAGGCTTGAAGAGGCTAACAGTAAAAGCTAAACAAACGTAGGCAATGAGAGAGGCCCTCACCGCACTCACAAGAAGTAGTTGTTAACAATGTGATTAAACGATGCCCTTATATAAGCCGATTAAAGGTTTGTTGTGAAATGTTTAAATGTATGGGAAACTTTGATTAAATAATGCTTTTTTATTCCTTTCCCTTGATCTTGTTCAGAGATTCTTTATCTTTGTAATTGTTGTTTTCAAATGCTACTATTAACTACCATTGTAGCCGTATTTAAATTATTCCATTAGTGTGAAAGGTCTAACAAACGAAGATCAGAAATAAATAATAAATCCTGCTTGTGGTCGGAGGTTATTTTTGTGAAATATTTAAATGAAGAGATATTGTTGATGTAGGAATCTCTTTTGTACGGCCCTTTAAGCACTTTAAATTTTTTTATTCTTTATGAAACTATGTACTTTCTAAGATTAATGTGTTTGGTACAAATGACCTTTACTAACACAGACTACAAAAGTAAATTATCCTGTGAATTATATGTTGTTTTATGAGACATGATTTGACAAAACTTGAGCTATTTCATATACATTTATAATAGTTAAACTACATGAACAATTTCACACTACCAAAATTTCAAACAAAAAAAGGAAATATATTTGTAACGTTTCATGTACCTATAATATTACAAAGAAGATTGTCCATAAATTCATTTTATACTTTTCTACCTCCTATGTAAATCGTGTAGTTTCCTAGTTTCCTATTTTCCTATAAATCTTAGTGTAGCCTGAATAGCTTCGAGGATGTCTATCGTTGAAAACGGATTTATGGTAATATCATTTGAAATTTATTTTATGGATATATTGTTTCAGAACTACTGTGTGTTCAGATCAACAAAGTCGATTTTAAAGAAATATTTATACGATTATTTTGAATATTACAAAAGTGTATGTTTTCATATATAGTGTTTTCACCAACGAAAATATATTTTAAGGCTATAACAGAGTTAGAAATAATGTTATGTGTTCTATGTACTGTTAGTAACATTTGTTTACAGTAACTGAAATGTCAATGTCATGATAGTATAAAACAGTGGTGCCATCTATATAATTGATTATTGAGTATTATTTTGTATTTAGTCTTGAATGTTTAAGTATTAAATGTATTAGTCAACTTTGTATAATATCTAATATTGTTATTAATAATTATTGGAAATGGACATTAACTAAATTGACATTTACCCTCTCTTGAATATTGTGTTATTGACTATTATAAAATAGGTTGTAAGTATTGTATCCCTCTCAGACTGTTACGAAACATTGGATAATAAACATGTACGTGCAAGTGCTGTGTATCATTGGAAACAATTCCCAACAGTACATATTCCTTAACGATGAAATCTTAAATTAGATTTATTAATTATTAAAATACAGGATATTTCAAACTCTAGGTAATGCTTATCAATTACGTAGTCAGTGTTATGAACAAAGGCCATTACTTTAGTATCTACAAAACTAATCATATTGTATTTGCTTGTTTATTTTAGCAAAAAGGCAATCCTTGTTTGTGCCATTATCGCCTATCTTACGAAACATCTGCAATTATTTGTTATGGATGTGTTTAAGCATGAGCTTATTAAACATGTGGATTAAAATACATATATATTTTTTAAAGTGCGCAAGTGTTATATTCTGTCATAATATAGTGCAATTATCGTACATCCAAAGCCTCTGTGTATTCCGAGTCCGTCATCATTCAACACATAAATTTTGTACGAGTAAAGTTATTCAGGTACGGTCAGTAATTGAATTCTGCCAACAATACTGCTCCGTGCAAATTAAAGAGTGCTCATGACTCGGGCTTAGAGAATCTGCATCGCTTTAAAGATATCGTTGAAACTCGACTGCAGGTGAGAATAAAAACCAGTGAAATTCTGAAGCAAACGAATGAACGAGAATTATGTAAATTCAAGATACCTAAGTCAAAAACTCTCGTGGCTTATTCGAAAAGATTGCTTCGAATCGGAATATTTGAATAGTTTTCTATTTGTTCCATTGGATGGAATTTGTACATTTTGTTATAACTTATTATAAATTTAAAATTAGTCCAATTTTGCTTAAACTTGGTACCTACTTTGTCCTCCTGTGTAACGCGATTCTTTATGTTCATATTCAATTCAATAACGGTTTTCCCTTAACTTATCTATTCGTATCTTTTTAAAAATGACGCTTATAAATTATGACAACTTTTTTATTTTTTTGAAAGTCAAAAAACCTTTGGTGAAAGTGGACGTGTACAAGATTATTTAAAAAATACTTTTAACTGCTTTCTCCACTTAATTGCACTTATTGCGTAAGAAATCACAAAGTAGTGGACAAAGTTAACATTGTGTTACACATCTCAAACAGAAAATTAATTATAAAATTAAAGTATTGATTTCCTTTAAAATATTTTTGCAAAGTGCCATAATTGTTGTATTAGTTCTTCAATTTATTAAGCAATATTTTTATTTTTTTGCAAAATAGTACGCAGAAAGTACTGAAAATATTATTAAGTCATAAAAATAAAAGATTGATTTTCCCAATAATCGTTTTGTCAAACGCCTAAAAGTATTAGCTCCTTACGAGACGATAAGCTCGAAAGCTTTCACATTTATCCTTGCTCCTAGAGCGGCTTATGTCAGGACTCCGGCCAGAGGACTGGAGTAAGCCCTGAAAATTACTTTTAATTATAGCGACGCTTTTAAAAAATAAATTTTCAGGAGATTTAACTGTCTTTTATAACGCCTCTATTCTGTTTATTTTTTGAACGCATGGAGACGCGTAACCATAGGAATAACTATATTTTTATACATAACGCCCTGAATACTAATCTTTGAACTTTTGCGTACATTGTGAGTAGGAACATGATTGTATAAGAATGTTTTAGCAAAAAAGTAAATCATCAAATTTCGCGTGGTTGTAGCTAATTTAATTGGACGCTATAATTAATAAGTCATTTGATCTTTGAGTTCGTACCTAAAAGTTTAGCGCAGGTCTACGTTTGGATAATTTGATCTGAATTATTCAAGGAAACTCATTTTCAAGTAATTTAATGACGTCGTAAAAATAGAATAGACGTCAATTACATTTTATAATAATTATTGGGGAGTTTCCTCCGAGTTTGTATGTATCTTAGAAATACATATTTATTAAAAGGCCAAATTTGTTTTTGGCTTGTTTATAGACACTCAAAAGGTCGTTTAAGCGTGTACGAACTAGAATAACACAAATAGCTGGCTTTGTTTTTGCAACCCGAATTTGGTTCTCATCTCTAATCCTTCTATAAGCGTTTTCAAATGCAGTACATAAACAAACTAGGGATCTGGCGGGATAAACGAGCGATACTTACTTTCAGATACGGACGTGACCTAATCCGCAAAGCCGGTTCAACGCTGGCACGGCATAATCCGAGAGTCAGGTGAAGTCGACTTGAGGATTTAAGGCAACTTTGAATATGCCGATGAGGTTCATTACTAAGATTGCGTCCTTTGAAAAGAATCACGATTTGGAAATATCTTTGCGTGTCAACTGTTAAGAAAATGAGTTTATAAACATTTTGATTGCAGGGAACATCCTACACTAAGAAAAAGAAAGTTTGTACTATACAGCGTGCTTAAACTTTTAAAAGTTTTAAAATTATTTAAAGGTTTTCATAATATTTTAGAATTGATAAAAAAATCGAAGTGGGAACGTAAAAATTCTTACTAACGGTAACGGTATTCTTTTCGTAAATTACGTATATAACTTATTTTTGGGTCCAATATATCATGCATCATGCAAATATTTAAAAATATCCAAAATTTGAAGTAGCTGCTCCCTATACTTCCTTTCAATAAAATGTTACGTAAGCTAAAAACTTTCCGAACCATAATTTTCATACGTGCATGTAGTTGAATGTTCGAGAGCGAGTTTAGAAGATTATAAAGTTATTTAATGGTAAAGGAAGCAGGTGTAACAAGCGCTCACTTGCCTAACTTACTCTTAAATGTATGCAGAATCAATACATATAATAAAATCGTAGCAAGTCAAAATTTGTACATTGAATACATTGGGGAAATTTTAATACAGGGCGTTAATATAAGGGATACAGAAGGCAAATCAATATTTTTTTTCTTTCATGTCTGTCTGTCTGTCTGTCTGTCTGTCTGTCTGTCTGTCTGTCTGTCTGTTTCTTTGAACATCTACTCCTCCAAAACTACTGCATGGATTGAGATGAAAATTTACACAATTGCTGATTATATTATAGGCTAACACAATATGTATGATTTATCCCGGAAAATCAAGTGGTTCCCGTGGGATGGCTTACAAGTTTATATTGTTTTTGACTGTACTTAAGAGCAGCAGGGCGATTTTTAAGAAAATATAATTGTATAGGTATTTAAGTTTTAAGATACCTACACAAATGTTTAAAACATCAA
>LQNK01000680.1:210033-246915 GCA_001586405.1 Phoebis sennae | reverse complement strand
CAGACGAGCGTGTAATTAAAATACTTATAATTAAAGTCATAATATCATTTTTATAACAACTATGTTAATTTTGTAGTCTACGCGTGCGAAGCCGCGGGCAAAAGCTAGTGTTACAATAATTGTGGTATGCCATTTAAATACCAAATTTGATAAATTTGGAACGTTAAATTTGCGACTACTTTTTGCAAGAGTAAAAAAAAGAATATAATATAAAAAAACACCAGCTCTCCTACTAAACCTTATTTTAATTATAGCTATTGATTTGTTCATTACCACTTAATTTACGTATCTAGAAGAAAACTTTGTCACTATTTGAAAGCTACATTATCCACGGGTAACATAGGCTATATTTTATAGCCTAAATCTATAATATGCTACGAGAGCGAAGCCGCAAGGATCAGCTAGTACCTCATTATTAATTAATAGTTAATAGTTAAGTAAGCAAAAAGTATAATAATAATAAGCAAAAACATTCCAATTTGGTTATTATACCTGACATTTAATTAAAATCATATTGTCTTCCAGCATCCCTATGTCTTCACTTAAAATTAACGTAATTTTGTTCACGAACCAAGAAACAATTCCATCATCTTCAATGTCAAACAAATTGAATTAGGAAATTAATTAATTTCTTATTCCATTGTTGCAATCTTTTGATGTTTATTGAGTCGCTTCAAAGGAGTTTCGTATTTCTAATTGCTTACAATTTTATAAATAATCTGATAATTAGACATACTTTATATTATTACTAACTATACAACGTGGCTTCGTTCCTATAGCATAATGTTATACTATGTGGAATTTTGTGATTCCATCTATAGAGAAAGTACTCTCAATACTGTAGATAAAAAAAATTTATTCAAAGAAAACATTCCTTTTTTTTCGAAAAGAAAGAATTCCGAAAATTCACTTGATACACCGGGGAATCAAACAGACTGAAATCGTTTAAAATTAACGATTTACTTTTATTGCAGTTATCAGTAGCGTCAATTACAAGGATGAAATATCTCTCACAGTATTTATAAATTAAATGAAAGAAAAACCATGAAATCACTATGTTTAAATAACCTCATACACGTAGTTATTCTGCAATCAGGAAAATTCTAAAGTATAGGAAATTTTTAGCTATCTTTGAAAGTAGTTATTGTTTCCATCAAAAATATAGGAATGTTTTCTTTGAGTAAAAATTTTTATCACAAGCAATAAGAGAACTTTTCGTCCAGGTAGCATTACAAAATTTCAATCTTCATAGTCATATTATAGCCTTTCCCGTTTTATGATTTATCTGACACAAAAATATTTTCTCAAATCGGTTGAGTAATTCCTGAAATAAGCGCTTTCAAACAAACAAACTCTTCTGCTTTATATTATTAAAATAGATGAATCAATGTCCTACGGATAAATAAAACAAATTAGCTAACTTTTCACATTAAACTCTTTATAATAGCAGCCTTTAGTTACACATTATATGAGGAAAGTTCGAGTTAGTTTCATATAAATCACCGTAATAACCGAAAGTTCCAATCCATGATAACATAGATTATTCTTTTTAGCATATATTTCAGTTCCCGATGAATAATTTATAGCCAATTTTCTTATAAAAGAGGATTCTTGCGCACATCGTATTATTTCATGAAGATATTTCTTTAAAATGGCTACAAGTGATATCACTCGTAAAGACGCTACAAAAGAGATAAACAAAACACTGAGATTATGTGATATATGCACAAAAAATGTTGGGATTTCTTTTATAAAAAAATCGAACAAAAGTTTCTTAACTAAAGTTGTTATGAACTCCTGGTTTGCATTTTCGGCGTTGATATTATTTTTGATGGTGCTTGGGGAAATTAATTACGTTATTGAGAAATTGATAAAATCATCATCAGTGGTGGAGTTCGTTTCAGGCGTACATATAGCAGGCTATGACACTATGAGTAAGTGTGAAAGATAATTTATAAAAATGTATTCCACTACTGAAGCATGGAATATGGAATGTTAAATAATTGTCAGCATTTAATACCATAATAATATAATATTTAATATCTTTTGCCTTACTCCTACACCCTTATTATTAAAAAAAAAACTTTGATTATTAATCGTAACCATAAACATGACTTATTATTTTTTCGTGCAAAGCGATACTGTAATTTTCCCGAAATAGAAATATATAAATTCTTAATTCCCTGGCTTTAAAAGCGAAATTGCAAAAGGGATTCCCTTGTTTGAAATAAACTTTTCCGACTGCCGCTTGCCGCCCAACTTTTATTTAAATTGCAATTTTATTGCTTTTCAGGTTTTGGCAAATTGTTGACGATCTGGTACAAAAAGGACGCTTTCGAGCACCTTTTGATTGAACTGGCCGATATCTGGCCGATGTCCGAGCTCGATAAGAAAGCCTCTGAAATAAAACGTAAAAAACTATCGCGCTTACGAAATGGACAGTTTTGTAGGTTTTTAATTGCATTTCTATTTTTACTTATAGTGCATTCAGTTAAAAGGGTTTGTGTGAAGTTTTGTGGCTGACGGGAATACTGCGCCATTTTGTCCATTTAGGTCCTTTTGTTTGCTTTACGGAAGCTAACAGACGGTCAAAAATCAACACTGTTTCGCTTCCTCCGTCGCCAGAAAATGTTTCGTTTCTGAATTTCTTTGTAAATATTCTCAATTCAATTTCTATAACTATTTATTGCTACACTTTTATAAAGTTAATAATTTTTACGAAATTAAAAAAAATCCGTGTTGCAGTGTATGCGTTCTGGAACATATTGGGACTATGGCTGTATAACCTTACACCGATAGCTATTTACCTCTATCACAAGATCCAAGGCATGCCAGCTTATTTGGATTATATATGGCATTTATCTTATCCCTTTGATAAAACTAAGCCCGTATATCACGAAATTGTCTTTGTCTTTGAGTTGTACGGAGGTAAATCTTGCGATATTCAATGAGCTTGTGATATAAAGGTATATGCGATTGAGAGAAGTAATCTGAAGGAGTAATGCGGGCTTAAAGGTTGAATATGGTTTCAGGAGTCGTATCTGTGTGGTCGATGCTTGCTTCGGATATTCTATTCATGTCTATGTCTAGTCACATTAGTATGCTCCTGCAATTACTTCAACTAAAGATACGTCGATTATCCTTTCAAAACGTCAATAGTGAGACAGACAGTGCTGATTATTACGGAGATATCGTGGCTGTTGTCAAGATACATCAAAAGCTTATAAAGTAAGATCTAGATAATAATTAATTTGTGGTAGGTAATATAATTATTTTAGTTATCAACTTAGTTTTATCAAAATATTGATAAGTCTTTCTGAGCAGTATTTGAAAATTGAATCCAGATAAAAACAGCATAATATTATTTTTCGATTACTTTTATTGGATAATTTAATAATTATCGGTGTTACGTTGTAAGAAAATATTTTAATAAATGTGATTTTGGCTCATTATAAATTCCCCTAAGTTTTCTATGGTGAGATTATTAAAAATTCTTAAAACATCTCACGACGCGTTTTCATTCCCGGAATCTTTGGGGGACATGAGGAAGTGTCAGTCACAAAGAAAATTTAATTATTATCTTTACACGCCTAAATTCCCTATAAAATATAATAATTGTACAAACATGAATATTAGATTTCAGTTCAATGCTCAGCATTAATGAATTGTTTTTCATTATGGCATGAATTCATTGAGCTGAATTTAATTAAAAGCTAAATCAGACTCATCAAAATTGATAAGTCGTTTATTTTTAAAGACGTACAAGAGATTTAGATTAATATTAATACCGATATAACTTAATTAAGTTTCCCTTTTCAAATAGATTTATATGTTTGTTTATCATTACTGTTCAAGATTCCAATCAGATTTAAAAGTACATTTTGTAGCATGGCTTTTGGTTAGCAATAGTCTTAATCTTAACAAACGATATGCGCAAATTTATTTGACTATGATCACAGATAATATAATACTATACTAGGTGATATAACAATATTTGTTTAAAATTATAATTATTCGATATTATCTGTTCCAGATACGGGAATGATTTAGAGGAAGCGTTCTCTCTGGTGAACTTAATTAACGTCCTTTTGAGCTCCGTCAATATTTGCTGTGTTGTTTTTAATATCGTACGTATGAATTTTGCTTTAATATTTTTATTTATGAAGCATTTGCTCAATAATTTAATTAGAGCTTTGCTGGCGTTTATGTTTAAGCGTTATCTATGGAATTTTTATTTCATAAAGGTGCTATAATTTTATGGACTTTTTATGTTAGCTGAGAACAAATTAATTAGCTGTATTTCTTGGTACTTTATATATTATTTATATAAATTTAATATTGATGAAAAAATTAATTATAGACAAGCTAATTAAATTTATAAAGAAATGTATGCAGGAACTGCGGTGCAATGTCTCTATATTGATATATTTTTTAACTAGTTACATTTTAATTTTTAGTTGTAATTACTATATTATTATGATTATATAAACATTGTTTTATTTATATAGTTGCTAGATCCATGGATGGCAATGAGTAACAAGTTCTTTTTGGGCGCTGCACTGACACAAGTCGGCATTCTGTGCTGGTATGCCGACGATATTTGTACTTCAGTAAGTCAAATATTATAGATAATAATAATAATAATATTAAAATATTTAAAACATCGCCATCTAATCCCAAAATACAAATTTAATAGTTTGGAAACTAGATATGTGATAGACATACATACATACATATTTTTGTAGAGACATACATACTATAGAAAAATGAATATCTAGACAGTAGAGAATTACAATGTTCATCACACCATAATTTTCTGCTCGTGGGGGTCGAATCCACACCCTTTCGCTCAATGGACCATAGCTGTATCCACCGCGCCAATCATGTCGTAGATCTTTGTTCATACAGGCTGCCCGTCCCGGCTTTGCACGAGTGCAAACAAATTTGTCACTTTCAATTATTTTTCATTGAAGCCTGTCAATGAAAAATACAATTAAATTTTTTTTCATCCGTTCACGAGTTATGCTATGATCAAAGGATATCTTTGAAGAATCTATTACAACCGTTATCTATCTATAAATATTGGCGTAGTAGCTTTACTAAACTCGTTTAAAGTAGATATTTCACACCTATCTATAGGTATACGAATTCTCATCAAAAACCGTTCGATAGTTGCGTCGTAGATCATAATTGACATATAAACATCAAAACTTTTAGATTTATTTTACTAAGATTTTAACATGGATCAATAAATAATGAAACTTTTTTGTGCAAGTCAGTTGAAAAGACATGTCAATTCGTCCAATGTATGATCGTGGGTAAAACAGAGAAACCATCAGCTGTTAAGTTCGTAAGTCTCCCAAAGTGGCCAACTGGTCACGTAAGCTTGACAGCTTGGAAAGTTAAATGTGCTGGGTCAAGCTTTTAAAGGATTTCCAATTTTTATGGGAATGTTCTATATACTATACCTATTTAAGACCAATTATTTTAGAAAGATTTATTCAAAAGAATGGCTCGAAAACCCAGTAGTTGTCGATGTTCAAATCTTCAAAAAATAAAAACCGATACCATTAATATTGCACAAATGATCATAAATTAAAGCGAAATAAAATGTTAAAAATAATGTGTGATATAAGGATATATAACATAAGATAAATATCTCCATTGTTATGTTCTCAGAGCGCAGGTGTGGCAGATGCTGTATACGAGAGTGGATGGTACAACAGTGACATTCGGTGCCGCCAAGCGTTACTCATACTAATGCAAAGGTAATAGAGTTCAGTTTTGTGCGACCGTTCTCGAAACGTGGGTAGAAATGCATCTAATATAGAAAAGAAACAATTTTCGGATTGACGTTAAGTGAAAATCCTTTTATCTTCAACATGATTTAACAGAGAGATATAAGAATTGATTCACGATTTTATATTCTCACCTTTAAAAAGAACTTTATAGTTTTTGATGGAGCGAAGCACCGTCTCAGAATCGAGATGACCCGGCGTGTGTATGTTTGTATGTACCTGAGTACAAATGTTTGTCCGTCCATATCCGGAGTACCGGTATTCCAATCTTGATAAAATCTTGAGTTCGAATATGAGCGAAATCGGTAATGGGGTTATAAGGATATGGCGAGTTTCATACAAATCAAATGAAAGATTGATTTATAAATTACAAGTTGAGCTCCGCGGCTTCACCCGTTCCCGTAGGATTTTCGGGAGAAAAACTATCCTTTGCTATACCTGGGGTTTCAAAGGAACTCTGACAAAATTTAATTCAAATTGGTCCTGTAGTTTCGGGGCCTATTCAATACAAACAAACAAATCTTTCCTCTTTATAATATTAGTATAGATAATACAGACAACGCGAAGTCTAGCTCGGAGCGAGCCATCAGTAATATAAGTAAGCGTTGTGTGAGTACATATGGGAAATGTTTGTTTTACAGAAGATATTTTATATTATTTTTTGAGAACACAGTTGTTTGTTAAGGTAGGCAAGAGTTTCAAGGATTAAGTTCTAAACTCGTCGCCTCCCTTGGGTACGAAGTGACATCAGCAAGACATGGGCCGCTACGCCTAAACAATTTTGCATGTGTATATCTCTAGACGGCTCGTCTGCTACTTAAAACTAAATTTAGATAAAATATACCTGCATGAGAATTGATTCAATATGTGATGCTCCCCCGACATACAGATTTTAACTACTTCGGGAGCCTATGGATTCATATTATCTTATAAAGTGTTTACAATCTTTAAAATTCAAGTTAAGGATATCTTTAGGAGGATTCCTTTACCTTCTTAAAAAAAATGTTCGTTAAAAACTAACCACAGTTTTGTTAAGAAATAGGCTCTGAGATGGTATTTTAAAAGAAATAACGTATTTTTAAGTTATTTAATTAAAACTAAATTATCTTTTTCATTTTCAGATCTCAAAAACCACTTTATTTCACAGCTATGAAATTCAGTTCAATAACAATGAAGACGTATAGTTCTGTAAGTCACTTTTCATCCAAATTAAATGTGCACGTTCGTAGGATTTTCGTCTTTATTCTGAAAGTGTTTAATACAATTTTTTAATTTCAGATTCTCACCACTTCCTACTCGTATTTTGCATTATTGTATACTGTTTACCGGAGCAATTAGATTCGAAATAATAATAATTATGTTACATAATTAAAACAAAATGCCTATAATTTAATGATACTAGCAATATATACTATGAAGACGCCTACGCTTCTGTAAGTCACTTTTCATTTTAAAACAAAATAATCGTGTATATACATCGTCTTAAAGCAGGACGTTTTCTGCAACCGGAAAATGAATGCAGATAATGCAAAGCTAGCTCTCTCCATTCGAAAGTATTTTGTCTTTATTCTAAAAATTAGATACCTACCTTCATTTTATATTTTTCTTTACTTTCAGATTTTTACGAGTTTTTATTCACTTAAAATGGAGACGGTTCTCAATTCTATATTTTTTATTTGTATGTATTTTTTATGTATGTTACCGTATATCTCCGCCATTAATGGACCGATTTCGAAAATTCCTTTTGTATTCGATAGAGAAGACATCAGACACCATACAGACATATGGTCCCAAATTTTATTAAAGTCTGATCATTCATGTGAAAGGTATTCCAGGGTACTCCTCGAAAATCAATAGAATTAGCTCTGCGGTTAAATTTAAATGATGTGTATACCCATTGAACTATAACTCTGAGACTGAATTGTGACTGGCTCTGATGTGAAGTCCCCATTCTTAGTGATCTTTAGTAGGCGCAAAATCTTGTTTAATTTATAATAGATAACGGCACGGTCTTTCAATAGATTTTAAAAATAATATAAGATATTTTCTACTTTTTAGTATCGGTTCTATTTTATGACGAAAAGTTTTTTTTTTATTATTCTTATTTCACGTTGTTGTATATCGTTTATCGAAGAACATACAAGTACGAAACGACATAATATAATGACTCTAGAAATACGAAACACTGATCAGTATAATATATTATATACTTTTCATCTAAATACAAAATGTGCACGTCTTAAAGTGGGACTATATTATCAGGCACTAACAAACATAAGTGCATTGTGCACGGAGATACTGTTTGATGAAGGTTTACTAAATGCAGATAATGCGGTATACATTTGTGTATAGCTGTGAAGCATTTTGTTCGTAAACACGAGCTTACAACTATAAGCGCATTATAGACCGAGATATTATTTAGTATTTGATGAATGTTAAACAAATGCAGGGAATTATTTTTTATGTTCAAGCAGGCAAGCGCAGCATGCGGTTACCTGATGTTAAGTGACTGACCGCAGCCCATGAACACCTACAATTACAAAGTGTCATGGATCCCTTGCCGGCTTAAAGGAAAAGGAAAGGAATAAGAAGAGGATAATGATGGGAAATTGAGAGAAGAGAAGAACAGGATAAGAGCGAAATGGGATGAGAATACAGGCTCACCGTACGAAACACAGTGCAATACTGCTTCACGCCGATCTTCTTGGGGGGATGGTGGTTATTTTACTGGAGCTTAGTCTAATCGTGCAATTCTCCGCTCTCACACATCCCACTCTTTTATTGCTGGAGATGCTATTTACGACACCTACGGGTAGAAAAGGGGTGGCGACACACTTATTCTAAACATTAATATGGTATACATTAGTGTATAGCTAGGTATCTCTAAAGAATTTTGTTTGTGAGCACGCGCTAACAACAATAAGCGCATGTTGCGCACGGAGACTACTTAGAATTTGATGAAGGTTTAAAAAATGCAGATAATGGGGTATACGTTTGTGTAACGCTAGCGATTTCTATAGCATAGTGTTCGTAAACACGCAATAGCAACAATAAGCGCATTATGTACAGAGAGACTTTTTGATGAAGGTTTTCTGAATGCAGATAACGTGCTATATATTTGTGTATACCTATCTAGTTTGGTATACACATAGCTAGCTATCTCTGAAGCATTTTGTCCGTAAACACGCTCTTATAACAATAAGCGCATTGTGCATAGAGAGACTATTTGATGAAGTTTTTAATGCAGGAGGGGCGCATTGCGAAATCGTTAAACAAAACAGCTGACGGTTCCGTTTCATTTGTAGAGGGACGCCTACAATACCAATTTTTTTCAATTTGAATGAATATGCATTTGTTTTCGGAGATTTGCGTCTGAATTTTTTAAATGTAATTTTTTCATTTCAGATTCTTACGGTTCCTATTCTCATTTTGTGTTGCTTTGTACTGTTTATCGAAGTTATTAAATTTAAACGAGAATTATGTGTGTCCACTAAGTTGTTGTAACATTTAACTATGTAAGTAAACTATTGTAATTTGTTACTTAAATACGTACAGTATGTTTTTAGCACAGTCAATAAAATAAACTGCTTTGAAATAAATTGTTAATTTTATTGCACGAGCAAATGATTCCACAAACCTGCGTAGTTTAGAACTCTTCCCTGAATAATGCACAAGGGAACATTTATCAAGCAAACATTGTTTAATTATGCAATGTACCAGCGAAAAAAGGTCATTGTTGGCTTAAACAATATTACGCTTTAGGGCCCGTTCACACACAGACTCCGTACTTAGGTGCCCGTTTTAACGGACAAAAATTATGCTTTATTCACATATAGGCATCGTATAAAGTTCATTGTATCCGGCATTACTGATAAGATGTTTACAAGCAAATTTGCTTACGATCGATGTTTTCTGTTAAAAATGTACGGATACACGACAAACGTATTCCATCATCAAATATTCGATGACATAACGGAATGTTATAATTTAACAAATCAATATTATCAAGTATTTTGATAAGAGATAGCGAAGGGAATCTGGTATAAAGTGTTTCAACCTTCTCTCTCGCGTGCTGTCTGGTTGAACAGACAAGAGATAGTGACTGCTCTGAGATTCTATACTGGACATATGCCGCTGAATAGTTTTGCTTTTGCGATGCGCAAAACCGATACGCCTATAATTTAGTACATTTTGCGTTAAGGCATAGAATGTAAAAAAAGTGTATTCAGTCATGGGGGACACATTTTCAATTTTTGTAAAATCCCCCTTAAAAAAATAAAGGTTTTCAAAAAATATATATGAGTACGCCGATGAAAAAAATATCCGATAAAATGGAGACCATGTGTGAACGGGCTGTTGCCGCCCATGCGTTATCTCAACCCTTACATACGTTTTTGTACATAAGGTTATTAATGTGTCTTGTGAATTATGATGCTCCTATTACCGTGATTAGCATGACAGATTTATAATTACTTATTTAAAACGTTTTTTCATTACTTTGATATATTTGTAATTTATTTCAAAATGGTATTTTAAAAACAATTGAGAATAAGTTTTTGTTGTGCTGTGTAAATGAGTTTTTTTTAATCACTTTTCTGATATTATTTCCTAAAAAGAACAAAAAAGGAGGTTAATTCTATTCTGTTTGAGAAGTTGCTCACTAGCTGAATAAGGAAGGAAGAAAAGTGCAGATAAATAGCATCAATAATTAAAATCATAAAACGCACTCGTATTCACTTCAACTATTTCGAATAAGTACTCATTAACAATTCCCTTTTTATATGTATTAATAATAATTATCCAGTATATTGGCACAATCCGTAAAAGCACATAACAATTAGCATTCACAACTGAAATGGAACAATACCTTATCTATAATCATCCAAATGACGAACACAATTATCCTCTCTGATGCCCATTGCAGCGCGGTTAACCGAACAAGCAGGTTGGGAAATTAGATTAATTAGTTTTCAGATACCTGTCGGCTGTTGTACCGCACGCATGCAATCTCTCAAGCAAACATGTTTAGGGATATAGACAGGACATTGGTGACCACTAATGTCACTGCTTATGAGTTTAACTAATATTTAGATAAGCTGTTATTGATTTAGAACCGTATTATGAATAAACTAGGAAAATTAGATTGATTGGTTTCAGATACCTGTCGGCTTTTGTACCACACGTATGCAATCTTTCAAGCAAACACGTTTGGGAATATAGACAAAACATTGCTGACCACTAATGTCACAGCTTATTTGTTTAACTAACAAATGGTTTGACTGCTCGGTTGCCACAGTGGATACGTCAGCGTTTATTGCGCCAGAGGGTTCGATTCTCACAGGTAGAAAATTATGATGCGATGATCATTGTAATTTTCTACTGTCTGGGTGATAATATATCTATAGTATGTATGTTTTTACAAAAAAAGTATGTTAATGTATGTCTACCAGCTATCTAGTTTCCGTAGCTTTGCTTAGTTTGGGACTAAATGGCCTTGTGCAAAATGTCCGAGAATATATTTATTTATACTTATATTTTATTTAGATAAGCCTATATTGATCTAGAAATGCATTATATGATATAAACATTCATAACAAGAATAATCTAGCAAAATTAGATTGATTGGTTTTCAGTAATACCTGTCGGCTGTCACAGGCCACACGCATCCAATCCCGCAGACAAACACGCTCAGGGAACTACGCAGGACATTGCCAGCCAATAATGTCGCTGCTTGTTTGCGGAGCTAACATCTGGCTAGTCTAGCTAGAATTGAATATTCTGTGGAATACATTTAGGAAAGAAGAGCAAGAATCAACTGGGTAAATTAGATACATGAGTTTTATGTTATGCCGTTGCTTCTATGTTCGGCTAGCATCTAGACTAGCCTTTATTGGCCTAGAATTCAATTATATAACAAAAACATTTCAAAAATGAATGCACATGAGCTATATTAGACATAGCATTAGCTGGGGAATTGGGCTTTGTATTAACTGGGGAATTATCTGTAATACCTGAGTGCTGTCACGGGCCGCACGCATCCAATCTTCCAAGCACACAGCTTGGGGATATTGCCAGATTTTTGCCGACCACTAAAGCTTGTTTGCTGAGCTAACGCTTAATTCACCCTTTATTGAGCTACAATTTTATAAGGTGAGGTATAATTTGTAAAAGAAATTCACAAGAATTTACTTAAGAATTTTGATTAATTAGTATTAGTAATAGTCGCATGCTGGCATACATATGTTGTTCTAGTACCTCGGCTAGCCTTTATTGAGCTAGAATTAATTTTGGAAAATGCAAGCATAAGAATGACATTTCATTCCTATACTTGGTAATGATGGATTGATTCGTTTTCAGATACATTTATTTATACAGTCATGTGCTGTCCTCATGCTCGTTTGTCGCGCTAACACTACGCTAGCCTTTATTGAGCTATACTTCATTAATAATGAATTGTAAAAAGAAAAGAATTCCCTGGTGGATTTGGATTAATTAGTTTTCAGTAGGCTGTCACGGGCCGCTCGTATCCAATCCCACTAGCAAACATGGTTGGGGATAGGTTAGTCAGCCTATTGCCGGCCACTCATGTGGTTGTCTGTTTACTGATCTAACAACTAGGCATTTATTGAGCTAGATGTAAATAATATAGGGAACATATGAAACAAATCGTTGACTCTCATACACTGAAAAATAACATTGGCCTAGAAAAGTACAAAATTTCCGAAAAATCGACCGCAACTAAACGGTCGTTTCACGAGTCAAAGATGCTACGAAAAACTATGTTACATCAATAATAATTTCCACCAAATTCCTATTTATACTAGTTACATAACTAACTTACGATAGAAGCACTGACGCAAAATACACCTACAATTTTTCCTTAACTTTATAAGCCGCAAAACTGTACCAAACTCTGATACAAACGATAGACTCATAACCATGACTTTACGCGTCGGGGCCGGGTCAAACCACAACACGTTTCCCAAAGAGGAAGAAAAACATGAAAATAAAAACCTACAAAGTTTAATTAAAATTTTTACCATAAAGTACGGACATTAAAACGTTATTCGGGCTTCGTACCTTGAAACCGGTTTCATAAAAATTGTTTCATTATTCTTTAAAAATTAATTACGGAAAGAAATGGAAAGGAATATTTGTATTGCAATGATTTATGTTTTTGTTTCGAACTGTGAGTATTTGACTTGAGTATGTTATATAATTCATCTTACTTCTGTCTGCGGTTTCACTCGCAGAATTGTATTAAATTGGGGTCTATAGATTAATAAAAGGTAACCTATCTCTGGATCCAGCTAATAGTCTATCCGTTTGTAAATTTTCATCAAAATCGGTTCAGTAGTTGCGGTAATAGTTCATTGACACAGAAACATCCAAACATCTAAATTTTCACAACATCACTACATAGTATAAAGCGAAATCGCGTTCCACATCTGTATATTTGTCTGCCTAGATCTTTAAAACTACAGAACGGATTTTCATGTAGTTTTTTAATAGATAGAGTGATTCATGAGAAAGGTTGATATGTATATCATGCATCATATATCATGTACGAAGTTGGGAGGGTCGCTAGTTTATAAGACTAATTATCGATACATCAAAATGTATTCAGATATACAAAAAGTAACACCTTTCCGTTAACCACATTTTGCAATTAAAAGTACTTGATTTAAATTTCACTTAATTGTATTAAAGTGCATTATACAATGGCTGTAGACGATTGTGATGAATTGCTGTGCTCGAATCTGTATGACCCTGTATGCGGCGAAGCGTTGGCGCTTGGCGGTGGCGTCGTAATTAAGAGATTCCATAATGTGTGCTACCTAAACAAAATTAAATGTAAATTCAAACATGCAGGTGAGCTTCTATTTGTTAATTAATTCTTGGAAATTTAAGAAATATTTTCTTTTAAAACAGAAATCCTTATTTTATACTTAAATCATCATGTACGCAAATGTTTCAAATTAACTTTTTTTCATTTTTCATTTCAGTCATTTCAAAATAGGCAAGAAATATATTGTCCCTATTTTAATTTCTTTCTATTGTATTAAATACATGCTATATAAACTGTCAATATAAAAAGCACAATGTTTTAGGATATTGCCCGAATTTCTCGAAAGTTTTATGAAAGCACTTCGTTACGGTAGTTCAAAGTGATTTAGGTGTTTTCAATGTATAAGGATTCATTGAGTAAAAGCACCAGCAAGATAGGTATTATCCCGTAGATAGCTCGCACAGCACACTCCTGCTTGTTATATTGAATTTGTAATTGAATTGAGCACGTAAAGCTGTCGGTCCACTGCCACTTCTGGTTGAGTTTACAAACGCCCCTTTGGCTATAACATTGTATGGGGGAGTATGGAGCACTCCTGTTTTGTACACAATATTGTGGGTGGCTAGTATTGTTATACTTACTGTTGGATAAAAAATTGTGTTTCTTATAATAATGCTGCCACGAATATGATATGTGTTATTCGTGGTAACATTATTTTAAGATATTTTTGTATTCTTTTTATTTAAAAGCGGGCAAGCGAGCTAACGGGTCACCTGATGGTAAGTGATCACCATCGCTTATAAGCACTCATAATGTAAACACCTCGCGTGTTGCTGGCGTTTTAAAAAGGAGTGGGTTCTTCTTTTGAAGGTCCTTATGTCAAAGTATAAGCTGCTTTAACATAAAAAAAGAACGTCCCTTGAACAATTCCATATTTAAAGTATATCATGTTTTTGCAAATTAAATCCAATCTTTTCTCTTTATGATTAATACTCTTTTGTTTAATTTTATGCTCTACACAGTTTATATCATTCAAATTATGCTGAAATTTTGCGAGAAGCTTAAAGTTAGTGCTGTCGCTTCAGTATGCATGCAAGAGACAGACACAAGATATAACAGCGCTCTTAAAGATAAGCATTAGTCTATTAAAAGAAGCACCAGCGGGAAAATTAAACTAGATAGAACTGAAAAAATAATTTAGTATTAAGTATACTTCATGTGAAGACAGCAAATCTATTTATTCTGCGAGAAAATGCCTATTTGTGTTTAGTGATTTTACATTGAATGGATAAATATTGAAAAATTGTCAGAATAAAACGATAAGGGATAGGACACAGATCAATTTATAGGGAAAACTCGTTTAAATAGTTAATTGCTGCGACGTTAAAAGTACAAATAACATATACGAGTAATTAGTAATATAGATAACATAATTTTGTCTTCTTTATGACCTTGTTATATGTAGCAGAATTTTTCACGCTTCGCTTATATTTTAAAAATCTTGAAATGGCACAACACTAGCCACAATAAATGCTGTTTTATGAAGGCCGCTGAATCCTTATAACGTCGCTTCTTACTTGTTTTGTTATAAAAACACTCGACAAAGTTGTGGCCTAATTAACGAAGATCTAAAGTACCACAACTTACTTTTTACGACTGCACTACGTTTGTTATTGTATTTTTACTTAAACAATTCTTTAAGTAATAACATTTTAACTGCACAGTCTTAAAACTGACAGTCGTCATTCTCTCTAGAAAAGCACTTTGTGAATGTACGCTGATTTATTTTCCAAATTGTAATTTAAACTACATAAAATAACTGAAATTATTTTTTAAATTATTTATTTGTCATTTGTCTATTATAAAGTTATAAACAGGAAAGATTTTATTTTCTGTATGTTTGTTTGAATTGAATAGGCTCCGAAACTGCTGGACCGATTTGGATGAAATTTTGTACAGAGATTCTTTGAAACCCGAGGAAGGTTATACGATTTTTTATCCCAAAAAGCCTACGGGAATAGTAGAATTACGCGTGTGAAACCGCGACGCACTGCAAGAAAAAGTATCCCTGACAGTCATTTGTTTTCATTAATATTTTGTTTTCAGAGGTTGAACAAATACCCAATAAGTTGTGTGGTATACGAAGGAAGATCTTATCTCGGCGTGTAAATGACTTCAGCATAGTCGGCGCGCACCAAGCCTGCAACCACACGTGCCCCACATACTGCCTCGACACGTACGAGCCCGCCTGCGCGCAGATATGGTCAGCCGACATGCAGACCTACACCTACCGCCCCATGATCAATCATTGTCACATTGATCTGTTCTCTTGCGTTGTGGGAGTCAGTAAGTAACTCCTTAATATCGCATAACTTGTATTGCTGATAAGTAAATACTTCAGCATAGTCGGCGCGCACCAAGCCTGCAACCACACGTGCCCCACATACTGCCTCGACACGTACGAGCCCGCCTGCGCGCAGATATGGTCAGCCGACATGCAGACCTACACCTACCGTCCCATGATCAATCATTGTCACATTGATCTGTTCTCTTGCGTTGTGGGAGTCAGTAAGTAACTCCTTAATATAGCATAGCTTGTATTGCTGATAAGTAAAAACTTCAGGATAGTTGGCGCGCAGTAAGTCTGCGACTACAGTTAAATTAACCAATTAAAACTGATTTTGATTTCACTGATTCATATATAATACGTAATTACTGAAAATTGTTGAGTTACAAAATGTTTTTAAGACACTTCTAATTTAGTAGCCATACACAAGACATAGAGAAATGCATATGCCGTCCATCCTATGTGAAAAGTGAATTTACACTGATCCACTTTTATCTTTTTCAAAGTTAACCACAACTACTTCTAGTTAATTAGCTTTATGTATCTGCTAATTTTATTCCTCTCTACCGAAGACGAATGTAGGATCTCTCGGTTCTAGCGTTAATGCACTTGGCGCTTAATTAACGTGATTAGACGTATACATAGTAAGTAATAATCTATAAGAAACCTACGTAGCGATGGATAGATTACCTAGGCATGTTGGTAAGTTCCTATTCATTTCCAAATAATTTTATAAATATATTTAAATGATAGTGGAATTAAGTAAATTAGGTTACAATGGGCCTGACACCGTTAAAAATCATTAAGTCACCGTTAAGATCATTCGTTAAAAGTCCCTAAAACCATAGAAAAAATATACTGTTTTTCACCAATTTAACAGCCATCGAGATAAATGTAAAATAGAGTTAAACAAACATATAGTAAAATAAACAACTTTCGTAAATTTCGAAAATATTATATACCGGTACATTCACAAACAAAGGGTAATTAAAATCCACATTGTACCGGAAAAAACCGCTGAAAGTCCAATTCTGAAGTTTCCACGATTGTTATCGTTACTAAACAATTTTACCTTCAAATGCTCTCATTTTGTGGGTCACTATTTATTTAAATAGCGAAATATATTTTATTTCAGATGTAACAATACAGCCACTAATTGGGAAATGTTACAAGAATCCTACTGCTCTGATGTTTATGTTTCACATTGCTTCTCTGAAGACCTTGAAGCTGTTAGACGAGCCGCCAGCTGCTAAGAACGCCAAACGCACCTTACCAGCTACACCTAAACGAAGATCTGGAACTAATTTTATCGAAGAAATTGAGTTTAATGAGTTCATTAATCTTATGACGAAGCATTAGGAAGATCTATCGACAGTTAAGTTTCTAATTTTAACAATGAATGAATGAAAAACACATACACAGACATATAGCGATTTAGAACACAAGTAGCGGTTTTATTATTAATTTGCAATTTCTTCTAAGCAATCAAAGTCACTAAGAAAGAAGCTTATAAAAGAATATATACTTACAATGTTTTGTTGGTACTGCGTTGTTGTCTTGAATTGCATTTCTAAGTATAATATTAGTAAACATTAAAATAATGTATGAGAAAGTTAGAAAAATTTAATCAAAGCAGCATTTCTATTACTATTTTACAAGTGAAAGAATAATATGAAAATCCTGGCTTTTCTTATTACTTTAAGAATTGCAAAAACGTGAAACGTTCACACTTAAAAATTGCACCGCAATGAAATTAAAAGCATAAATTTCATAATAAATTGCAACATTAGAACTATCTAGAATTCTGAAGCCGCCATAACAGTCCAGTGCCTTTCATAATCTTAATCGGCAATCTGTAGACTTAATTAAATTTTCCCTCGCATTTAGAGAATATTATAAAAAATGGGTTCTTTTTATAACCTCGCTAAGCTCTCTGGGAAGATTAAACCCTAATGTAATCTGCTGGTGAGGTAAAATTTATAGTTTTTTTCTATTTTATGACTTTGAGTGGTCTAAAGTGATAATTAATAATCCTTTTAACGTTTAAAATATAGTGCGGATTCACATAATTCTAGAAGATTGTTGTTATTTCGGAGTGAAATGTGTGTACAACGATTAAAAGTCTATTTATAAAATACATTTTTCATAATTTTGGTAAATGAGTACATTGACCCTATAAATAATAAATCTAATTAATCTATAAAAATATAAATAAAACATTGGATTAAAAATAAATAAAGGAAGTAATTTGGTCGTGTTCGTTTGCCCTTAAAATTCCCGCTTGATCCGAGGTCAAAAATTTGGTTCATGGCCACATTTGGGTAAATGTCCTTCGCTTTCCAGGTACCCTTATGGTAAAGGATGGAATGAATATTTGATGAAAGTCCTTGCATGAGTCTTTCCTTGTTTCTCCTATATAACTTAAAAATCATTCCTTAACATAAAATTTGATTAGTATTTTGATATAATATCCAAAAAGTTTGACTGTAGTTTTAAAAAGATAAACCGCATAATGCGGGAAAAGCTGGAACTCAAGTAAAACTTAAAAGCCACTCTACACTTCTTAAATATATTTTAGTTCGTGTTCTACAAACATACTTCTAAATGTGAACAAACTAAGAAACTATAGTTATAGGTATGTAAAATAGCACAGTTTTCAAATCTATTACAAATTAAAAATTGTTTATAATAGAACTTATCAAAATGTCTTTGAAATAATATTACAATATCTAAGATAAATCGAGATTTATTTATTGCGAATTGTCAAAGTTTATTAGTCCTGTGTTCAGTATATGTACTTATATAGAGGTAATAAACTTTTCTCCAAATCCAAAGGGAATATTCGAAGTTACAAAAAATGTTCCGAGTTTCGTTACGCGATATAAAGCATAAAAACAGAAAAAGGAATCAAGGCTAGCTGTAAATCACTAGTGATTTATAGCTCATACAACACTCAATACGTGGCGCAAAACGGAAATGAATAACGTGAGTAATGTACGCGAGAACACGTAAATTAGATAACTTGCATGGGCTACGCTACGAAATACTATTTATTATGTATCTTCTAGTTTCGAGTTTATAGTTTGACGACTGGTAGATCAAACCTTATACTCTTTTCGTTGCTACTCTTTTGGATATATGATACGATTTGGGCATAAATTCCATTTTTTTTTTCAATAATATGAAAATGTTGAAGAATATTAGAGAATGAGGATTTTTATACTTACATATTTTAGTATATATATATGTACATACATTAGCTAAAGTCGTCGCGAGAGGGGATCATAGCTCGAATTGTATTGGTACTATTATGGTTATGACGTGGCTAACATGAACTGAAAATTAAACCTAAAAAATTGAGAGAAGGTAGTTAGTCATAAATCTCTCCGACAGTCGTACCATAAACGCGTATATGCTCATGCGATGGGTTCGTGTGAAGTGGTGAAGAGGAGTACATATCCTTAGTGTTCAACAAACATTACATTCGGCGAAGGAGACAATGTGAACACAATTTCGTCATTGAATATTAATTATAACTAAAATTGAACGACAAAGGAAGGCAGATTACATAACTTATTTATATCCAAAGAATTTGAATTTATTTATTTGTTTGGGCGCTATTATTTATACATACAATATCGATTGCATTTTACTTATAACGTTAAAGGCAAATGACAATTAACATTTATTTAAACAGTAGGTAATATTTAAGCTTAGATTGAAAATAGTATCAATGATAAAAAATATTTGCAGAAAATATTCTCAGAAGATCTTTTATCAAAAAATGTAAGTTAAGAATATCTGAATTTCCTTGAAAAAATCAAATTTCAAGAAAGATAATTTTACGTTTATTGAACGCTACAGTTTTGATAAGTGGAGGAACTTTTACCTATTATCTCTGCTAAAGCAGGGACAAAGTTTGAAATTGGTTTAACAATATAGCTTAACTTTTATAAATTACTGTCATTTAACGGTTACGACAACAACAGGAATTAACCGAAGAAGTTAATTTCCACATTATTTCTGACATGAAAACTCGCTTGAGCTTTTGTTTAAAACAATGAAACGTAATTAAAGTTAGATATATTTTGAAAACAAGCTAACAAGGAGCGTCCCTTAGTTATAACTTTGGTGTTTTTCTTGTATATTATCGCGTGTCGGCCGTGATTGCAAAAATTTTGTTTGTATTCAGCGGTCCCGAGTTATTTAACTAGTCCACAAACAACTTTAGTGCCCTCGAGGCATAGCCGGCCTCCGACTCGGAAATGAACCGGCAAAAGATTGGACTTTCGTGTACTTTTTTCATGAACTCATCCTCGACGCGTACTCATTTCCCTTACGATTAAATCTCCGAGGAGTTGCAGACTATAACTGCTTTAAAAGATTTTAAAACTGTGACGGATCTCTGCCGGTTGAGGACACTTCAATCTTTCAAAGTCTATTTGCTCGCTGTTAAATTTTCAACTTTGAAATTTAATGGAAAACTTCTTCCTGCGCACTTTCTCGGGTATAGTGAAGAATAGGCATTTTACAGTTGTTTTAAGTTGTGCTTCTGAGGGAAAGTTTTATCATTAAAATCATAATTATAGACTTGAATTTAAATAGTTATACATTTGTATTGTTATAAGATCTGATAATAATTTCTTCATAAGTTTTGAGAACAGTTTTAATGACTTTATTCTTATTAGGCGTCTTATTTAAGTAATAGATTTACTAATATAAAAAAAAAAAACTAAGCCTTATACTACTACTACCTTATATACTACTCATACTTCTAATTGTACTTTCTACATAATATTTCATTATCCACCTCAACTATTCAATTACTATGAACGAAAGTATGTAATTGTCGATCCGTCCGACGCTATTACCATCATCTATAATCCATTAAGTCCGTTAATCTCGTCTGGTGTTAATAGTCGATAAGCTAATATCGCTATGCCTTCGGTGACATTTACAGCAGCCAATTTCGAGTGGATAATTAAAACGTTCGTTGAGGGGTCAAACGAGAACCGCACGCTGGCGCAACGTTTTTAACGATAAAATGGATACTTCATTAATATACTGCGTTGCGTTGCGTCGCGTCGCAACGTGGCGACGATTCAACGTATTGTATGCCACATCTGCGTCGTATTAACGCAAAATGTCGAAACGAAAAGACAAAAGTTACGGAATTTTGACAGGACAGCGCAGCATTTTTCCTTCTACTTTGTTTCTTGTTTTTCGATCCGTTAAAACATCATGTGTGACGATGCAACGCATTAATAGAGCATATCTAAAAATACAAATGTAAAACGTTACAGCGTTGATGTGACTACGATGCGAAGCGACGCAACGTGCTAATGGAGCCTCACTCTTAAACCAAGCTCACGTTTAATTCGCCCCGGTAACTGCATGTTACTATAAATAATGGAATCAATGTTCGTTTATCCTTTAAATTTAAAGCTTAATGCCGGCAGTGATGTGTTGTTTGCAAATTAATGATGGATCAACTTTTGTCATTTATTGCTTTTGTTCGCTGCTGAATAATGAAAATTCACAAGTAGTTTATTTAATGTCGATGTATTTTTACTGTAAGTTGCCCAGCATAAATATTTACATTTAAATCACTTTTTAATATTTCGTGAAATAACTTGTAGTGGGGGAAAACTTTGAACTTTAAATTATCTGTATTTTCGTAGTTTTAGTAGCTGTTGATTATATGACGCATGTGTAGGCGGTAGTGCATTTAAGGAAGGTGACCTAATTTGGTCTCATCGCAGCAAAATTGCCTCCTACTGCTATTAACAGTTCGTTAGTGCTCCAAATTGTAATTTAATTAAGCCCCTATATTACTTTTAAGCGTAAATTTAGTTGCTTCTATAATAGATTTAATTTTGTAAATATTACGCTATCATTCGTAATTGTGTTGAACACGTTCTACGGCTTATTGCGTCGTATTTCTATAGGGAGTACAAACAATACGCGCAAATGTATGACTATTATAGTACCTTCAATACTCCACGTGTATTTCAAGTTTACCATTCATATATATTGTTTCAATACTTCAATACCAAACAAATCATTCAATATTTGGTAATGTTCCTTAGAATGCCTCATTTATTTTTAGATGAAGACAAAAAGCACATGATAGCTAATTTGAAGGGATAAAACGTCTATAAAAATTACAGTCCTTTTGAACGATCGCGGATGTAAAATCTGCGATAATGTCGTTTAGGATCTCGTGAAAGAGTGACACTCGCGATATTAAAATTTAATATCCGACGTAATAGCTGAAATCTTAATACGTCATCATATTGCTATGAGGTGCTCTCGACTGTGATTACTACGTAAAATAACGAATATTACAAATTTTATTGAGTCTACTTCAAACTGTAATTTTCATGAAGTGAGTTTGGAGTTCAATTTTGTTTGATTAGTGTTCCTGTGAAAATATATTCGGTTACCACTTAATGTTTCAAAAACGAAATTTTGGATTACTTTAAGGCTTGGTTTTTAATTGCCATTGAAATTACCGAATTAGTTTAAAATTTTGATTGACGGGTTCAAAAAATCAAAAAATCAAAAATGTTTATTCAGTAACAATTAGTTTACAGTTTCTTTAGTATTTAAGAAATCCTTTTAAGTATAAAATACTTGTGTTAGGATATCTGATATCTCGCTCTTCCTTTGTATACATAGCACAATTGTATCATAAATAATATTGTTCCTCTAAAGACAATAAGAATGAAGTATATAAAAAGAAAATAAATGATAAAGAACAGAACTGTAATTTATTGATTTTGATATAAAATTGTAACATATGTTTAACTTGTTTATCATTTGAAATTAGCGCTTAATTACATATCAAGTAGTCGTCAACGTGACGTCCTTTGTTCTTTAATGGGATATAACTATAATGTTGTCGTTTCCGAGTAGATACTTAAACAAAATTGCCTATGAGTCGACTTTCTGAAGAATGCTTGTACCTGTCGGTCGTAAGGGCTCTTGGCCGAGAAAGGTTTTGACGTAGATTGCTACGTAAGAGTACCTCTAGCGCCGACGTGAAAATGTGATGTGCTCCCAATGTAAACATACTCGACAACGTCAACGCGTTTAATATGTTTTTTTATCTTTGCTAATCTTGTATGTCGGATATGAGACAAAGGTTTATAGCTTTTTATGAGCGTTTCCTAGGGGGGGATATATCTTTACGACATTCAACTAATTGTGTTTAAAAAGTTAAAAGGTGGTTAGTCTTGTGTATAGCCGTATGTATATTATGTATATTAGACTGTGTTTCAGGAACCGGTTTGTTAAGGGATCGAACTCAAGAACCTTTTTAAACCATTTCTACCCGTGGCCATCATAAGAAGCGACAGAGTAATTCTGCTGCCTGGACGCCTGTATCGTTATTCCTTTTCTCGCTAACCACATACCCCGCTTACCTGCTATAACATTAAAAAAACTAAACGTAAAAAATGCTTTCTTCAGTATGAAGTCATTGAAAATACTTCTTAAATAATCGTTTTCATATGTCGTGACAACATTGATAATTTTACACACGGTTTAACTCTTGACGGTCGATATTGACAGAAAATAATGGCGTTTTGGCCATGACATAAATATTCGATATCTTTCCCATATGAACCATTTATTTTTCCGGAATAAAAAGGGACACTCTGACCCATAAAACGTCTATCGAAATATAGCATCGATCGTATCTCAAGTGTGGTGTTGAGAAGGAAAACACTAGTGTAAACATTTCGCATTTGTAATATGGACGAACTGTTTGCGGTAGTTAGTCTACGTGTTGCCTTTAGGCTAAAGACCGAAACATTATTATAGTTAACTATATTTTACTTGAAATTGTATAGTATCCTGCCTATACTGCATATCCGTACCTTACCACATTTATAATATTACGTAAGGAATTATGTAATATTATAAATGCAAAAGTAACTCTGTCTCTCTCTTCTTCACGCCTAAAGCACCGAACCGATTTTGATGAATGATGTTTGAAACACGAGAAAGGACATAGCATAGTTTGTATCCTGGAAACCCCACGGGAACGAGAGATATGCGCGTAAATTATATATGAAAATGATAGCATGCTGAATTATTTCTTTTAATTTCAGTGTCAAGAACGCGATTCATATATTGATAGATTTAAACCTATTCTAGAATTATTACGTCATATTTCATAATTCTTATACGAAGAGTAAGCTGGGCTTGCAATGGACACTTTTCAGTGTCTCCACCGAGCCGTAAAAATGCCACCGATAAAGTGTAACCCGACGCACCCCAGAAACTCAGTCAAGCGGAAATCTAAATCGCGCAACATTCAAACGTAACCCTTTTATTTACTATTTGAAGTTTATATGATTTATAACCGCTACTTTGATAATGGAGATCCAAAACCCTTCCGACATGTCAAGTATTTACTTAAAAGAGAGATTTAATTGACGTAAAAAATGTCATTTATAATTTTGTTGTGATTATGTTGTGAAAATTGTGGAAAAGCTTTTAGTTGTGCCGTATTGCGAGGGCTGCATTTAGTTGTCTAGCAAAAACGCTTATACAACCGCACAAAATTGAATTTATGTTTGATAAGATTTGTTATAAATGAAAATCTTTTCTCTCCGAGCTGGCATTCTTTAGCAAAAAATCAAACATTTCAAAGCATTTTCTCGCTACGGTTAATGCCTTTTTTTCCTCGGAGCTTTAGCGAACTATTTTACGCAACAAATCTATATAACGAGCACTTAGCAGTTAATTTCAATTGTGCTGTTAAGAAACATTGTAGTGTAATTAGGTTAAGTTACTGCTAAGGTGATCAATCGTCTGCAATGGGAACGGCTTGAGCGCACAATACTGACTTACAATTTTGACGCGCGAATATTTTACGTAGCTTGTATGGTTAGTAGTTTATATTAATACAGAAACATATTTTGTATTATTCAAAAGGTTATGTATTAAAATAGGTAACAAAAAAGTAGTTCTCCGTTTAAGAAATTTACGGGGAAGGACGTGTACTAGGTTACATAATATTCCTAGGTATGCTTCAATAACCCCATAAGTTTTTTTTTGTAATAATAATGTCATGGATGTTAATTAATGGTCGACCGTCAGTTTTACATAGTTGCAATTTATCTCTATTACGATATGCAAGATTGTGTACAGGAAAACTCGCCTCAAACTTGCTTGAATTGGGTTTTTCGTGTAAAGTAGACATAAGATTGGCGTTAAGTGTTATTAGACGCAGTTTGTTATCTCGTTTCGTACTAGAGGGTGGTTACTAGATCACTTACTCGTTGGCGGTTACTATGTTTTCTTTTTAATAGATGACTCCGTTTTCTAGTCGCAAATTAAGGTTTTAATAAAGATTTGTGTGACATGGCAAACGATACCGTCATGTAAGCTCACAAGATCTTCTGTCATTAAACAACGAATATTTTTGTGTATCCGTAAGAATATTTTCTAAAATTATGTTAAATTTGTTTATATGACACCTGCAATGTAATAGTGTATAATAGGTTGAGTATAGTAACTGTGTTTTATTTAAATATGTTAATAACTAGCTGCTGCCCGCGGCTTCGCTCTCGTCATATTCGGTGCCCATAAGGTAAGAAAAAGTATCCTATCACCTTATCCATTTAATATACTATATTTTATATTCTATTCATTTAATGTTCTATTAATTACATCAAAATCCCACGTGTCCGAGTCCACAGTAAACTTTCAAAGTCCAAACATCCAAATCCGATGTGTAGTTTACAGTAAACATTGAACATCTAAACATCAAAACTTTCACATTTATAACATTAGTAGAAAATAGGATAGGATAATGGAACAGCTGGACCAAAACAAAATTGCTCACAACTGTCAATTACTAGCATTCACAAAAGCTTTCATTGCATTTAATAAATATATACATGTTGCTTAGGTTAATAATTATACATATTAATTTCATGTTTGCAATGAAACGGAGTGCAACAATTATTTTTATAGCAGCTGTATCGCGCGGTATTGAATTAAATTATTAAGTTATTTTAAATAGCCATGTTTTTAAGTTATATAGATCATTAATCCAGGGAATCTACTCGTAGGTTAAACATTATGCTGTAGAAATATATTTTACTAGCAGTTAGTAAACCATTTTTGTGAAATTATCTACTGTTAATCTATTATCTCTGTGAAACCACTGTTAATCTTTGTAAGTTAATTGTTCAAAAAGTCTTATCAAGTAACGGAATAACTGGACTAGCACCAAAATGCTCACATTTGTCAGTCGTCAGTATTCAACAACGTATTGTAGCATTTAATAAATGCATGCATGTTGCGTAGCTCAATAATTATGCATGTTAATTTCATGTTTACAACGAAACGTAGTACAACTCAATTCATTTTATAGTGGCCGTACCGCGCGGTTTCACTGGCTTCAATTAAATTTTAACGATTTAGTAAATAGCCATTGTTACATACGATTTTGTTATGCCTATTTTGTGAATTTTGTATGTTCTGCATTTCAAGTCTGCAAGTCCTGCATTTTGGTTCTATCTACCTCATTTTCCAGATACAGAACATTTGTTTATTTCTTTTTCAGGAAGTTATAAAAAGATATTGATATTTTTATGCTTGCCCTCAGCACGGCAATGTAAGAATGAAAAATGTTCAGCGGCCGGTGATATAGCATAAGCCGTATCTAAAATGTAGTAGAGTTCACTTAAAACGATTGAAATGAATGCGCACTATTTATTGACAATGTATTTTATAATATAACCGGTAAACCCCGAAACAACATTCATAAAATAAAAATAAAATTGCAGGAAAATTATTATCATACAAAAACGGATGCAAAAGCAACGCGCAAAAGTCTTATGCTCAATATTCGATGATCATAATATCAAGCACTCAGATTCCGTCAAGAGGTTACGTGAACCGAACAATAATTCCCTTTTCCAGTTAATGCTCCGTCGGATCGCGGCAGGCTCACGATAGGAATTCGCGGGCAAACGTTAAATGGAAATTCTCGATATCTACATATTTTTCCGTCGGTTTGTTTCTCTTCCGCGGCTTCAATAAAACTCGGCGAAATCTACGCTCTGCCTGACATTTACATGCTGAAATTGATTCTATTTTGATGCCTTCGTTTCAATGTTGTTTACGTTAAGGGTACGGGTTTAATTACGCTTTCAAAGGCTATAATAAAGACTCAAGATAAAATGTTTACTCAAATATTGCCCGAAGATAATTTCGCCGTTAATTGTATTCGAGCCGACGTTCAAAATGTAGATTGATTTTCATACTTCGTTTAATAGAGTCTTGTTTATTCTATCTGTGAGGAGTTATCTAGAGTAAATATTTATCAGAAAGGAATATTGAAGTGTTGGAAATGGGAAACGGTGCGCATATGAATGCACAAATACGGTTTGCCTTCGTGAGATCCATTTTAGTTTCTTTGAATTTATTACGCTCAGGAAGCGTTCCTAATACCTGTTGGGAATTACCTATTTCATATTCATTGTTCAATTGCAGGTTGTCTGTACACGGATGAGATATTATTAATTCTTATTTAAGCAACTTGTTGAAAGGATATTATCAAATAATACCTAATATTGCTCTTCTTTTGTACTTATTTTGGTTGAAAATAAAAAAATTAAAAATGAAACGTCACAAAATACTGCAAGTATTTAATAGTTATGTCATTCATGTATAGAATAAGATACCGTTTAAAAAGTTAAAGGTTTTATCGTTACGTAATGCCTTTTACCAAACATACCCACTACTTTGGGGAGCTGTTGGTAGAACCATTTTTCACACATTATTACACTATCTTTGGTATTGTATTAAAGGTTGAAATTTTAATTTTTTATTTGATATTATTTAAAGGATATTTTACCCGTCATCTTTGTTATCTATTGCAAAGTTTGATTCACATGTTGTTCTACTTAAGGCTTTAATTATTAGTATAACGTACTATATCCAAAATAATTATAATTCTAGTAAAGTTATATAAAGGTAAATTATAACGAAGCATAACATTTAGCAGTCGGTTACAGAAATAGATTTTGGCATGTAGCCAGCACTTACCAAGGTATGACGGTTACATTTATTGTTATTGCAAAAACTTCCATTTGATTTAAGTATGTTTTGTGCTTGTCAGAATTGGTGTTGTCACCTTGTACTAAACAATAGCTAGAACATTGTCCTGAATATTCATAAACAGATTTTTAGCCCAAAAAATATTTCAGTATGAGAGCACAAACAAATGTTTGTTATAATAGAAAAGATTAAAGAGCTCAGTATCTTATTTCATTTTGTCTATTATTACATTTTAAGTATGTAAGTAGGCTCCTTATAATTTATAAGTTAAATAAATAATTACTACGTTTTTAATCTGATGGTAATTTTGAAATCGGTCGCCGTTTCTAGTCCCATTCTTTATACTTTGGTTACACAATTTCTCGTAAAAAATCTTTATGTTATGGCCTTAGTGTATATATGTCGCAGTAAGATAGAAAAAGCCGTAACATAGTTATATCCCTAGGGATATAATTATATGCCGGAACATAGTTATACGAAAGCGATTCATTACTATCTTACTAGGAACATATTTATAAAACGGTCCAAGTTCAGTGATATAGTTATATTACTAGATTAAGTTTAGTGAAATAGCTTTCGGAGTGTGCAGCGTTCCTGTAAAAAATCGAATATACAGTGTTCTGCTAAAAGATGTGCCTGTAAGAAGCATTCAGTGCTACTAAATTCTAGATGACATGATTCCGCTTCTTGTTTGAACAAAAATTTGAAATTACTAACAAAGAAACAAACATTTCAACTTAATAAATATAAGAAATAAAGTTATCTCAAAACTGTTGATTAGTTTTAAAAGATTTTTAATATTTCATTATGTTTAATTGCATTGTTAATGTTTGAATTCCAAAACATGGTAATTTTAATTATAATTGAAATTACTTTAATACGTGTAATTACGTGTTAATGTCACAAAGTATTGTAACTAACTGCAGAATACATAAAATAGATTTTTGAATGAAGATAAAACAAATTTATTATACCAATATTTATTTAATTCTATGGTAGATTTCTATTTCACTAAACGAAATCTAGTAATATAACTATATCACTGAACTTGGACCGTTTTATAACTATATTCCTAGTAAGATAGTAATGAATCGCTTTCGTATAACTATGTTCCGGCATATAATTATATCCCTAGGGATATAACTATGTTACGGCTTTTTCTATCTTACTGCGACATATATATTTAGAGAGATTTGAATTCATATCGAAATATAGCGGAGGTCACGAATGAAGGTATATTCTTTTTCAAATCAAAAATACATCCAATCTATATTCTACACACAGACCTTGATCAGCTGTCAAGTTGGGCTCTTGTACTATCCTTTGGGATTTACACCCTTCCGGCTTCCTGGTGATTGTATTATATTACGTAATGGAACACCTCGCATCTAGTACGATTATTGGAACTTGAACTTAACCAGTTAAAGTGGAATTGAATTTACACTCTCACCAAAAGAGAAAATGTACCAGATGTAAGAATATAAGCTAATTGAATAAAATTAATGCAGATTTCTTTTGGGAACTGTAAGTTTTTTAGGATTTTCCCAACTTAAGGTAAGTTTTTCTTTTATCCATTTGTTGCAAAGGTTTTTAATACTTTTAAAGCCTATGCAGTGGACAAGCGTTTATCTAACCGTTTAGAAATTCAATACATTTGAGAAGATTTATATTTTCAATCTCCACTACTTTGGTCTGAGCGCCGCAGTCACTCACTATAATGGGGTAATAACTACTCTTGAACGTGGCAATTTGTACTACATTTTTTGTCACTAAACCTTTTCCTGTTTATCTCTTTGCTAGGCTGAATAAATGGACGCGCTTTATATCATCGTGTTGTGCAATCTTTTTGTATGATGATAAATCATCTTAAAATATTTATTTGTATTTTGGCGCGTATTTAGTAAAAACTATGAAAAACAAAGATTTTCTCTTTCTTATTACTGTAAAGACATATAAAATGATTTATAAATGTACAAAATATTGTATTTATTGGACCTCGATTATAACTATTAAGAAGAATAGTAAATTAATTAATTGTCATAAAATTGCTCTTAACTGCTTGTATAACCTTTTTTTTTAAATATGAAATTTTGTTTAAATGAAGGAGAACACATTCGGATATGAAATATAAAAATAAACACATGATCTTGTACTTGACTTTAAAAATCATTAACTTCAGTAAACATAAAGAATTAACAATACATTAAAATATAGGTATGATTACCTCTGCATTCTATCGTAAAATTGTAGTATACCCTTTTGCGTACACATTTAATGATACCTACATAGAATTATAGGAACAAAACCGCGACATCACACAATCTACATATGAAATTGATGATAAGTACCGAAATGCGTCAAACGTAAACCAAATACAAACTTGTGTGGCGTTAAATGGTGTTCGATGTTAGTTCCAATTGTGAGAATTTAATTCAATTTCTAACGTTTGCGACAAATATTGATGTTCCATTCGAGTGACAACTTTGCCACTTGTAATTCTTTGTAAGTGTCACAATTTTTTGTTAGATTATTTATGCAGAAAGTAACATCATTTTTACAAATAATATATAAAAAATTGACAAAAAGATCAGAAATCTTTTCGAATTTTACAAAAATAATTTGAATCAGGGCAAGGGCATTCTCATAGATTTGTATTTATCGTGGATATGTATAAATTCTATTGCTAGTTATTTATTTCTATTCATAAAAACTTATTTAAGAATACTGTAAATGTGAACGAATTTGCATCATTGTAAAGAATTGTTAAGAAAACTTATATTTTTTTCTATCGGCGGTCGAGGCAAATTAAACACTTTAAGCATATTTATAAGTCATTTACAGCGCTTAAGGCTGACCATTGTTTCGAGCTTCAATTGTTACCCCAAGGCCGAAATCGATAACCTTTAACGAGCCATTTTTGTTCGAGTGGTATTTTCCAGGGCGTCGCCACTTGACACGCTCCAGCGATAGTCGTCCAGCAAACCATTGGAATCGCGTACTCCACTCGAGTGCCCAGCTATGCAAATTATTCAGGCCTCAGCCACATACAGTTGTTTTTTGAATTGTATTGTTATCGTGAACGAGCGCTTGAGGGTTTCTTCTTTGTTTATACATGACTGTTGACTTTTTAAACTGTTTTATTGTCTTTATGTTACATGTATACGTTTCTTTTGCTCACCTGACCGATTTCGGCTTAGGTGGCCACCTCAACAGAGAGTAATCAGCTGTGTAGGTGGTTATACGGTGCACATACGTATATGCGAACAGAGGTGCATTCACTATTCTTTTACTCTCATAAATGGATGGAACGTAAAACAAACAAGACCGGAGAGAGCTCAGGCGCTGCACCGACGGCTTGCTGATCTACGAGGCACGGGGGTGTATCAACACCGCCAACTTCAAGGCTGTAACTGATTTTTTTTATTTGTCAGGAAAATCCCAATAACATTATTTAATTCTTTCTTTCTCCTTAATCTGCCGTCAAAGATGCAGACCGACTGACGATTAGACCGTCGAGACACAGATAATATAATTCTATACTAGGTCGAAGCAATCGAGGCAACTTTCTTCTACGAAGGGCTATATAAGTTTGTTTATTTATTGTTTTAAATAAGTAGCTCCAGAGATTAATATCGTTGTAAGATGTTTTAGAAGTGAGTTTAATCTCTTGAGAGTAAGTTCGTAGTCAATTTTGAAACCGTTTCTTATAATAAAGCTTAGAGAACGAGATTAAATTATCAAGGCTAATGCAGCTTTAAAAACCTGCATAAATTTTATAATAGAATTTTCAATAAACTAAACATCTATAAGATAATTGTCGATTTATAATGTCGTTTACTTGATTAAATAGGTTTTGTACTAATTATTTAAAATTAGGTTTAGCAAGCGTATTTGAAAATCCAAATAAAACTAAATTAAGCACAATGGGGTTGCCATATATTTCAAACCCTCTTGCCCATTATCATACAAACGATATACAGTAACAATCTCATAATATTGTACTGTTGTTTCACTAACATAATATGTAGCTCTTTGTAAATTCAAATTGTAAGATTTGATTACAGTCAGGCATCGGGCAGGTAAATTGAAGCTTGTTATTAATTAATGCTAAGGAATCCTTCACAGGCATTCGTAATTTGAGACATTCAATATAGCTTTCTTCTTCTATGTGTTCAAATTGATGCCTGTTTATTTATTTATATCTAGCTTCTGTCTACAGTTTCGTTGAGGTATTTTTATAGGTACATATAATAAAACAGTTACCAAACCGTTTCGTAATATTGAATATTTTTAAAAAAGAGTACATATTTGTTTTGCAATATTTATGTTTTATAGACCCCAAAACCATGTTTATATTATTTTTTGTTTGTTTGTGCGTCAATCACGTAAAAACCACTGGGAAGAATAGTTGATAGAGCAATATTACGTGCAACTTATAGGGTACATTTTATTTAAAAAACATTTTTTTATGATTGGCTCTCCGTACATGTCAACGGAGGGTAAAAAACTAATTCGCTAATATATCATTAAATGACATGTCATTGGATAAGTTTTTAAAATAATGTGGAAATTTATATAATATATTTTGGTAAATTAAACTAATTTCATAATACAGACCGACAACTATTTTATAACTACTTGTGCATTGGCTTCCCTAGCATAAGGTTACATAGCCAGTCTGTCTAACACAAATATATTTTTAAATAGGACTATTAATTATTGGTATAAGCGCATTCAAAGAAGCAAGCAAGCAAAACAAAAAGATATATGTGCACATATCATTTACAAATGCGTTAAAAACTAAGATTTAACGTTCAACTTATGAGCCGTGTTCGTGGCCCGAAACAAAAGAAAGAGAAGTTATAATTGGCTTTTAAACTTGTTAATCACATTACACATAAGGACTTATTTAACTTTACCTGAGTATAATGGCTTTTAAGTACATGAAGGTAAATATATATCTCCTTTTGTTTGATCTTTAACTTTCACTAAGAGTAATACCTTCTTTTTAATATATGACAAATAAATTCATTTTATTTTATTTCCAGAAAAAATCTTAGATTAAGAAGATTGTTAGAAGTTTTGCCTAAGGCATTATGGAAACGAGAAACCGAGGCAGTCCCTATTAAATTATTTTTCTATCGGGGTCGTCCTAGAAAAAGCTTTTGTGTGAAAGTTGTGTTTACAAGTAAGTTCGGTAGACTCGCGAATAGTTTTGTCCCAACTTACATCTTAAACAACCCTTCCCCTATATTTTTCCCTCAATGGCAGTTATTTATGCCCTTTTTTCGCGTTCACCTAACATGGAGAAACATGAGCTGAATAAGATATTTTTGTATCCTCAAAATATTTTTAGGGTATCGTAGTAAAATGTTCAAACGATCTCTTAATCAGGTTGTGCCCGCGGACTCATTTGTGTCAATTTTTCAAATCTTTATAGTAGTTTCGAAGATAAACATGTTTAAATGAACATATAAACAAAGAAATCTTTCCGCTTTATAATATTAATGCGAGTTCATAATCGCACTAGGCTGATTTTTTATATGTATTTTTTATTGCTGTCATACAGTGAGTGTAATGAATAACAGAGTCAACGAATTAAAAAAATCATTTTAGTACATTCATGATATATTTAAATAGGTATATATTAATAGGTATATGCGTAATATATTTTAATAAATATATGTGTAATATATATCAAAATAAAATAAAATATTTTATTCGAATTTTCATTTCAAATGTAAGGTCTTAAAAAAAGTTTTCTCAGAAATTTCTATTTTTGGATATAAAAAAAACGTTGCCCATGGCCTTTCATATTCAGAATCGGAGTGGGCGTAAGAAAATTCAATAATCCTCCGTCTTCCAGTGTATAATTGAATAATCGAAATGGTCAAATATAAAGTGGGGAATTTAATTACGCACTCTGAGTGGCCATTTACGTAATGATTGCTATATTTCAGGTTGGGGTCAGATTTACTATTATTAGCGTAGACCTATATAATTTAAGGGGTCTTGTTTGGAACGTTGCGGCATCCATAGACCTCTAAAGAAGATATAATATGTTCTATGGTCTGAATAAGATGTAATATACGTGGTAAGTTTTTGAAGTTACCCGTTTCTTTACTTTTTTTTCATTAGGTTTCACGGTTCATGAAAGGGCCTCCAAAAGCAAAAAGCTCCAACAATACAAGCTTTTTCAGGTGAAAGGATTTTTCCATATGAAGTAAAATATTAATATTAAGTATTATAATATAAAAATATTTATAAAGAAAATACTCGTTACTTGAGTAAGCCTATAGGCTAAATGCTACGACAACGACGACTAACTTACAAAATTTGTGCTTTAAAAATCAATATAATTCTGTTTACATAAATTAGACTACAAATAAATGAATATTATTTAATTTATTTGAAGTAGGAACGTATAACCTCTGACTCTCGTAAACCATGCATCCCAGTATAAACGTAGTAATGTAAGCAACTTACTCAAACTAATTAGTGCAAATGTCGAGCACTCAGCGTACATACGCAATAATATTATGTAGAATATTACATCAGGTTACAATAAATACATGTTCTCCTATGTTATAAAAAAGATTTTGTGTTTGGATGTTAATTTAAAATTTTAAAGCAAAATTATGTTTACCAAATATTGAACGGATAGTTAACGAGCTTAGTTCGTGGAAGAAAAATTGAGGGCGAAACAGACGAATTTTCTACAATTTTACTTTTTCAAAATAGTGGCAAAATATATAAAAAATTTTTGATATGTATATGAAAAATCTTGTTTGTGTCGTACCGACGAAATCATAAGATCATCTTACTGTCTAACTTAAAAGATATGAAGAGTGAATCTTTTGTTGTCACGGTAAAAAGTCGACTTGCTTCAAAAATTCGAATAACCCAAATACTTTTAGCGAAGAACTAAGATTGCGGTTCACATTATTGTTTTGAGTTTGCATTTTCTTTCCGAATGCCACGACATTTTTAAATATTAAGTTGGCACAAGAGGCTCTCGACTCAAGAATCTGCTTATTCGGCACACTGAAAAGGTTTCATAGATTTTTTGCTTTTTATCACAGCTACAGTTCGCGTTTATATTGAACTAGGAATTTCCAGCGAAAAACGTTCTTAGTTCTTTTTTACAAAAAGCCCGAAATTATTCATGAAATCTATTGTATTAGGCCCGTGCATGCTCAGATTGCTCTGATTTCTTTCTTTATTCCTAGGTTCGTATGTTTGCCGTTTTAAAACCTAGATTTTGGAATAATAGAACCGTTTTCGTGGCCAAAAATGTACTCTATTTATTTAGTCTAGTGTATTTTCTATGCAAATAATATATTAAAGGAGAGTTCTAAAAGAAAATTATATACAGATATTATGATAAAAGAAAGTAAAATTGAGAATTGCTAATCAAATAATGTTGATCAGTCCGCTTTAGTACACTATTTATCAAATCTAGTAGGGTAAAAATAGAAAACGTTAAAATTTTTCTAATATTCACCATCTTTTTTGTAGCTGTCTATAAACATATTCATGTTTGCTAAAATCGTTTCTAAAAATAATATTCAATTGTTCAACAATTCGATAAACTTCGAAAATCACTAACGTAACGTATAATGTATCTGTTCCATATAATATACCTGTTTTATATTAATAACGCCTTCCAATGCCTGCGACAGTCGGAGCTGGGAAGGCTCTGTCAGACGCAAGCGGGCCATTTTATCTCCGTTTGCCCTGCTAATTTACTGCTCCCCTTTCTAATTGGTAAATACTTGATGCCGAAAGGATTTATATCATTACGCTTCCCCGGTCTGTTTTTAACGAAGCATTATTTATTAAAGCTAGCCTTTCATGTGGTTATCGATGGAAGGTATTGGAGTTATTTGGTAATGAAATCATGATTCAAAAAGGGTTAATTTTTAATCAAGCAAGTATGTTATAGAACGCCTATAACACGTACCGTTCATATAGAAATGTATGGTTTTATTTACTAAACTGTGCTCTAATAAAATACGAGTATGTCATTTTTTATATTTAAAGAACGAATTTATTAATAATGCTTTTTATCTCAATTTTTTAGAATTTATAACATTAGGAACAATATTCGTATATTCTGTCTCTGTCAGTAAATAAACGATAGTATATCTCTATGGTTGAATGCATTAAGCGGTAGGCTTTGTAACGGCCTACCATAAATTCGTCACAGGGCTTAAATATACTCTCAATTTAGTACAGTTTGGAAACTTTATACGAAATAAATTGCCATCTAATTTGGTGATTGAAACCGCATTTATATTCTTCCTAAAAGGACAATAGGCATTTTGGACCAATCGGTAGAATCACCCAACAGTAAAGCGACCGGTGTCATATGAAAGCTCTTCAGATATACTTTATTTCATTTTATGGCAGCTAAGTTCAAATCAAGCGCGATACGATGGTTAAGTAGGTTTTCCTAAGATCCATAGATATTTTTACTTTTATCAGATTATAGCAAAGCAAATAATATTCTGTAAGCTTAAATACTCAAAACGTTTCTGCGATTACAAAAACCAATTGTCCTTTTATTACATAAGGTTTATAAATAGAAATTATCAGACATTTTAGAATATAACTATCAAATTTGTTTCAGCGGATCAAAGGTTGTGAAATATACTTTGTCATACTATATTAATATGAAACTTAAGCCGCAAAAAGGGATAGTCCTTTATCACGGGGTCAGCCAGGTATTGAACGCGAGAAAGAGTAAAATACCTTATTCTTACCCTAATGCCATTATAAATTTACCTACGCAAGGGTCGGAAATTTGCTTTTTGGAGACTTCACGCGTATCAAGTTGAGAAATTATTGCGGTGTCGTTAGTG